>JAUMHP010000060.1:4908615-4923678 GCA_032361065.1 Enteromius trimaculatus
ATGGCCGTGCGGAACCGGGTTATTGTGAATATCCGGGTTTTAAAAGGGTTACTGGCTGCATGTAAACGCACTCACTGACTCGCGGTATTTGACTGATGCTTGAGACGGAGCCACGCAGTCAGACTGAAGAGCACTGAGCGCGTGCTGCCATCTAGCGTTCTGCTGAGAGAACGCAAGAAAGGAAATTGTAAAACAGTAGTATTTTTTGTGTATTTAATCAAATACATATTTTGTAGTTTATTTTAGTTTTTTTTTTTAGCAATTTTAAAAATGTTCATAACCTACAGTCTATTATTATTAATTTCTATTTAAATTTTAGTTATCAAGAAAAAAATTAAACTAACTCGTTTATTTTGAAGTAGTTTTTTATTTAAAGAATTGTACATTTATTTTAATGAAAGTTTTTATGGTTTTAATTTTTGTTTCTGATCAGTAGTAGTTTTTTTAGTAGTATACTAGTTATTTTAGTATACATCAAGTTAACAATAAAGCTGAAATATGTTTTTATTTTATTTTTCAAAAACCCTGATCAGAAAGGAATATGTACTTTACATAATTAACTGGGAATATGAACTATTAGACACAAACATATTATAATATTAGTAATAATATAGTTGAAGCTGTTTACACGTGTCTCTTTGTTAATGTATTGTTTTTTGTATAGTAAACAAAGCCAACCAGTCACCAAGGTTTTCAATTTTAAACTGTTATTCATTTTCATAAACCTTTTAAATTAAGTTATTAAATTAAATAAATTTAATTAAATCACCTTTTGTGAACTAAAGTACTGGAGATCACTTTAGTAATATAGTGCAAACATAAATGCATCTCAAATTAAGATAACCACTTGAAATAGACGAAGCATAAACAATATTGTCATAATTTTAGGCCACCAATAATTTCTGCACAATCGTATATATGGTATTTCATTGATTTAACTGATGACTGCATTAAGATATTGAAAACTAAACAATAACTAGACTGGTTGTATATTGTATTACTATAGTATTAGTATTCTATTCCTATAAAAATTCAACCCACTGTTTCCGTTCCATGAGACACCGAGGTATAAATGGATGTTATGCAATTCGTCAGTGCAGTTAAAAACAATGTCAAATTTGAAATAATCTTTTTTTAATAGAAACCCAATACTACAGTATCCATTCTTTCTATGAATCACTCCATACATCAGTCTGCTCTTTTGAGCTCCCTATCGTCGAAATCAGTTCTCTGACATCTCATAGGACACGACAGCAACACAAAATGTTAAACAGTCCTGATTCTGAACGATTATTTTAATGCGGAAAGCTACGAGCTGTATTTGATCATGATTCCGCTGTTCTAGCGCGGCGCCTGCAGCACCCAGAAGTGAACGGCAGGCGACCCGGAAGGTCTGAACTCCCTCTGAAGGCAAAGCCGAAAGAACATCTGAACCTTTCATTAAATCTAATAAATCCACGGTCGAGGTGTGCAAGGTACGTCTGTCGCGCTCTTTTCATGTTCACGATCGCGTAGAAATTTAGCTGACGTTTGCGTGATGCGTTGAAGCGGCGCTAGCAGTCATCCGAGTGAGCAAAAAGTTCAAATAAAAGAAAAAAAAAATCAAAAGCAGACGCATGTTGCAACAATGTTGCATCCGCACGCTCCTGCATAATTGCGTCGCAATATAAATGTTAGATTTTCGCTGGAGAGATGCGCGTCTGTTTCCATCTGCGTGATTTGTTCGCATCGCATGATTGTTGTAGGAAGTCTCTCGTTTTTTTCTCCTCTCTTTTTTTTTTTCCTCCTCCAGCCGGGCTATTCAAACCTGCAGATCTAAGTAAACAATCATTCGCGCACTTAATGCAAATAATGCTGCGTTTTTCGCGTCGCTCTTTTCATCTGAATTCACACGCTTTATTTTTGTGGCTAAAATTTTTGGGATCTGCAGAATATGGCGCCCTGTCCTTATAAAAATAAGACAGGCTGCCATTTTTGTTTTCCTTTTGTCTGAAATTTTTAATAAAACTGTCTGAGAATGTGGGAGAGGCAGACACCGGGGACCTGGACTTTCAGAAGCCACGAAACGCGTCCGTTCGCCTCCGTTATTTTGCGACTGTTTTTAATTTGACGTTTGATCAAAGGCGACGTGCTTTAATTGAGAATAATTTCAAGGATGCCGATAGAATAAAAGAAAAAGTTGAGTAAGTTTTATCTCAGTTTGTATCAAAGCCTCTGAGACGTGTCATGCTTCGCCAAAACCTTGATTAGATATTTACATGTCGTTTAAAGCTGCGGGGTGGTTTTTATTGGGTTATTAAATAGTTTTAAATGTGTTTTTGGGCAGCCTGTCACTCACAGACTTCACATCAGCGCCGTTTAACCATGAACAGGTAGAATTCATTGCACTATTGTAGTGTGTAACTGTATTTGCTTTTGTTATGCACCTTCTTTTATCAGATGAATGCACATTTAAATGGTACATGGTTATTTTGGAAGACTTGCTATGGTATTTTATAGTCATTTTTGACCACAAAACTAGTCATAAGGGTCATGATTTTTTAAAAATGAGATTCATATAGGATCTAAAGCTGAATAAATAGGATTTCTATTGATGTTGCCTGTCAGGATTGAACAATATTTCGCGGAGGTCTGGAATCTGAGGGTGCAAAAATATTGAAAAAGGCACCATTAAAGTAATTCACATTAAGCTCTTAGCAATGCATAGAACTATTACTAATCAGAAATTAAGTTTTGATATATTTATGGTAGGGAATTTCCGAAATACCATCATGATCTTTATAATATGTATAATATCTAATGATTTTGGCATAAAAAACAAAAGAGAGCAATCATTCTGACCCATACAATGTTTGTTGGCTAATATACTCAAGCTACTTATTGTGTGACATTTTATATACTCGGCAGTGTTTACATTTAAGCTATTTTGCGTTTGAAAATCGCTTCAAAATTTTTCATTATGCTAAGCTATATTATCACCAAATCTTGGATTCATTTTGTCAATTTTTTTTTTTTTTTTTGTCATTTAGCACAGGTTTTGTTTCTTCTGAACTTGTATACCTCATTTATCTAAGCTTATTTACATAACAGAAAGAATTATACGCGGATCATTTAGGAATGTGTACTCAAAAACTGCAATAAAAAGTCTGTCCCAAAAAGAAACACAAAACCTGTGGAAACTGAATAAGCTGATTAAAAAATTTGAATCCAGCGTTTGGTAATAACGCAGCGTTACAAGACATTTATAAGCTATTCTCTGTAGGCCAGTCATTTTTGATATTTTTTATATATATATATATAAATTGTCATATATGAATTTGTCAGTCAGTAGGGTTTATTTAAATAGCCTTTACAAGGAAAAGAAGATCTATTCTGCGTCAAAATGACCAGAACTCAACAGGATTCCTCGAAGTGGTTATATGGAACAAACAGGACAATGACGTTCATCTTTCCACCCTTTTAATTTTTACCTTTACCCGTCTGTCCTTTAGAAGCGGTTCCATACGGTGTGATTACTTTAGGCGTATCGCTTTCTTGCATTATGTCCATGACACTGTGCTATGAATGTTTTGGCAGTGCTTCTGGGTCTTGAGAGTGTTTGACTAAAGGGCCTTGCAGAGAAATTCATTTAGCGGAGCCAAAAATAATAAAAGCGATATGTCCAAATATATGAGCCCAGACCCCGCTGAATATTTCTTTAATGATGCTGAAAGGGTGTCTGTTTCACTTCCTGCTAAAACTGTGAGGTAGAGTTTTCACTTTTCCATATGAATCTGCCACATTTACTGTACATATACGTTTGACATTTTCAGCTTTAAATGCTCAAATATTGTCTTCTTTATTTGCTCTCTATGACTTTACAGTCAGCTTTGCTTTTTAAACAGTGCTTTCTGCACTAATTTAAGGAAGTTTGCAGCATCACAGCAAATGTAGTTTTATTTTGCAATGCAACAAGCAATATTTTAAGTTTCTTGCTTTAGGAAGATGTCATTTGTTTGATTTTCCCAACGGGCGTCATGTTGAGTTTGGCAATATTGAGTAATCTGCGGTGGGTGTGTGAACTGTGTATGAACAAACATCATGAGTTTGCTTGAAATGTTCTGTGTTGTATCATATTCATATCACTGTGTCGTGAAGTAATGTGCTGATGCATTTAAAGGCAAAGTCTGCAATTAATAAGAGTATTGGTGCAAGACTTAAGCCAACAGCTAAAGCCTCTAAACAATGGCAGTATTTCCATATCACTAGAATTAAGCTTTACTGTCGCTCTGTACATAAAGCGGTACATGATTCCTTTTAAGAACACAGTTTGGTGTTAAAGTTAATCCTAAGATATCCTTAATGTACTTTTCTGGCCATATTAGCTACTAATGATTCACAAGTGTACACGCAAAAGTGAACATTTGCTGAAAATGTATTTACTCTCAGGTCATCCGAGATGTGGATTTCTTCATCAGAACAGGTTTGGAGAAACGTAGCTTTACATTATTTGCTCACCAATGGATGGTCTGCAGTGAATGGGTGCCGTCAGAATGTGAGCTGATAAAAACATCACAATAATCCACACCGCTCCAGTCAATCAGTAAAAAAACCAAATCTTTAGTTAAAGCATTGCTTCTGGACAAAATATCAGCGTATAATCAGTCCATAATAACTCTTCCTCCAGTGCAGTCTTTCTCATACAAGCTGTTTAAAGTTGAAAACATCACAACACAAGTTTTATGGATTACTGTGTTGACTCTCAGTCTGACGGCACCCATTCACTGCAGAGCATCCATTGGTGAGCAAGTGATGTAATGCTACGTTTCTCCAGACCTGTTTTGTGTTTTAGTATCACACGTGAGCTGAAAGCCTTCAGTGAGAAATCATACGTCTTTGTGAACCACCCAGCAGCCACAGTGTGATGTTAAAAGGCTATTATTACCTCATTGCGGTATGTGTTTCGGGCCTAGTCAAACGTTGCCACCTTCAGATCCTGCCGCATCATTTTCACCCCCCGAAATTCTAGTCATTATCAGTCATCTGATTTTTTTAATCTCTCAGCAACATGTAATTCAAATGAAATATGCATTCCCAAAAACATCCACTTGGTTAGTCCTCAGCCTAGAATTGGTCAAATAAAAGCCACGTCACAATGAATGAAGATCAAATAAAGAGTGTCTGTGTGTTTCAGAATGGCAGAACCTCGGTTTAATAATCCATACTTCTGGCCTCCTCCACCATCTATTCCTGGTCAGGTAAGAAAACAAACATGCATCACTGGACCGACTATCTAAAAAGTTGTTTATCTAAAACGTTTCGCATCAGTAATTTGTTTTAGTTCAGCACTAGGCCTAATCTTTATTGTTTACTAGTTGTCTTAAGCGACAGATAAGGGTGCCAGGATGCTAAAGTGTAGAGTTTATAATGTATCTTATCTTTATATGTTCTGTCAAATAAATGCTTTTATCTCTATGAAGCCAGCTGTGTCATATCAAATTTATAAGACCTCTAAATAATCAACATAGATTATTCTGGCTTGTTTCATACTGTAAGTCAGGCTACACAGTATTAAACGCATGTACTTCTCCTCATGTCAGTAGTTCAGAACCAGGAGGGTTTGAACCATCTGCTTGTTCTAATCTCACTTTCTTTTTTCTCCAGTTGGATAACCTCGTGCTTATCAACAAGATCAAAGAACAGCTCATGGCGGAGAAAATCAGACCTCCACACCTGCCGCCCACTTCTGTCCCTTCCCAGCAGCCCTTGCTGGTGCCACCCACGGCCACAGAAGGCGGGCAGCACAATATATCAACGCCTAAGCTGCAGCAGATGCCGGGGCTCCACGCTCACAGCACCACCCAGCCCGACATCGCCCTACACGCTCGACCCGCCTCCAGCACTGTCGCAGGTACACAGTCCGTTGCATCGCACAGATGCGCTCACTGAGACACATGCATAATGCTAACTGTGCACATGATGTGGACAGGTCGCATACTGGGTGACGTAAACTTGAATCTGGACGATAAAACGGCTATTAAAGCAAGAGGATTGTGGGAAGACTGGCATTTGCGGCAAATCATAGACCAGCCATCCAGAGCGAATCATCTGTCAGGTACGTAAATGCAAATATGTTCTCGCTTAAATGCGTTTAAATGGAAAAAAGCTGAAAATTGGTTAACCCCTTAAGGCCATCCAAAATGGGAGGTTTGTCAGGTTTGGAGAAATGTAGCATTACATCACTTGCTCACCAATGGATGGTCTGCAGTGAATGGGTGCCGTCAGAATGAGAGTCCAAACAGCTGCAAACATCTTCAGTGCATCGATTAACAGCTTGTGAAGCCAAATGCTTGTGTGTTTGTAATAAACAAATTCATCAAGACATTTTAACTTCTGAACAAAATACTACTTGTATCTTCTGAAGGGGAGAGAAATATGCACAGGGTTAAAGACTTACTCCTTTCCAAAATGAACATTTTGTCATTAATCACTTACCCCCATGTTGTTACGAATCAGTAAAAGCTTCGTTCATCTTCAGAACACAATTTAAGATATTTGGGATGAAAACCAGGAGGCTTGTGACTGTCAAGCAATGAACACTGTCAGGGTCCAGAAAAGTACGAAAGGCGTTGTCAAAATAGTCCATCTGCCATCAGTGGTTCAATCCGAATGTTATGAAGCGACGAGAATACTTTTGTGACTTGAACAGTTTGTCTCTTCCTCTAGCTCCATTTTGGAGAGTATCCACTGTGTAGAGTATGCTCTTGTGCCCTCTTGTGTGTGCCATGCTACATGCTGTTTTTGTGTAAGTACAAATGTGTCTTTGTGTCGTGGAAGAACAGTGGATATTCTCCAAAATGGTGCCACGGTGATTTAGAGAGACACGGAGGAGACAAATTATTGTTGTTCTATTTATTTTCTTTGGATGCAAAAGCATTTTAGTAGCTTCATAATATTCAGATTGAACCACTGATGGCAAACGCATTCATTTTGCTGATGTCTTTCATACTTTTCTGGACCTTGACAGTGGGACAGTCAGACTTTCTGGTCTTTATCCCAAAAAATCTTAAATTGTCTTCTGAAGACGAACGAGGCTTTTACAGGTTTGGATCGACATGAGGGTAAGTGATTAATGACAAAATGTTCATTTTGGGTGTGGATTATTGTGATGTTATTGAGCTCTGATTCTGACGGCACCCATTCACTCCACTTTACTCAAACTCCGGCCATCCAGAGTTTGAGTAAATTCTCAGCAAATTTATATTTGTGGGTGAACTGTTCCATTAAGTGAGGTTTATTTTCAGGACTGTCACTGATGTCTTCTCGAACTGCCAACCACAACACTTCAGAGAGCGTGACGCCGAGCACCCCGACCACTCCAACCACCAGCAGTCAGATGCGTCAGGGTGGCGCTCATTCCCCAAACCTCATCTCAGGACTGTCTTGCGGGCCAGGGATGGACATTATCAAAAACAGCGGAGGACTGGCAGGACTGCTGGGTCCTCCTCCGAAGAGCATAGGACGGGGTCGCAAAAAGATCAAAGCTGAAAACCCCTCTGGGCCGCTCTTAGTCGTTCCCTACCCAATCCTGGCCTCTGGAGTCGACCAATCAACTGTCAGCATCACTGCCAAAGAGGGCAAAACCTACAGGTACTGTACAACTTCAGAAGACTCTGTAATCATTCTGACGTAGATCCTAAAAACTCATGGTTCATGGTACTGTTGTGAACTGACACAGAAGAGAAGAAATTGTCTTTATTGTTACTTCTTTGAATATTCTTGTAGCGTCATAACATTAGAGTTGAACCACTTATGTCACATGGACTATTTTAACGATGTCCCTTCTACATTTCTGGTCCTTGAACATTGTAGTTACATTGCTTTCTACGCAAGGTCAGAAAGCTCTCGGATTTCATCAAACCTATCTTTGTTTGTGTTTGATGATGAACAAAGCTCTTAAAGGTTTGGAACGGATTAATGACAGAATTTTCATTTTTGGTGAACTATCCCTTTAAAACAAAACTTTAACCTTTATCCCAAAATTAGGATTTTCTGCTCTACTTAAGCTCTTCTGCACAATTAGTGATGATAATAATAATAATAATAGCATTATTGTTGTTGTTGTTGTTATCATTATTATTGTTACATGTACAATTCAAATAGTTAGCTCTCATATTTCAGAAATTTTTTAAGAATATATGCATTGCTTTTGTGCACAAATATGGTGTCAGGCTGCTTGCAACGTCAACGTAATGGGTTTGATTCCCAGAGAATGCATGAACTGTTAAATTGTATAGTTTGAAGGCAATGTTTTTTTTTTTTGTCTATAAGTATCTATACATGTGCACGATGAGGGAAAATATCATTTCTATTGTTCTGTTAAAAATGGCAGTTGCAGTTTAATTTTTAATCAGTTGATTTAATCATCGCACATTTTAGCCAGAAATCTAATTTGATACATAATTTGATATTTCTAAAAAGTATCTTTAATAATAGTACGGATAATAATTGATTATCGATATTTATCTTTATAATTATTATTACACGGAAATCTTTCTAATGGCATGTTTCAGTGTAAAATAAAAAAAAATTTACTACAGTATATAAACAATTTCCATTCTTATTTTGATTAATCATGCAGCCATAAATGTAAATATTTCAGTGTGGAATGTTATTAGTTTTCATGTGTCTTGTGTCCTGCTGATTTAAACACAATTTGTATTCCCTTCCTCCAAAGTGTGTCTTTCCGCTGTGTTTGATTTGGCCCCAAACTGCGGTGTGTCATCTAAATTGCCTTCATACCATTTGCAGAATTTACCGGCCACATAACCTTCACTCTATTCCCTCGCGATTTCAGGGGAAAAGAATAATTAGCATTTGGTCTTGCAGATGTAAAGTGTGTCCGCTGACGTTCTTCTCCAAGTCGGACATGCAGATACACTCCAAGTCCCACACGGAAGCAAAGCCACACAAGTGCCCTCACTGCACCAAGTCCTTCGCCAACGCGTCCTACCTGGCCCAACACCTGCGCATTCACCTGGGAGTGAAGCCGTATCACTGCTCCTACTGCGAGAAATCCTTCCGCCAGCTCTCACACTTACAGCAGCACACCAGGTGACTTGACAGCCTCGGTTTGTGCACGTGTTTGATTGGAGGAGCTCAGGTGGATTATCTCTCATCATATTTTGCTTTGCTACAGAATCCACACAGGTGACCGGCCATATAAATGTCTCCAACCAGGCTGTGAAAAAGCCTTCACACAGCTCTCCAATCTGCAAGTAAGACCCGAATATCTCTTCTTTTGTGTTATACATTTACAAAATATTCAATACATATATTTTTATTTATTTATACTATGCATTTTAAATAGCTAAATGATAGATAAGAAATCCTACTGGCTGAAAGAAAAAGTTATATATATATATATATATATAGATGGATGGATTGATGGATGTATTTTTTTCCACAGTCTCACCAGAGATCACATAATAAAGACAAGCCTTACAAGTGCTCCAACTGTTACCGCGCTTACTCTGACTCCGCCTCCCTCCAAATCCACTTGTCGGCTCACGCAATCAAAAACGCCAAGGCATTTTGCTGCAGCATGTGCGGTCGAGCCTACACCTCAGTAAGTACTACTTCACTCGGTCACTACTGTCCTGCATCGAGTGGGATGCAACTTTCAGACCCAGAACCATGCGCTCTTAAATCAGCGTGTAGTTGAAGAGATGATGTGGCTTGCTGTATACTAACCATCAAAAACACTCACGAGCTGCGTTTTGCTGATTGTTTTGTAATTAATATGCATGCTGTATATATGAGATCAAACTAAACTCACACACCATAAGACCATAAAAAGGTTACAAAAAAGTCACATTTAGAAACGGTAGGAAACAATAAATACAGTACCTTAGAAATGCAATTCACTTCTTTTAACAGCTTGGTTTTGATTGATATAACATTATATCATATTTTATATTAATTTCACATTTTATGTATATATTTGTTTTAAATGGAAAGTACACAATTTCTGAATGGATCCAAATTAGTAATACAGCTATATAAAATAAAGCGGGATAGTAAAAAAAATATAATTTGTTTGTTTTCAAGACCATTATCTTACAATAAGTATAGTTTTATTAATAGTTTGAATTTATTTTATTGTAATTTTCATTTTTTTTTAATCATTTTTTTATAATTTTATTAGATTTTGTTTTTAATGTGTATATAGCTTTTATTAACTTTTAGTTTATTTTTGAGCATTGTTAAAATGCAGAAGAAGAAAAAAATTATGTTTAATTTTAGTTAACATTTATTTATTTCAAGCGGCATAAATATTTGAATATTTTTAGTTTTAGTAAACTATAACAACCCTGAGTACCAGTTTGAGGACTTCATGCTCCTTTATATTATCCAATATTAAAACCCGAGGAAATTATGGTGAACTATTTCTATAATTTAATCATTTTAGCTTTTTAAGTCTTGTGGACTTGATGCAAACATCCTTTATGTAAAATATCTTACTCAGGACGGTACTAAATTAAAAAATAACATCTATTTTGTATGATCTTTCAACATATTCAGATTCTGCAAGAGGTTTTTCAAGCAGCACTGTATATCTAACTATATATATATGGGCCGGTTTCCCGGATAGGGATTAGATTAAATCAGGACTAGAATTTTTAGAAACATGTCTTTCAAAAATGCATTATCTGTGAGCATTTTAAGACCAAACAATGACAATGATGTATTTTAAGATATCTCAGTGCAAGCCTTTTCCAGTTTAGACAGCTCTTAAGATTTATTTTAATCTAGGACTAGTCTTAAACCCTGTTCGGGAAACTGCCCCTATATGTTTAACACTGCAATCTTTGTTCATTCATCTCCTTAATAATTCATCTGTCATTTAACATCCCTTTCCAGGAGACCTACCTTATGAAACACATGTCTAAGCACACGGTGGTAGAACATCTGGTGAGTCAACACTCACCACAAAGGACCGAATCGCCCAGCGTTCCCGTCCGCATTTCCCTCATCTGAGCACTGCCCACGGTGGCTCAGCCTTTCCCAACCTCGGCATAAGCAAGCAAAATCACCTGTTCTCGGTGGTTTGACGTTTATTATTTTATGTGTGTGTGTGTGTTTGTTAGTTTGTTTGGGTTTTTGAGAACATTCCAACATGTATTAGACTGTGTGGATAGAGGCTCAAACAGCAGCGCTTTAGGAAGTTTCTATTACACACGTTCCTCTTCTCAGACTCATTGTTGAGTTGAGAGGGAATAATCGGGAAATCCAAAGATGGTTTCACAGCACTTTCAGGCCACACAGTTTTGGCTTTAAATGTTTCTGGTCTGTTACGACAATAAAGGCATTGCTCTTGGCAGCTAAACGTTTAGGACTGTAGGTATTATGCATTATAAAATCAGAGGACATACGCTGTATGTTTAAAGCTTGGACCAAGTCCAGTACCTCCTCTCGTATTTTTCTATGCTGTCGGGGGAAGAGAAAAAAAAATCCCCTTCTTTTGGGCAACTCAAGTCGGTTTAGAGACCAATGCTCTTGTGTTTTGGTAATGTCAATCATGCCGTATTTTTCTTTCATATCAAAACATTTCCTCGCCTGTAGGGAAACCTGACTGAAAATAGCTTTAGCATTAAATGTTATAACTTCTCAAACGGACTGTTATAAATCTGACTTTATAGACAAATCAGCACAGTTAGATGTTTTGCGAGATTAATCCTTCAGTGCTTTACAAATTCTTGTGGTCTGGTGCCAAACATCAAATATGAAAATGGTTCTCATAAGATTCTGATGTTTCAGAATGGACACGTATAGTGTTTACAGTGAACACTTTAAAAAAAGTGTAAACCTGCGTTATGTTACGGATGTCAGCATGCATTTGACATTATAGATGGGGAAAAATTGCCAAGAAATGTCCAAACTATTATATTTTGAATAAAAGAAAATGACGCCGCTTTTTTTTTTGCATAAGAGGCATGTCTAAACCTTATTCAGTATATATGTACACTGACATTCAAAAATTTGATACAAGTACGATTTTTAAGTTTATTCTGATTAAGGCTGTATTTATTTGATCAAAACGTATTCATTTTTTTTAAATAGGAGTTTTCTATTTTAATATACTGTGAAATCAAATTTATTCTTGTAAAGCAAAGCTGACTTTCCAGCATTATTACTCGCATCATTCTTCAGAAATCGATCTAATATGCTGATTTATTATCAGTGTTCAAAACAGTTGTGAGACTTGATATTTTTTTACGTTTAGAATTTGTCATTTAGAAGACGCTTTTATCCAAAGTGACTTACAAATGAGGACAACGAAAGCATTTTTTCAGGATTCTCCTAGAAACAGGTTAAAGAACAGTGTTTATTTGAAATATTACTTTTGTTACAATATACACTACTGTTCAAAAGTTTTTGGGTTAGGAAATATATTAGAAATATATTTTTTTATTCAGCGAGGATGTGATAAATGGATAAAAAGTGATAGTAAAGTCCGAAACATTTAGTTTTTATTCATCTTAGTTATTCATCTTAGTTAATGCTAATTTCAGCACTTACTAATGCAATATGAAAATGACATTAGTTAGTAACATTGGTTAATGCACTGTGAACTAACATGAACAAACAACGAACAATACATTTGTTAATGTTCATGTACAGTTCATGTGCGCTCACAGTGCATTAACTAATGTTAACAAACACATCTTGTGATTTTAATAATGCATAAGTGCTGAAATTAGCATTTATAAAGATGTTGTAGACGTATTGTTCATTCTTAGTTCATGTTAACTAATGAACCTTATTGTAAAGTGTTACTGTAAAGTCTTATTGTTAGAACTGTTTTATTAATCAAAGAGAAAATATCACAGGTTCCATAAAAATATGAACTGTTTCAACAATGATGATAAATCAGTGTATTAGAACGATTTAAGGTCATGTGACACTGAAGACTGGAGTAATTGATGATGAAAATTCAGTGCTGCATCACAGAAATAAATGATCTTAAAATATATTAAAACAGCAAATTCTAATAATATTTCAAAATATTACTGTTTTGCATCAAATAGATACACCCTTGATGAGCATAAGAGACTCAATTAAATAAATATTACTAATCTTACTGATTCCAAACTTCTGCGTGGCAGTGTCTTTATCTTTATATTAGTATTAATATTGTATTATTTTTATTTTGGGGTAAATTTTAGGGAATTTCTTCTCGAATGTCATTCAAATGCAGAGGCTTCATTTTCTTTTGTTCAAAATATATTTTAGTGTTTTGTTTGTTTTTTTTTTGGAATGAAATATATAAGCTGGACATGTTCTTGTGAGATTCAGCCGTTATAAATTTTACACGAGAGAACAATATTAGGGGGGGAAAGCTGTAGAGTTGCCCATGAGATTTGTGTAGCTGTATCAACGTCTAGAATACCTCCTTGGCTTATTATTCATGTTTATACTTATTATCATGTTGAAATATTAACAACTAACATGTTAATTTTACACATTTTAAGCCTTAACCATTTATCACTAGTTGTTTACCATTACATTTTATATATATATTTTATACCATATTGGTGTTTACTTGTGTACTCAGTACTTTTCTGTAATTTTATTTCCTAGCATGAACATGCTGTAAATAAACTATACAGTACTTAAGTGTTAACCAGTTTATATAAAATGACTACATGTCTAGTTATTATAAAATATACCTTTTTAATTGTCTTGAATTGTGGTACTCTATAAGGTTTGCCTTGGCTGCTACATGCAAAGTCAAGACACGGAGAGGGAACTTTGTAAAAGTAAGCAAATAAATAAATGAGAAAATTCTGTAGCAGTTTGTGTGCTTCTTCTTTGTTTACACTGAACTACATTTACCTTATTTTTTATTATTACCTGGATGTAAATGCATTGATGTTGAGACCTGCATCTTCGTATTTTCATTCACTTCAATGTAATACTTTTTCTCTCCAATGCATGCTCTGTAGTGAATGGGTGCCGTCAGAATGAGAGTCCAAACAGCTGATAAAAACATCCCAATAATCCACACCACTCCAGTCTAACGGTTAACATCTTGTGAAGTCAGATGGACTTTCCACTGGAGGAAGTTATGGATTATGGGTTTTTGTTTTGGCAGAAGCGATCATTTAAAGGTGCAGTGTGTAAAAGATTTCAAACCGCTCACACCTCCCTTTCGAGAAGCTACGGTGGCCGATACAGGATTAAGATGTCCTGGTCTGAGACAGTGGAGATGGCCAGCAATGAGGTTTCTTTACAAAGGTAAACTAAGTAATATTTACTTACAGTGATTATTCAGTAAATCGATATGCTATTGCAAATATTGTTACTTGTTCATCTTTGTGTCAGTGTTGTATTTTTGTGAACAACATAATGAAACGCACTCTGTTTGTCCTTAAACGGATACAGTACTACCGTGATGGCGCCTTCCATGTACAGTAAGTGGACCCGTGGTGTATGTAGATATAAATAGCTCAATGTGACGGCACCCATCTATTGTGATATAATGCTACATTTCTCCAAATCTGATGAAGAAACAAAGTCATCTACATCTTGGATGGCTTGAAAGTGAGTAAATTGTCAGCAAATGAACTGTTCCTTTAAATGAGACTTATTTTTTTTCACCTTTTGTTTAAAAATGACTACTAATATATTTAATAATGCTAATATACCTTCGTATTACAATGATATCTAATGTTAAAAGCAGCATATTTCTGGTTTGGTGTTGGTGACCCTTAGACAAAACACCCAAACTAGAATACAGCGTTCTCAGACTTGTTATTGACTCATTGTGTCAACTATTAGAGATGGGGAGTCGACTCCAAAAGAGTCGATTCCTCGACTCTCACTAGCCCTTGTGTCGGAATCGACTCCAGGTCAGGAGTTGACTCCTAGTGTAGAGTGTTTTTTTCAAGTTCAACACTTTGTGTATTTACACTAATATTAATACAAATTCCTTGTTAAATTCATCCCATGTAAACTTATTTTCGGTAAAACGTTAAAAAATCTGTTCGCCCCTAAAAGGATGCATGTTTACATAAACGT
>JAUMHP010000060.1:4923778-4937467 GCA_032361065.1 Enteromius trimaculatus
TTTCTAGGCACAAATGTATTTCTATTTCAATTCAAAGTAATTGTAGTCGAGGAGTCGACTCCAAAAAAAACGGAACTGAACACCCCCAGCAATTATGTCTTACTTTTTTTGAGATTGCGTAGACAAAAATGGAAAGCAATCTTTATTTAAAAATATTTAGGTTTACAAAAATAGTTTATGTAACGCGAAAAGAAAAAGATATTTATGTAGGTAAAGTAGGTTGGTCTTCTCCCTCTATGACGCGACTCTCAGAAGTGACTTCCTTCCCCAGTATCGTCAGGCACTCGATGTGCTCTGACATTTGTGCTGTTGTCTGCTGAAGCTGAATATTCTCTTCTTCAAGCAAATTTATCCTGAGGAAGATAAAGAAGAAATGCAGTTTATGGATTTAAAAAAAAACAAAAACAAAAGTACAAGTCAAAAGTTTGGGGTCTGTAATAATTTTTTAATGTTTTCGAGTTTTATGTGCTCACTCAATTTATTTGAGCTAAATTCAAAATTCATCCAAGATGTACATGACACAAACATTAAAGGGGTTGAGGACACACACTCCCAACACACATTTCAGTCCAAACAGCTTGTAGAAGTGCATGCGGCACCGGATGACCCCTTTAAATCACACTGACCCCAAACTTTTGAGCAGTAGTGCACATAAACGTACCTCATCTGCATTGAGGTAACTGCATCCGAAGCATTTTTCTGTGCCTCTTCAAAGTCGTGCAGCTGTAAAAGAAGCTCTCTGTTCTTCTGAAGCAGACTCTTATTTTCGGACGTGACCATCTTCATCATGTGTGACGTCTGATGAATAACAGGCATCATCATTAAAAGGTGACACAATTTTTAAGATTTTATAACCTAGTCTGCTGTGTTACTGCACCTTTTCCTCCTGTTTCTTGAAAATAAAAATCTCTCTCTCGAGGTCTTTTATTTTTTCATCCCGCCACCCTGTCTCTCTCAGGTAAAGGCCTCTGGCCCGGCTCAGCTTGTTTTTGTAGTGGATTTGCTTATCGTTGTATTTACTGGAAAATAAAACAGAAGAAAAAAATTACAATTCTCTTCCAAACAGTGCTTTTTAATCACTCAACAAAAATGTTAATTCTTTTAAATCTGCATTTAATTTGACATCTTATAGATATCTGCAGAGCTATTTCAAAATCACTAATATAATAAATAGAGACTAATAAAGTTTTTCATATTTTTTTCTGTATTTTAGTAAATTTGTGCCTGTTTAAACTTTTTTCTAATATATTAAAAGTAAATCATTTTTGATTTTTTAATGTTCTAATGTTCTTAAAAGTCTCTTCTGCTCACCAGGCCTGCATGTATTTGATCCAAAATACAGCAAAAGCAATAATATTGTGAAATATTTTTACTATTTAATATAACTGCTTTGTGTTTTCATATATTTTAGAAAATTAGTGATCAAAGCTGAATTTTCAGCATGTCACATGAACATATTTTTTTCTAATATGTTGAGTCGATATTAAACATTTTATTTTTTTATTATTAAAATTAACAACAACAACAATAATAGGAACACATTAAATAGTTAAAATATATATTTACATAGAAAGCAAAAAATAAATACAATATTAATTGCAATTTGAAAAAGCGCAAGCTTGGTGAGCAGAAGAGACTTATTTAAAAACCATTTAAAAACGTATACTGATCAAAGTATGTCAGTATAGTTATTATTCATTTTTATTTCAGTTGCACTTTCAGTTATTTTACTACATCAGGTACCTCCTCTCAGTGTCCACGCTAACTAGAGCTAGCTGAAGTTCTGTCCTCAGCGAGTTAGTCTGGTGTTGACTGCTGCTCAGTCTGTTCCTCAAGTCATCCATGTTTTGTTGGAGCTGCTCGTACGGCAAAACAAAAATCATTTTGAATTAGTGCACATGCTAATATCATTATACGCAACTTCATATTGAGATCCCTTCAGTGACACTCGTGCCAGTTGAAGACCCTCAGATCTGCATCAGGTACCCGGAGGTTTTCCTGCTGGGCGTCTGTGATGTTGTTTAGCAGTCGTGCGTTGATCCTCCTCTGGGACAGCAGGTCCTGTTTGGTGGTGCTGAGGATGTTCTGGATGGCCTGCAGCTCCTCAAACATCTTCCTCTGCTCTTCTGTGTCCTGCTGAAGCTGCATGTTCTGTGACTGATGGGAAAGTGTAGGTCAGAGCAGGGATTTCTAAACTTCTTTCCAGATTTACTTGAAATACCGTCTAAGAGTTAATATTTTGGTAATTGAATAATACATTTGCATGTTCGCGGTTCACACTGTTGTATAGTCGTCAAATGACATGCAGGTAATATACTATTTATGCATAGGGCTTTTATTACTTGATAAAATAATTTATATATAGGGCTGCACAAGATTATATTGTTATTGTTTTGATATGATATTTTATCTCATATGCAAACGTTTCATATTGCTGCTGTTGAAACCAACTAAGATCTCTTTTAGCTTTTTTATTATTATTTACATATAACTATAACTATAACGATCAAAACAAATATATTACAGTTGTGGTCCAAAATGAAAAAGAATATTATATTATGAATATTGATTATGTATATATAAATACACATACATGCACTCATATATTTAAGAAAAATATGTTATAATACAAATGCTATGAATATAAGCATATACTGTATGTGTGTGTATTTATATAGATATTGATACATATATACACCAAATAATAAATATACACAGTGCACATATATTATCTAAATAAAATGTTTTATTTTGAATGTGCTTACCTGTGATAGTTTGACAGCAATAATAATAAAAAACAATATTTATATAAAATAGAATTGCTATTTTAAATACTAAACGGTCAAACATTTAAACTCTATTTTACATTTTGAATCCACATATTTTGTAAAGTAAATAAAGTGAGCACACTGTCCTCCTAAAATGCACATTAAACCACATATATTGTGATTTCTGTTTTATTTTGATTTGCTGTGCAGCCCATTTATTTGTTACTTTACCTTTGATTTTAATTAATTAGTGGCTTTTCAACCCCCAAGGTTTGTGGACCCCCATTTAAGAAGGTTTCTTCACCTGGACTAAAGCTCTGGCCTGGTCAATTTCCATCTGCATGGTCATGGACTGCTGCCCGGTCTTCTGCTGCTCCTCCTGAAGGACAACCTTCAGCCGGCAAACTTCATTCTCCAGAGAAGACACCTAAAACAAGTCAGTCATTCAGTCCCCTAGCATAACTAGTGACTAAATCAGCTTTCAAAGAGTCGTCAAATGGCTCTGTTTACCTGCTTCAGGTGTTTGTCACATTGTCTTCTCATGTCCTGTGCCTCAAGCTCTCGTAACTTACTTAATAAATCTCTGATCTGTGAAGACATGAATACAATTACTAAATCAAACTTTGCTTTTTGTTAGTGCTAGCAATGAATTAAGAAATAATCACACATTATTGTTATAATGTTTAATTTCATATTAATACACATTTAGTGTAATAAATTGTGAAATATATAATGCAATAATTAAATACATAAATAAATGCAGAAATATGTATTTAATATTAATATAACTATAATTATATTATATAATAAATATAAGTATTTCTTCACTTATTTATTTATATATTTATTTTGAGAGAAGGGAAATAAATATTTCTAGTGTTTATAATATTAAACCTATAGGTTACTTAATGTTTGTTTTATTTATCTGTATTTACTTCTGCTAAATAAATAAACAAAAAAGAATGAATAAATGTTTAAATAAATAAATAAAATGAAATAAATAAATAAACATATATATATATATATATATATATATATTTATTTATACTTTTCTGCATTTATTTATCTATTTCATTATGTATTTAATGACTTAGTTATATATTTTAACATGTATTTAATTATTTAATTTGGAGTAATTTGGCCCTACATATATATTTAAGAAAAATATATATTTTTGTATATTAAATATATTTGTATATAACATAAAATAAACTGATATATAAAAAAATATAAATGTATATACATATAAATATTTTCAATATATGTGTGTATTGTGTGTATATTTATATATACTTAAACAAACACAGTACACATTAATATATTTACATTGAATCTTTAAATGTATGTACCAACAACATAATGAATATATATTTTAATTACACATTTAATTTTAAATTACACATCTTTTTACTAGCAATTCAATGTTAATTGTTAATGTTAAGCCATTATTTTTAACATTTGGTAGGCTTTAAAAAATATAACTTTTAATTTAACAAAAGCAATCTTTAAATAAACTATCAAATGTATGCATAAACTTTAAATATAAAAGTTGAAAAGATTTTCAGCGCTCGTTTTATCATGACCAGTGCAGTCAAAGTCCTCACCTCCACCTGAAGGCTGCCGACGGTGGTCCTGTAATCATCTGCCTGTTTCTCGCAGAGGTTCTGGAAGTCTCGCACTAACCGTTCAGCTTCCATCCTCTTCCTCTTCTGCTCATCACATTCATCCACTGCCCTCCTCCGCAGGTCAGCCTCCGTCTCAAACTCCATCCGCAGCTTCAGCGTGACCTGCGTCAGATCTTGCAGCATGTGTAACCTCTCCTGCATCTCGTCAAGAGACCTGCAAAGAACAGCTCCAGCTTGTTTATCTGCAGAATGATTGACTCTTGAAAATGTCTGTGATTAGGAACCATCAATGTTGTGTTTGATAGAATAGATGGTACATGCTTTAAAGCCTGAGCTTTCTTCAGTGGTCAATTTTCAGTTTTTATCAGCTAAATGACAGAACTACAGATCAATACGTTCAACAGACTGCCTTCAATATCTTTTCACATCAAATTACATATAAGTGCGGTCCATTAGTGTATGTTTATCTGAGCTATACGGTCAAACTGAGGCCTAACCGTTTATGGATATCCTCTTCCTGTGGCTTCTTGTCCTTGGGTGAAGTGACGGTTCTGTCAGGGGCTTCTGTCTGTTAGAGTAAGAAAATATTACAGATAGACTGACTGATCGATTGATATTTACGGACGAGGATTAGTAAATCCGTTTGTGGATCCAAAAGTATTCTAAATGCAGTTATGGCACAGTGTTTCATCTGCATTTCTGCATTAAACACTAACGTAAATCACCATATATATGGACAGCATGTCCCAATAAGGCAGCATACAGTCTATTTCTTAATGTAAATATAAAATAGGCTAATTTACATTCTATGTTATTATCACATCCTGTTAATATACAACAATACTGGTATCTATTTATAACTATAAATCCAATTAGCTAACTATTTACAATTTGAAAAGATCTGCTACTTTTACATATCGTAAATAAAAATGGCTATTTTTATTTAGTGACATCTATAAAAATGGGCTGATTTCATTTACACTGTAGTAAATAGCATCTATGGCAGAGGAGTGTTGTCACAGCGCAGTTCAGCGCTCACCTGATCGAGAGGAGTAGCGCGTGTGATCTGAGCTCGCGCAGGCGCTGTCTTCAGACAGAATCACGTGCAGCGCGCTTCACGCGAGTTTGCGCTCCTTCGCATTTGCTGCGTTCAGGAATTCTGGTGCGGTAAAGAAATGACAGCGCATATGAAAACACTTCAATAGACAAGCTGCAGCCGGGTGTTTGAAATTCATTCACTGCTGCCCTGGTCTTTGGACACCCCTGCCATAGATGCTATTTACAGTATAAATGAAATCAGCCCATTTTTTATAGATGTCACTAAATAAAAATAGCGGTATACGTTATGTAAAAGTAGCAGATCTTTTCCAAAACAAGTTTTTTTTTTCTGCACTTTTACTTGAAATATGAGGGGTATTTTCGTATTTTAATGACTTTTTTTCAACATTTTATTTCGACTTTATTTCTCATTATGTAACGAGTTTAATCTCGAAATTATTTTATTATTGCTTGGCCCTAATCCTCTTCCGTAGATATTTAGGGATGCAAACTTGTCACAAAAGCTTGGGGTTGGTGTGATTATTTAAATGGTTATCGTTCACCCAAATTTTTTTTATTTAGTAAGTCATTAATTAGCCTACTCAACCTTATATCGTTTCAAACCCATAAAACTAGTTTTTCTCCATAACACAAATTATGATATTTTTGATGAAATCCAAGAACTTTCTGACCATCTATAGGCTATTTAGTGTAATGTATCCTCACAATATTTATGAATTATATTTTAGATTTTTATTTATGAATTACATAAATGTAAGTATATACATGTAAATATATACTCTATGTTTGTATCTATATATATATATGTATATATATGTAATAAATATACACAGAACACACATATACAGTATTATGCAAACCACAACTTATTTTGGATGCTATTAATCGTTTGAGAGCACTATTATTTTTTTTAAATCCCAAAACGTTTGATTATCTCTTTTCCAGAATAATTGATTTCTGTTTTCCATGATTATCTCACCATTTCAAACAACTGTTCAGGCTCTGCCTGTAGCCTCTTCACAGTCTCTCTAAGGTGGCACAGCTCTTCTTCCTGTTTCTCTTTCATCTCTTTTATTTTTCGTAACTCAGCAACCTCTAAACAAGGGGGAAAAAATCATGCAACTAAAAGAAGTTTTACAAAATTATCTTACTTAAAAAAAGCCGAACTATAAGTGACTTCAATTGAGAGGTTGCCTATACTATGATAAAGAGAAATTATACCACAGCATTTCAGTTTCTCCACTTCGTGGCGCAGGTGAGCAACTTCCATTTGAGCTTCTTGCAGCTCTGGTTCTAAGACAAAGCATGATTTTGATCTCAGTATATTCTTGGGTGCCTCTCACCTTCTTATCCCAGGAGTAAGACCAGTGAAAAAGTTTACCATAAGCCTTTTGTGTCAGGTGAGCCGACTCCAGCTCATCTGTGAGTCTGCGGATCTCTTTGTGAGCCATATCGAGTCGAGCAGACGCCTCTTCTACATCTCGCTCCAGTTCCTGCAACATCCGTCCCTTCAGTTTGTCATCGGCACTGCACTGCAGGTCAACGGCCTGGGACTAACACAGAAACCTTTTAACATTGGGAATGTTGTGTGTTTCATGAGCGAGTGCATGCTTTGTAAGCATTGAGCATGCTTTAATAAAAAATCCTCAACTTGCATGCTCCGAAATGAAACATTCGCACAAAAACAAATCAAAGGTTAGTAAAAGTGGCACTTGTGTAAAACAAACACGCATGATCGCTGGTATCCACCTGAAATTGGACGTGATACTAACGCCTCTTGCTTCTAGTTGCGCATTTCAATGACATGCAGCAGGTTAACTGTCAGAAACGTACAGGCAGTAATTTGGGTTTACTCTGAGCAGCCTTTCTGAGTCCTAGGAGCCTCTTCCAAGGGCTCTGAGCATGTGGTGCTGCCACCTTGTGGAGAGATGATGTTAAGTATCTATTCAGAGGTTTGCACTTAAAAGAAAATAATGATGTTTATATTATTGCAAAATGTCATCTTTATTAACTCTCAGCTCTAATCTGTTAAATGCAATTATAAGGCATGAACTTTTTAAAGGGATAGTTCACCCCTAAACGCAAATCTGTCAATAATTTCACATCCTCATATTGTTCCAAACCCTTTGTTTATCTTCGGAACACAAGGTATTTTCGATGAAATCTCAGATATTTCTGACCATGCGTAGACAGCAATGTAACCACGACGTTGAAGGCCCAGAAAGATAGTAAGGACATAATTACAATAGTCCATGTGACATTGGTTCAACCGTAATTCTATAAAGCTATGATAATTTATTTTGTGCATTTTTCAACATTTTGTTCTCTTCCGTGTCCGTCTTTGGTGTGCATTCACGAGAGTACCACAACGCATGATCTTACTGGTTTGGAACGTAAATACTGACAAAATTGTCATTTTTTTTGGTGAACTATCCCTTTAAGATTGCATAATGATTGTCTGTGAAGCTCTTTGAACAATGTGTATCGTGCTAAAGGCTTAATAAATACATTTGACTTGACATTTATGAAGACTAAACAACTTAAGAACTGTTTCTCTTACTTTGACCACATTCCCTCTACAGTCCTCTGTATGGACATCAGGCTCCTCTCCCGTCTTCACATCCACATTATCTTGACTTTGTATTTTCTCCAGCAGGGAGGCTCTGTCTGCGAGGAGGTAAGCCACCTGTTCACTCAAGCTGATGGGAATAATATCAGCCAGACCTTCCTGAAGTAACATCTCGGAGATCTCACTCCTCTGTGCTTCTGTAAGCATAAATTCAAATGTCACAAGTGCTGAAGAGCGAGTCCGATGGAGGAGAGAACAGACCAAAACGCACCTTGTTGCCGATGGATGTCCTCCAGAGTTGCATGGAGCGTTTTGTTTTCTTGCTCGAGATGTAAAGCCACAGAGTCTCGTGTCTTTGTGAGACACTTAATGTGATTGATAGATTGCTGAACCTGAGACCGAGAGTGAGTTACTCTTATGCATTTCTTTTCTGTCTAAACATCTACTTTTGTGTTTTCCACTGACCAAAAGTCACGAAATAACCAAACAAGTGATGAGACTCCAGGTGTTTTTATAGCCGTGCTCACCTTTTCAATCTCAGCAACACGCTCCTTCTGCAGATCTTGTATCTGCTGGTTGAGGGATCTCGCGGTACTTTCACTTTTCAAGTAAAGCTGCCACAGCAGAGACAAACGCTCTTCGCTGGAGGCAGAGGAGTCCAACCCTTCCTTCTCCAGCTGCTGATCCATGTCCTGCAACATCTGTCCATCCCAAACAGATATAGAGATCAACATACATAAGTCCTAATATCTATCTGTCTTTTGATTTGGCTTGTTTTAGATGTTGTTTGCACTAAGCACGTGATCTGCTGCTCTGCTCGTGTTGTTTAAACATCTTTTGACAGCTGTTGTTGTAGATCTGTGGCGCGCATGCGCACATCCCTTTTTCTTCCTCGAACGACTTAGCGGTTTTTTCAGCATGAAAACATTGCAACTTTCACTTACTTTTCCTTTTTCAGCAAATAAAGCGAATAACGCACGAAAAGTACGAGGTGGGCAATGCTGATATAACTTCAGATCGACCATCTTGTGGTGATGTGTTTCCCTTTAAGAAAAGTAAAAAGAGCGGATGGCCACGTAAATGTTTCTAAAAACAGAACTTACCTGTGCTGTGCACATCTCCTGACGTTATTCACAACCATTTAATTACTTATCGCTTTAGATTGTTATTTTGAACTTTGTTCAAATTCCGCTAAACACACACACACGCTTATCCAACCGCTTTCAAACATTCACGGTCGCCTAGAAATGGACGTTATCGCTTTAAGTATTGTTCAGCATTTGCGTGAAATTCACGTTCATCAGGCCGAGGGTGTTGTGTGTGTGTGTCTGTGTGTGTGTGGGACGTCCTGCAAAAGAACCCCACACACCCCGTAATGAGAAACGCGGTTCCAGCCTATAAAATTCATTGGAACCAAAACATTTCCTCAAGATTTTAAACATTTCATCAAACTTCTTAGCTTTAATCTTTGAAAGACATTAAAGGACACTTTTCATCGAATGACCCAGTTAAGATGAAAGCACATGCCCTGCCCTAAATGTATTTTACATAAAATGATGAATTAAACTACTTTAGATCCTCTTCCCCATATTATTCAAACACTGATTTAACAGAACTAGATAAAAGCGTTCATTTTGTTGAGCAGAAGCATTCATTTTTGGGGTGGATCAGATTAAAACACTAGGCTATATGGGGATTTATGGCTGTGAACTGAAGCTTCTCTGGGTGGTCGGTGTTTCCTCCAACAGGAAATAATTCTCCAGATTGCTCCATGTAGGAGATTTATAACTGCCTGAACTAGAGCATGCCACTATCCACTATCCACTATCCATTCATATAATTATCAGAATGAAAATATGAAGGTGACAGTATAACAGTATTGGTAACACTTTACAAGATGTTATTTGTTCACATTAGTTAATATATTAACCAACATGAACAAATGATGAACAATGCATTTATTGTATTTATTTATCTTTGTGAATGTTAATGAAAACAGTGTTAGGTCACAGTGCATTAAATAGCACAACTTGTGTTTCAATAATGCATTAATAAATGCTGTAGAAGTATTGTTCATTCTTAGCTCTTGTTAACGAACGTAGTTCATTATTAACCTTATCATAAAGTGTTCCAGTATTGCTGTTATGATGGGTTAAAAATGCTAGGATAAATTAAAACAATTATTGGGTAAAATATTGGCAAACCAAGCAACTGGGTTATTTTGATTCAGCATTTGGGTTACTACTACTGATCTATATATAATATCTATTATAGATCAGTGGTTATTACCCAGAAGGATGGGTTAAAAAAAACCCAATCGCTGTTAGTCAATATCTAACCTGGAATTTTTAGTGCATAAACACTTTTTAAACCTAAAAGACAATATTCTTCTGTTGTTATACTGAGTTAATTACAAATATTATAACCTGTACCCTCACAGAAAATGTATTTTTAGAATGTATTTCTATGTGTAGTTTTTACAACAGAGGTTGTTCCTGAAAGTCCCCAAAATGTTTACATATGTAATAAATATATATACACGCTTGTACAAATAGTTTTATTGCCCAATCTACATCAGAACATCAGTGCTTTGACTGTTGTGTAATTATGTAACAGATTCTCTCTGGGTTTGGGTGGACACACAACTAAGCCCATTTTTAGTTTGTAAAACTAACCCAGAGTTTTTCTGGAGCTGTGAAGGAAACTCCTCCTCTAACCAAGCCTGCATTCCTTCCTGGACCGTTTTTCCCCAAACGTGGGAGACTGTGGAGAGAGTGAGTGTGTGTGGAGAAGTGGAGAGGAAGACACGGAGCACGCCAGACCAAAGGAGATCTGTTCCTACGTCTACACAAGGTAAGCTTCATTACTTCTTCAACAACGGAAAGCATTTCCTCTTCCATAGAAGAACGTGCCATTGTTCTTCAGAAAGCTATGGATGTACTGATGCATCAAAGGTCTTGACTTTCATGCACCAGATTATAACAACATGCTACCCTAAAAGTCACATCAAGAAATTTTCCTTTCAACAACAACAAAAAAAAAAACTATGAAATTGGTAATACCTGGTAAAATCTATAATGCTTTATTAGTATTAAGAATCAAACTATGTTCTTTGAGATAATTCTTGTTTGTTGGATTCAAAACATAGAAGTACAAATAAGATGCAACCAAACAGACTAGAAGGTTATCATTCTCTTTTAAAAACCGTCCAAGATGTCTTAATTAGTTTCATGTGATAGTCCGTTCTGCTGTAATGAGACATTGCTTTAGTACCTAGGTACTCTTATGAGCAGTAATCATCTGTGTTTACAGTGTAAAGAGCATCTTGGTAAAGTCTTGAATGGCGCTAAAGAGAAATAACTAACCGAGTCTGTGCCAGGAACGAGCAGCTCCTGCATGTAAACATGAAGAGGTGGGGATGTAATGAAAACCAGAGTTGGGGAATGTTGACTAAATACGTAATCCTACGGCCACCACAAAGGGCGTCTTGGTCTCTGGTTTAAAAAGAGATTCTTGCATGCACCGTGAGTTATTTTCACTACCCTGACAGAGGGGGTGTGCAATCTTGGGATCTGCTTGTGTCTTCCTTCCCTATTCAGATCCATCACACAGTACATATTTATGAATGGACGTTTTGTTGATTCCAGCCAGACGTCTCTGTTCATCTTTTGGACGGAAAAGTCATGGAAGGTTTGTGGCATAGCCTTGTTTTGCATCTCGGAAAAATGATGATGGGAAAGCGTCTAGCAGTGAGGTGAAAACTCATTTATAACTAAGTATGATGCCAGTGAAGTATTATTACAGCTCTTGAATCAAGGTTCACACACAAGTTCTACATTTTTCCCTGGAAAAGTCGCCATAGGTTTAATTAAGATGGATATTTCTGGAGATCTGGCATGATATATGTACAATACTGTTCAACGAGGATTCAAAAAAAATTTCCATGTCAAATAAAAGCTGTTATTTCAGAGAATAGCAGAAGCACTTTTGAGGCAGCACTGTTTTTAATAAATAATAACAGAAAATGTTTACTAAGCAGCAAATCAGAATATTAGAACGATTTCTGAAAGATTGTGACACTGTAATGAGAATGGAAATTCAGCTTTGCGTCACAGGAATAAATTGCATTTGAAAATATATTCACATAGAAAACTATTTGGAACTGGAATAATATAATAAAAAACGTACCGGTTTCAAACTTTTGAACATGGGATGGGTCTTTTTGTTTAGTTTCATTCAAATCTGGAAATCAGACACAAACTGCTGTTTACACAGCGCTCCTTAATGTTGGCCACATCAGAAGCTTTTAGACACGCTGATTGAATCCCAAATGATTCCTCAGTTTTTCTGTGAGATTACATTTCTCAACCAGAACATTTCATTCTGTCTGCAGGATCCACCAACATGGCATTCCTGTTGATGTTTGTGACCGTTCTGCATTTAGTCACCCTGGCCATACTTTTCATTGCCACCATGGAGAAGGTTAGTCGTAATGCACTAACACCACTGTCACCAAAGATATCCTACATTACTACTCATTAAAGTAACAGAGTTTGGAGGTCATGCATGTTTACATATATCAAAATACATTCAGAATTGTGGGTTGAATTCTTTTACTAAATATTTTAATGCGTATATCATAAATGTTTGTTTTTTTCTTTTTGCGCAGTATTTTCTCTTATCATTGTATTATTTATTCATGCATTCGTTCATTTCTTTTTTCTAGTCTTGGTGGTCTTGGGGTGACATAGAGAACACAGATCTCTGGTATAAGTGCACCTATGAAAACGCCACAGAAACTTGGTTATGTGCTTCTGCCAAAGACAGCGGTGGGTTACACTGACACTGACAGATTTCATAATCAAAAAATTGTATATAAATAGATAGAGTCCAGGAAACAAAACTGCTGGTTTGAAACATTTTCTATTAGCAAAAAGTGCAGAAATATCCATAAAAAGAATATATATATATGCTGAAATATCCATAAAAAGAATATATATACACACACACACATATATATATGTATATATATATATATATATATATATATATATGTATATTTGTATCCTCTTTAAGGTTAACAAAATTAGTCAAATGTCAAAAGTTTATGTTTAATTTTACTTGCAATCTGCAAAGAAGTGGACAACGTAAATCAGTATTAGGCATAAAATAAAGTCTTAAAGATGCTGTATGTACGTTTTTGACTCTATTAAAGCATAGAAATATGTTTGCAGATATTTAATACATGCTAAGATATGTTTGTCTGAAAAGCAATGCTACAGTCGGTTATTCTCATTTGGAAATATGCGTTCTGTGATGCAATGTCTGTTTGCTTTAGTCTTTGTAACTCACCCACTGCCAGTTTACACAATTGTAATTGGCTTGTTGTCAGCTGACGGAGCGTGTTTAATTTCTTTCATCGTCACGCGCGCTTGTTGTCATCAATCTGGCAACCTGCGTGCGTCAAGCATAGGGTGAATAAACTCTCTCCAATATTTTGAATTACTTGACACGTAAGGAAAAAGACTGGACATGACTATTAATTTTAAACATTTTATTGGCATATTTGTTTTAAATTAACATTTTCATCCTTCCGCGAAACGATATAGTACCACGTGACTAACGTTCAAACGTTAGTAAGACAATTTATAACATCTACATATGAATA
>JAUMHP010000060.1:4958233-4972653 GCA_032361065.1 Enteromius trimaculatus
TGTACAAGGTTTTCATATTATGCCTATGGTCTTAAACAATACCATTTTGTAGTGTACTGTTTTAATTGAATCTTTCCGAAAATGTGTCCAGATGACTTTTATGATAATCATGAAAGTAAATCGTTAACATATATATATAATAAAATATGAGACATTTAAACTTACAGGTTCAGGTCATTTAAGAAAAGGACAGTTTATGCTCAAAATGTGCTCAGATGACTTTTATTTTGAAAACAACAGAAAAAGTCCTCAAATTTGAGACTAATATCTTTAGACTTTCAGAAAAGAGGTGGCCAGTCTTGAAATGTGCTCAGATGATTTTTATTATGAAAAGCATAACATGTTGCAAAAGAAAAAAAACCTCAAATATGACTTTTTTTTCCTTTAAGAAAAGAGGCATTCTTGCTCAAATTGTGCTCAGATTACTTTTATGAAAACACGTAAAATGTCAACACAAAAAAATATGAGTCAAGTGATTTACCACAATCACATCCAAAACAAAAGTTTGTTTACATAATGTATGTATATGTACTGTGTACATTTATGTAGCTGTATATAAAATCAAACACATGCATTTTGTAAATGTGTATATACATTTATATTTTATAAGTATACTAGGTATATTTAATAATACAATTCTTGCATGTGTTTGTACTTAAAATAAATATGCACACATATTATGTAAGAAATTATTTTGAATGTGATTAACGGTGATAAATTGTTTGACAGCAATAAACAACAAAAACAAAACAGAAATCCTCAGATGCAAGATGTGTAGACTCAGCACGGGTTCAGTCGTTCAGAACAGAGGCGTTCATAACAGCTGATGTCATCGCCATGCTGCACATGCACAAAAGGTTAAAGTGTGTGTGGGGGGGTGCAGAGACCTCTGCACTGAAATACTGTGGGCTGTCAGGATGTGACGGCGTTTGATATTTTATTTAAAAACCATCTGAATTCCCCTGCATAGCATTCGTTTAAATCCACAAAATTTCCAAGCTTCAAAACCCCTGAATCTTCACATTCTGGTAAACGGCTTCTCGGGGTCTTTTCTGAGCCCTGAACTTCACATGAATGTTTCCCAATAGCATCAGTAAACACAGACTTGCTGTGCTTTTTTTTTAGAACTAAAAATGAGGAACACACATTTACAAAACAAATGTGCACTAAAACCCATGGAAAATGCTGAAATAAGGTGATTGTATGGCACTCACAAACAGCGTTACGTCCCTTATACAAACATAAAATCAAAGATCTACGGTGTCTTCCTTAATCTTTCCAGTTTTTTAAACTTCTTTTAGTTATTTTAGTGGAATGTTATTCCACTGTATGTACATTAAATGACTAAACCTGAAGATTAATACAGACCTTTAAAGTCATTTATGTCTCTGAACATCCTAATAGCAATCTCTTAGTTGAGTGGTCTTAATGTATTTATAGTAGTGCTAGCAAATGATTTATCGCATTCAAAATAAACCTTTTTTTTTACATTATATAATAATGTATATATATATATGATGTATATCAATAATGTATATACATAACAAATATACACACATTATGTAAACCAAATCCAAAAACTTTTATTGTGGATGCGATTAATCACCATTAATCATTTGACAGCACTCTTTTATGCTGTCTGTGGAACATAAAATGTTCGTCCAATCATATTCCTTTGTCCAAGGGCTCTGATAGGCTATCACATATGCCTGATAAAGTATGTATTTGCACAGACATGATACATCATCATTGCGTTACATTGCACTGCTGCAGATCAACTGTAATATGAAGCACTGAATCTTCCTCCAGGGCCATCTCTCACTCAGTCATGTGTTCACGAGGAGGCGTGGCTTTGGAGAGTGATTTGCTGGGAGAGTGGGATCTTATGCTTTCAAAAGCTAGCCTCTCTGAAATCACCTACCCTACCTTTAAAACAGGTTTTTAATTGCTGTATAATGAAGGAACTCTCTGTATTTTAATATTTTAAAAGTAAGTGCTTTTCCTAAATCTCCCTTGGTGCCGTCATGTTGTGTCATGCCATACAGCAACATGATGAAACCATGAATTGTTACTCAGTTAATCTGCGTCCATAAATTGGATTCTAAAATACTTGTTTCGACACACAAAAGACTAAGTTAGTCACGTGTTCACTGCTGTTTGCAGTTCTCTTTCTTGTCTTTGGCTTTGTGACGTCCTGCTTTGTCGCTCTGCCTTTTAGTTGGTGGTATGAAGGTGGCTTCTGGTAAATAGTCATAAAAGATACTGTGCGGGTTACGAGGGGCCAAACATAGATCTGCTGAGAAAACAGGAAATGGCTGCTGATGTTGCACAAATACACTTATTGAACTTTCCTATTATACAACATTGTGTGTTAATACCTGACGGGGGACTGGTGGAAATGTGGCTCTCGCGCTTCCTAGCCTTGAACGTTGGGTCCAGTTCTTCAGCAATGTTGCGTATGTGTTGGTTTCGGCTAAAAAGAGAGCATGTGTTGAAAGACGTTTTGAGAATGTGTGATAAAGAATGTGTGACTTACAGCGCAGTGCATGCTGGGCTTGCTAGATGGCTTTCTATGGTATAGTGTTCCTCTTCCACAGGTGAATGCAGTCCGTCTGAGTTCAGCCTCTCGCGCAGCATCTGAAGAGACTGAAACACGACCCAAAAGATCAAACGAAATTATATAATGTTAATTTGCACAAACAGAAATGTGAAATGAACTGCAAACGAAATGCCGTTCCACATAGGAAATGTAATTGCAAACATTATCTCATGATTTTTTTTTTCTCACAATAATAAAAAGCTGGAATTTTGAGATAAATAAATGAAGAATTGCCTGACACAAACTTGTAGTTCTGAGTAAAAACACATAACTGCCAGATATGAACAAGAATACGTTTGGTATATATATATATATAATTGGTGATGTGAAGAAGGTTGATTCAGACCTTCCTGGTTGTGGTGTTTCCTTCATCCCTTCGTTCAGCAGATCTGGTTTGGATCTCTAGGTCTTGTGGTCTGTTTTTCACTTTTCTCTGATGGCGCTGCATATAGTGGGCGATCTCCTGATGAGCATCCATGCACAGAGGAGTTACAGAGATTTGTGGCATCATCACGGCTGATAATTACTTAACCGTTTGAGAAACAAGAAGTAGTAGTTTTAACCTTTGATGTATATAAAGGGCTGGTTCCCCCAAAAATGAAAATCCTGTCATTAATCACTTTCCCGTAACCCATAAGACCTCCGTTCATCTTCAGAACACAAATTAAGATATTTTTGATGACATCAGAGAGCCATTTGACCCTCCATAGACACCATCACAACTGAAATGATCCCAGACCCAGAAAGACAGTGAACACATCAGTAAAATCAGCAGATCAACTTCAGTTTTACGGCGCTACGAGAATACTTTTTTCCCCACAAAGAAAACAAAACTATCATAATTTAACATAAAGAACCACTCTTGTCCTCTGACTTATATCTTCCGCCATTTTGGGGATGACTATAGAACATATTTGACATATTTGATCAGATTTAGCATGAACATAATCTGCCTAATAAGCATTACTTGCACCTACAGGAAAGCATTCTTCACATTCGTTGCGATACTCTTTAAAATGATGAAAGACGTAACTTAGGGGAGAAGAATGGTTGAGTAAATTATGTTTTTTTTATTATTAGTCACATGGACTGTTTTACCGATGCATTTATTACATTCTGGACCTGGATATGCAGAGTCTGATGGCTCTCCTATTTTGATTATGGTTTTTGATTATTCATGATTATGGAGCTGTTTATTACAATTAGTATCGAAAGATCTGAGGATCCTCAAATCCTCAGCCCGTGTGTGAGCAACCATACATTTATAAACACCCATTTATTCACTTTCAATATTTTTTATTTCATAATTTTTATTATTGCAATTAATCATAATCATTTATAATAAGCATTATAGCCACTTATTGATTAATTAATGTATTTAATATTAGTCTTTTACATTTTATTGTTGTTTTTTAAATGATTTTTCTCTGTTGTTTAGTCTTATGACTGTGTGGTTTCAAGGGCTGTTTGTTTTCATGAATAAGAGATGCGCAGAATACTTGTTGAACTTGTGTTCTTCAGATGAAGTCTAAGCATTGAAGCATATGCAACTAGTCAATAAACTGCTCTTTTTTATCATCATTACTTCAATACTTCATCATTAATAGAGTTTTGGTTATAAACTGATATGTTCCCTGATGATGTTTCTACCTCATCTTGGGCGACTTGGGCCGCAATGAAATCCACCTCTGATCCAGAGCTCTGAGGAGTCTGCTGAGCAAAAAGACATGATAATGAACACAATACTGGTCCCAAACTCTTCACACAAACCTGAAGTCATAGAAAAACAAACCCCATCCTGGCCCGAAAACCAGCAAACACACCTCTCTGTGAGGCAGCATATCCTCTTCCTCCTGAAGTCTACGAGCCAGCTCCGCGTCCTGAAGCACCTGCTCCCAGACTCCCAAACCTGACGGAGAGAGAGAAAAACCAGTTGTGCAACATGTGTTGCCTGCTTTCACATCAAGCATTTGTGAGGAAAAAAACGGTTACCTTCACACAGAGGAGAAACACAGTCATTGTCATTGTACCCAGCAGCAACCCTCTGCCGTCTCATCTCCATTTCTTCTTCTTCCTGCAGCTGTTTGGCGATTTCCTGTTGAGAAAACAATTCACACACATATTCAGAAATAAACGAACCGCTGCAGGTGTTTTAACAGTCCAGTGTTGAGAGCAACAAAAAAAAAAACATCCATAATGTGACATATTTATAACAAAGTCTGAAATAAATGTGAGCTTAGATTCATTTATTTGAGGTTGACTGGACTGCAAAAAGTGGCATCAGATGAAATGGATAGCTGTTATGTTTTGCATTTATTTCTTCAAAATCATTTCAAATAAAGCCAGGGATATATGTAATATTGCATCGTGCTTTCTATGGCAGCCAGTGGATGCTCTCACAAGCTAGATTTTTATCTCACAATTCAGACTTTACTTCTAAGAAACACTCTAAGTTTACTTCAGCAGGTTTGCTGTTCCTCAAAACTGTGACGGGGAGGATTTAGAATTGTGAGATAAGCCTAAATTGTGTTTTTTTTATTTTAGCACATGGCCGAAACTAGCTTTACAAAAACCAAAACTTAAAAAAACGTACTTTCAACTTTTTCCTCAGTTTTTCTTTACAGAATCGCAAGATCTGGATCAATGTTGAGATTAATTTAGACTTTTTGGGGCGGTTTCCTGGCCAGGGTTTAAATTAAACCAGGACTAGGCCTAATCTAAAATAGTTCATCTTTGTTTGAAAAATGACTTTCTGAAACACAGATTAAGTACAAAATACTAACTCCTGGGGCCTGTACCATGATGGTGGCTAAACAAACTCAGAGTTACAGGATTAGTTTTGAGTTGACAAAACCAAACCGCTTTAATCTGGGTTTGTTGGTACCATGAAGCTAGTCATCAACTTTCTCTGTCAACTCAGACTTGATCCAGAGTTAATGTAGCACGTGCACATGAAAGTGTGACATCAGCAATAAGCAGCCAATCACATGCTTTTAAACTTTCATTCACGTTTCGTGAGAGAGCCAGATTCACTACTAAAGATTAAAAGATTGAACAATAAGAGGAATTTAAAAATATTTACACAGCAAGATGAAACAATCTTTTAATGAAAGAGGAAAACGTAAAAAAAAAAACACAAAAAAAAACGTGCAAGTATGCCGTAAAGTTACTTTATGAAGATGGTAATATTTCTAAGTATAACACTAAAATAACATACACACGATAGGTAAAACAGGTGAGAATATCAACACGGAGCTGGGAATCTGAAGGGTCTGGAAACATCTCTTGTCAGGTGTTCTCCAAACTATTCAGGCATTACAGGAGAAAACTCAGAGCTGTTAAATTGGCAAAAAAGCCCCAATTTAGTCCTGAATTAGCTCTTCCTCCAATAAACCATACTATTAAAATCTGGATTACACTACGTCTGAGAGTATTTAAAACCATGACAGAAAAAGCTGATTGCTTTTAATCTGTTTTAAATAGTTAAATAGTCTAGGACTAGGCTTAATCTTTGTAGTTCTGACTTTTCTTCTCAGATAAGATTAAGCAGCAGACGTGATTTTTATAACCTTGAAATGATCTTTTTTTGCTTTTTCTTTGAGGGCTTCCATAGATTTCAAATGCATATATAAGAACTTTAAAAACACACAAGTGCAATAATACAGTCAAATTAAGTAAATAGCAAATGCATATTTATTTTAAAACTGATATTTGTTAAGCTACCGACAGGCCTGGAGTGATAATAATAATATAGGCCTATCTGACATTTAAAGACCTCAGTTTTTAGACATACACACACATCTTGGCCTGAGTTTAATATCACGCAGCAGAGGTGTCAAAGTGGGCCGTGAATTTTCCACCACGAAGTCACTCATCATCGTACCAGGCTGACACCCACCAGAGGAGCTGCGCGCCAGACCGGTGGAAAATACAGCTCACACACTGTATGTGTGACGCCCACAGAGACGCTTCTCAGGACACCTCGCCGGAGATCTGCTGAGTCCTTTAGACCTCATTTACACACCGCCATCATGGAATAAAGCCACACAGCACATGAGCGCTAACACATTATCATAACACCGTCATGCTGAGCCTGACTTTGATCTCAGAACCATTTTCCGCCAAAATACCACAGTGACCACACTACGGCAATATCAAAACATTCATATCGGATCATTCAAACAGAATTTGTGAACGTGACATCTAACACAAATCTGACACAAAGACACTTTTGTCCTTTAAGTATGTCTTTAAGTAACAGGAAATGGGTGGCTAAATATGGGAAATAAAGACAGGAAGTAAACTCATGCAGTAAAAATAATCAACACTAAAAATGCAGATGAAAATAGAAGTTAATTTAACATGGTTACCATAAATAAAAAATAAATGAATACATAAATAAATAAATGAATGACACGCACTATGAAGTATGTATTTCATTTGTCCACTAGAGGCCAGTAATGAGGTTTGTTCTATAAATATCTCGCTGTTAAGTGTCCAGATCATCCAGAAATGTGTATGGTCATCATTTACTCATCCTCATGTGGGTCTAAATCAAAAAAGCAGAACCAAACAGCCAAAATCTACAAAATATTAAAAGCAGGCCATACTATTCATGCAGTATTTTCAAAAGACATGTAATAGGTTTGTGAGCCAAACACAGTTTAGTTTTAAGGTAAAATATATTTTTCCGATCGCCCAGACAAGACAGTCCCTAGCTTTGATCAACAAGTTGTCCAGACGTTCACCAGAAGGGGTTTTCGCTCCCACTGTAAAGCATGTAGGCCTACTGTATTTCTAGTAAATAAACAGAAATTCCCCACGAGAAAGTCAAAGCAATTGCTACACAAATAATCACACATCAGATGATGCTGTTTTGTGGGCTCATGGGTATTCCAGGCTTGAAGCTGTTAGGTGTTTTTGGGGTCAGACTGGTGTCCTACAGACTAAGGAGGTAAATGCTGTAGTAAAGCTACAGCAATCAATGTGCCCTCAGCACCACAGTGAGGCATTTCTCATTGTGCAGAGCTCTGGTGAAAGAGTTTCCATTCTGGCCCACCCTCAGACCTGAAGAACTCAAGCAGGAATGTGTGTCTAATCATAATCAACACTAACACACATCAACAGTGTAACAAGGGCCTCTCTTCGCCGTTCAAACATATACAAATATTAAAGGGTTCATCCGGTGCCACATGCACTTTTTCAAGCTGTTTGGACTGAAATGTGTGTTGGGAGTGTGTGTCCTCAACCACCCTACAATGATAAAGATCCACCCAGTAGTTTTCTTTCAATTAAATAAAAATAAGTTGCCTCTTCTGAAATCAAGCCGTTCTCAAATGCATGTCGGTGTGACGTCACACAGACAGAGGCCACTCCCACCATAGTTGATTGACAGCAGCATGTCACACAGACTGAACTGGTGTCTTACCTCAGACCCGCCCTGAGTGAGCCGTCATCAGACCGAGACGCAGAGACAAGCATGACTCCCAAGAGATGGAGGTGTTTTGTTATTGAATGTATTAAAGAACAGAGCAGTACTCCTGACATCTGAGAGACTGAAGACGCGGAGGATTAACGTTATGTTTGGTTCTGAAGGGAAACGCCCCCTTGATCAACTGAAATGCGTTTATGTTCGCTCGATTCCTTCATGATCCAGCCTCACCTACAGAAGCAGTGAGTCTTTTAATGAATCTTTTCAAGTCGCCTTTCCTAATAATGTCACTATGAATACGGTTGAAAGAAGATCCTCCGAGCGCCTCGGAAGAGAGGGGCGGAGTCAGCGGAGCTCGTGAAGATTTAAAGGGGAAGTACACAGAACAGAGTGATTTCAAAAGAGCGGTTTATGACAGGGTAACATTAGTGTTTTTAAAACTATATTAGAGAAATTTTAAAACAAACTATATTACAAACTTTCCATTAAGACCCTAAATAATCATGGCTTTGTATGACTCATAAAAAGATATAAAAATGCATCAACAAATAACATAATCCGTATTATATATATATATATACACATTTTTGATTCTATAATTGTGGTTACATTTGGTGTGAAATGTCTGTTACTGTCAAACTCTGTTACAAAGGTAGAGTAACAATGCTGACAATAGTGTAACTTTTTAATTTTTTTCCAAAAATACCACTTGCTGGCTAAGAACACTTAACACTAATGAAAACATGATTAAAAGAGCTTTAAATAAGCCAGTGTGAGATCACTAATAAATTCTGCTTTCCTTTTGATATTGCATTAACAGAGTTGACGTTTTAGAAAATAACTATTGGTGTAAGACGTTTTTGGATTAAAATATTTTCCCAGAAAGAGCAGAGACACTTTTCAGAGCTTCAGATCTTATCAGTGAGTGAAAGTGACATCATTTACTGTAACTTACACAACTCTGAGAGATAATTCCACCAATTTAAAGGCAAGAATTATTATTAGCAGGATAATTTCTGGCAAGAGAATTGACACAAGATTATAGACACATATTTTTCTAAAAAAAAAAAAATTAATAAAGGATTTAATGCTGTAGAATTAGGTAAGTAATTATTTAATTAAAATGTTGCCGAAAGAAAAGTACAATAAAAAACTGACTAATTTGACTAATTAGGACAAGAAGAACCATAATTTTCAGATATTTAAGACACATTTTAAATCAATTATTATATTGTTATGGACTGTAACATCTTGTAGCTCATAAAAATTAGTAAAGCATAATAATAAATAAATAAATAAAAAAACGTAAAAAAAAAAAAATGACTTCGGACACCAAATGTACCCACAACTATAGAATCACCCAGACATCAGGGCTCGAATTGATGGGGATGGCATCCCCCAGTCAAAAGTTTTTTGCATTATGTAAAACTTGTGCAAATGAAATGTTAAAACACTAATGATGATTTACAAAATTAATAAAAGTAATTTCTCATTTTCTATCCAAATTGATTTAAGCTCAACTAGACAATTAGACTTGATTAGAATTAAAGATATCGCTTTGACATACTGTAATGTTACTGTACTGTGTGTGTGACTGCAAACTACAAACAAAAGCATTTATTCAAAGTCCACAAGCATTCACTGCTCGATGAAGCTTATTAGAATGCTTTTAAAATGCCCCTAATTTATTAAGCATGTGTGATATATATATAAATATATATATATTTTCACTGCACAAGCAATGCACTTTTCTGAATATCAGTGCACGAGCATGAAAGTTTTTTAGCTGCGTTACTTGTTTAGACTTCAAATATTTGGTTTGTTAAAGGGTTACTCCACCTCAAAATTGACATTTTGTCATTTAATACTACACCTACTGCGCTGTTCAGGCACTGGAAAAGACACAAGCCTTTTTTCAGGTTTTCATTCTAAATATCTTACATTTTGTTACGAAGACAAAGAAAGCTTTTACAGGTTTGTAACAACATGATGGCAAGTGATTAATGACAAAATGTTCATTTTGGGGTGGAGTAGCCCTTTAATAAAGATTATGTCTATTTTAATTTGCATCACTGTTTTTGGAGACTATATGCTGTATCACTCGTTCAGTCCATCTCTCTCTCAAAATACTCTACATAACACAGTGAGCTTTCAATACTGTAATAAAATCAGATTTCAATGAAGCAACTCACACTCAATCACGTTCTTTCATTACTAGTTCTAAAGTGACTTTTGGGAATCAGTAATGGCGGTAACTGACAGTGTTAAAAGTGTTGATATAGGTCACGCAGATAAAGATTCAGCAGTTACGAGAACATCAATAAACTGTCAAGATAAAGATGACTACATTTAGGCATTACTAGAAAGCTGATTTCACACACAGAAAAAGAAAAGGGCTCCAGCTCCACTGGACATACACAGATAGACTTTGTTCACAGGCTGGCAGAAACGCAGGAAGTCAATTACCAGTACAAATCCCTTCTACTCCACTACACCCGCTCCATCTGCTGTCTAAGACAGTTGTCACGAGGCCAGGTGTTCAAGCACAACTACAGCCCACAACAGACAAAAACACCATCAGCTAACAAACAGAGCAGGCGCTGATGGACGTCCTCTTTTGTTGTTAGTACCTGATGTACTAACCTGAAGTACCTGATGTAAAACAGGATGACCAGACGTCTACATTTTCGATGGACAGTGCTGGTGTCCTGCAAATTAACTAATTAACCAGCAGTAAATATTACATAAATAAATAAATGAATTTATAAAAAATACATTTAAATTAATTTTAGAAATAAAATTATCACATTAGAATGCAAAATGAGCTTAAATGAAAGATAAGCCTAAATAAAAACATTTGTAATTAATAAATAAATAAAAAATTTGACTACAGCATTAAATTAATATTATTGCTGTTATTAAATTTAATTATTTAACTTACTTTTTATACCTATACGTTAATTATTATGCATTTAATGTTTGTATAAAAATGAATAAAATCTTTAAAAAATTAAAAAAACACAAGCATAAAGCAAAATTAATTACCTTTTACAATATATTCACCACTGTACAACATTTATATAGTATATACATTATTATATACAGTAATTAGAAAATGTAAAAATACATATTTTTATTTAAAACGTAAAAAAAAGTTATATTATTATTTGTTCCTATATTTATTTTTACAATGTGTTTTTGTATTAGTCATAATAAGTCATAGTTTTGTTATATATTGTTTTGATCTGTCTGCTACTATATACTTTTTAAATTTTTATTTTTCTAATTTATTAAAATTAAAATCAATTACATTAAAAACCAAAAACATTCAAAATCTGATGTCCCTGAGATTTTTATGATATTTTGACCACTAAACTAGGAAACATTCCCAGATTCAATCTGATGACATTAATGTCAAAATAATAACTAGAGAGATTTAAGGCGACATTAGGAGTTGCCTTCACTCTAAAAAAAAGTAGACAAAACTGATATTTTGTCACTAAAATTAAAATAAAATACGCATTAAAAATAAAACATCAAAGCCAAACACTGCGTGTCTTCAATCGAGTCCGAGTACTGTAGACTATTACTTGCTCAAGACGTCTTTCCTAAGGGTGGAATAAAGGGCTCCAGACAGACTGCCTCAGAAAGCCTCTTTCCACAAAAACAGAAGCTCACTGTTTCCCGACTCAAGCATCCGGCGAGACGAGGCCTCCCAGATGACGTCCACCTCCTCAGCGGCAAACCACTCGTCACCCCAGACGCACCATGGGAACACTTTCAAAAACCACTCCTGACAACAAAGATGACAAAGCTGCTCCTTTAGGCAGCAGAAATGTCGCCCAACAGCTAAATAAAGGAAATAATAGAATACTTGAAGCCAATGGATATCAGAGTGCAAGATCCGAGTCGGGCCTCACTCTCTTCTGTCTATTATGTTCTTTTTCTCCTTTATTCTTCTGTCTGACAGCATCTCTACACAGCCACCACTCCACACAGGTGTTTTAATGAGCTTAACATGAAAAGACACATAATTACCCACAGACAGTGCTGTGTAGTCTGTTACGATTACAAATGACATGATGGAAATGATCGTTTGTAATGTAATCTATTGGATTACACAGGTCACGTATTCTGACTACTTTCTGATACATAAAATATATTCCATTCTTATCAACATCATGCGTATTAAACATTATGCCTGGGTTTCCACTTAAGCTTTATGAGTTAATGAAAAGCTTTTTCATTAGAGACAATTTTATAAAAGCAGCAGAAAGAAAAATTTAAGAAAGAAAAAAAGGAATTAGGGCAAATAAAATTGAAAAAAATTAGTTGCTTACTGCCATTGAGTCATAATGTAATTTTTTCTGTGTATTTTTATGTTTTTGTATCAAGCACATCATTGACAGTAAGACAGTATATTTTTATGTATAAATAAATAAACACAAATATTTTTAAAATACTTACATGTATATATTATGTTCATATTATTCATGTACAAATTATGTATAATATGTACATGTATATATTTATTTTCATTGAATATATATTATATATAGATATATATTATATATTTTCTTAAATATATACACATGTATGTGTTTGTATTTATATATACATAATAAATATACACATTATACATGCATATATTATGTAAAAAAAATAGGTGATTAATTGTGTGATTGATCTTTTGATTAACAATTGACAGAACTATAACAAATTTTACATATAAAAAAAAGGTTTTACAGAAATCACACATTCGATTCAGTGGCTGCAGAAATAGTCCTGGCTTTCAGTTTAAACAGATAATCGTCTCAGCAAAATGTATGATACCGAACACATGATGATGATCAGATATTTACACTAACAAATCAAAGCGTGGTGACAGTTTCCTCTGTTTTTCCAGGTGTATCTTTATCATGTTTTACTGAAACGCACCTCATCCTCTTCCTCTCGCCTCCGGGTCTCATCCGTACACCTCTGAAGCTCCTCCTGAATCATCTGTGCATATCTGCAGTCCTCTTCCTCACTGCAAACAAGACAAAGTCTAACTTATATAAACTTTTGTTGTCAATTGCCATTAAAAAAAGAAAAGAAAAAATTCCTTGTTCAGCAACTAATCAAGTTGCGCAACACAGATGAGTCAACGCATCTGTTTCCACAAAGTAATCTGAATATCCCAAATGTCTGTGGTTTTGCCTCGTTGCTGACTCAGTGATTGAGGACACGTGTCGAGGCCTGACGGTGCTTACAGCTGCTGAAGGTCCTGGCAGAGGTTCGCTCGCTGCTCTTCTTCCTCCTGCAGCCTCCGGGCCAAACGAACGTCGCTCTGCACCGCCTGGTTCTTCTGGATGTTGGTGCTGTAGAACTGCTCAACTGACACGATAAACATCAATCAGAGCTATTTGAACTCAGTAAAAAGGAAGGATAAGCAAAATTACAGGAAAAAGATGTTTATACTCACTTTCCTGCTCTTGAAGACTGTGAGCCAACGCACCATCCTCTAACACAGAGAAACATTGGCACACTGAGGGAAAACCGCAAATACACACAAGATTATTCAAATAAGTGGTGATTAAAGGGTACATTATAGTGATTTTACCACATTTATAGGGTGTTAGTTTAAAGTTAAAGTTCTGTCAACACTGCCCTGGCTCCCTATCAAACATCGTATAGATTTTAAAATCTTGTTAATTGCTTATAAAGCCCTGAATGGCTTAGCTGAACTCTTATCACATTATAATTCTCCACGTCTGCTGCGTTCTCAAAACTCTGGCCATTTGATAATACCTAGAATATCAAAATCTCCTGCGGGTGGCAGATCTTTTTCTTATTTAGCACCCAAACTCTGAAACAATTTACCTAACACTGTTCGGGAGGCGGGCACACTCTGTCGGTTTAAATCTAGATTAAAGACAAAATCTTTACTCTGGCTTACACTTAACACACTGATACACATTTATTATTATATTACATTTATATTATAATGGTTAATAAGTTGAAGTATGGGGAAATATTAAATTCAACTAATTCTACACCGCAGGTTCAGCTTACAGTTTTAGATCAGATTTTAATAGTGAACAAATGTCCACTTTATAAAGGGAATTTAAATTCTGGTCACATTTAAACATAAGTGTATTTCAGTAGAGAACTTGTTGAAATTGTGCTGTAACTTTATTTATGAACATTTTACACCATTTGCATGGCAAAAATAACACTGCACTAATAGCATCTGCTAAAAGCAAGGCTTTTGTATAACACTGATTATGGCCAAGGTAGTTACCGTTAAAAAATGTAAAAACATAATAAACTTCAGAATTGAATGTGGTCTTTGGCAAATAACTGATTTAATAAAACAACAACAACATCAACAACAACTCAAAACTGATT
>JAUMHP010000060.1:4981062-4988562 GCA_032361065.1 Enteromius trimaculatus
AACCTAAATAATACGTCTTGCAGATGTAAATGCAGACGTCAAATAGATGTCTCCTAGATGTACGTGTGCTATCTGGGCAGATAGCACACATACGTCTGCATGACGTCCGTTAAAGATCTCTTGATCTGGAAAGCATCTGCGGTCTATAAAAGTCTGGCAGACGTCTTTCAGACGTCAGTTTTACATACATTCTAAATCATAAACATCTTAAAAGACTTCTAATAGACGTCTATTTGACATCTTAAAGGAGACAAACAACATAAATAATAGATGTAAATGCAGACATCAAATAGACGTCTCAGAGATATACATGTGCTATGAGGAAGAGTTTACCAGGTGGCTTTCTTGAAGCATCTTGGGGACGTTGCCAGAGTTCTTCTGGTTTCAGTCCTTATAGACATAACGAACAATAAAAGTGAACAACTCATATCATAAATGTTGTTCAGTGGTATGTGATGTTCACCTGTAGTTCTTGTAGAAGAGGAGCAGGTGGTCAGTCCAGAAGACCTGAGTTACTCGGAGCAAGCGTATCTGTCCCAGGACAGCGTGGGATTCGGGTACCCGTCCCTCATCACTGGAGACATCAGCAGTGATGGTGAGCTGGTCCAGTCTAATTCAGATACTAGAACCATTTAGTTTGAAGTCGTTTTAGTTCGTTTTGGTCTCTCTCTCAGGTCTCAGAACAGCTGGATTTGTCCCGAGTAAAGCTGCAAAAGAAGTGAGTAACATTTTACATTTTAATTTAATGAAACCCACGACATCATGCAACATTACATCAGCAGACAGAGGTGAAGGTTTAGTTAAATATAGTGGCTGGTGTTTGTCGTTCAGGTGCTGCTGGAAAAGCCGCTGTTGAGCCGTTTCCTGGGCAGCAGGAAGCAGTACCGCAAACGAGGAAGCAACACAGAGTGTTTCTGGAAATACTGTGTCTGAAACATCCCGGGAGAACACTCAAGCGCTTACATTTCAACACTCGTGCACAAACTCTGTGGGCCTGATGCACTACATTTGCAAAAAATATGTTAATGTTTGTAGGAAAAATAGTGGAGCATTTATTTGTACATACCTGTACGAGCTTTAAGCTTTGATGTAAATAAAGTAAATATATTTCAAAAAAGCTAATGTGCTTATTTGACTATTACAATGTGAAAGAAATATCAGGATCATATAAAACAACAAGAACAGATTAAGTCATTGTGAAATTTATTTATAGTTATAAGGTGTCACAAAATATTTCCCTGAATTTGACACAAAAATGGCTTTTTTTTTTTTTTATACAGTTTGTTGTATTTTGCACCTTTTTTTCGTAAAATACATTGGACCGATATTTACATTTCTTTCTAAAAACTGTACAAAATTTCTCTTTGATCACAAAACTGTACAAATCATGAGTTTTCTGTCAGGTGGGGCTTATGGGTCAGTAATTGGGCCTCTGGCAGCTCTCTGCAACAGCCTAGAAACCAGCAAGAGATAACGTCTAAAGGAACACCACAGGAAACACGCTCACAAAGACACACAACGCGCACCCACACCTTTCTAAACACAACAGATCAATAAATAAAAATAGACTGGATAACAGAAAATGAGGTTTGGTGAAAATCGGTGGGGGGGAGGAGAGTTTACTTTATGATGGATTCGAGAAGTTTTATATATTTAGACTCTCAGAAATAAATTACAGATACTAATATATACCTTTGAGGTACCAATATGGACCCTGTAGTGGTAATTAAGATACAAAAGTGTACCTTTTAAAGGGCACTGCCCCAGTGACTGCTAGTGTACTTTTTTTCTGAGAGTGTTTAGGCCACAATTCAATGGAAGTATCAGAAAATATAATAGGAAAAATATTTTAAATACTTTTATTATTACTGTTAATGCATATCTAAAAATAATTTTAAGAACCATTAAGAATTCATTGCTATTTTTGCATTTTCACAATTAAATCAAATAATTTTTTTTCCCAAATTCACATAATGAAAATCAATGGTTCTAAATAAATTGTCATGGGTTTTTTAAAATGTAAATTATATATATATAAAAAATTAATTTGTGGTGAAATGGGACCCAGGTACGAGTACAGAAAAACGTCTGTATGTTTCATAGCCATAGTAAAACTTTGCTTGACGTCATTCAGTACATGCACAGTGGAAGAAACATTTGAAACGGAGAACAGAAAAACTAATTTAAGGCCTCCTTTGAACTACCTGTTTAGATTTGATGAGCTCAATAAGGAATGAAGATCTTTGCTCTCTGGACCAACTATCTTTTATTTCCATTCATAGATCGCTTTTTTTGGTGGTGAGTGCTTATGTTCTTTAGTAACTGCACAGGATGTTCTAGAATTGTGGGACATTTATATCTGCGCAAGTGGTCAGGAACTCATTATAGGTACTTTTGGGGACCATGAACCCTCCTGAGACTGCAAAATTCAGCAGAGCACATGGTATTAATTAAACAAAAAAAACCAAAAAAAAAACCATTTAGGCGACAGTTTAAAAAAAAACCAATCAACACCACCTACACTGGTGACATCACTACCAAATTATAGTCTGATATTCACAGTTGTTTAGGTCCATGGACTGTAATGGAGAACAGAAGAGAGATATACATGGTCATGTGACTCCCACTACTGACTGTCCGTCTCCTGCGAGTGTCCAAACTCAGTTTAGGGGGTCTGATCGAGTGCGAAGGGCTCGCCTCATTTCGTGACTTCTGGAGGAAATATGAGACACTGGCACGTGGATATGGACGTCTGTCTCTTCCCACGATTCCCAGCTGAGAGCAGAAGAATCACTGAGGTCCAGCAGAGTCCGAGGTCAGGTGTCAGTGTTGGGTCTGGCATCCTGACACGGACAGTCCTGTGGATGGGAGCTGTCAGGAGTCGGAGAGTTTGGAGAGTCAGTCTGAAGATTCAGTTCCTCGCTAGTATAACTCACACAACACTAAAAGAAAAAAAAAAGGAAAAATTAGATCACGATAAAGCGGCTCAATGACAGCAACACTTTATTTTAAGACGTCCATGTACTTGCTATTATAATAACAATAAATTATGAATAATTACATGCACATAACCCTAAACCAAACCCTCATCCTAACCATTTAGTAGGTACATGTAGTTAAATAATATTACTCTGTACTTAAAATATATAATTGAACTGTAAAAAGGACAAACTAAAAAAAAAAAGTAACCAAAATGTTGTAATTCTGAATTTATTTAAAAAATATTTTTAAATGTTTTTATACTTTGCACATTATTTTATGTAATTTGGACATATTTAAAATGTTGCCAATCAGATATTAAATACATGTAAAATAAACACACACAAGGTCCTGATGAGCAAGAATATTATAGTTAACTAAAACTAATAGATAGCAAACATTTTTTGTAATGTTTCTAAAATCATGTTATCATGTTTTTATAGTTTTATTATGTTAACAGTTTTTTATTATAATTTTTTTAACTTAATAAAACAACTGCAGTTTGATTGAGATGTATGCACAATGAAAAACATTTTAAAAACGGAGAGATCCGTTTTTGCAAATTACCTCTTCATACATATATATATATACATATATACATATACTATTTTGTCTTGGATCTCAAAGCATAACCTATATAATCTAGCATCTGCATGCAAGCCTTCTGCCTGGCAAAATGTAGTATTTCTAATGCAAAATGTGAGAATGGTCAGACAGTTTTTCCTGACAGGCTCTGCTTTTGCTTTTTCTGAAAGTTAAGCATCTCTTTTCACGCACTGTAGAGAGTTTTTGTTTTACTTTATTCAGATATAAGCACTATTGAAAGTGCCATATGTGAAAAAAAAAAAAAAAAAAATTGCTAGCAGCCAGTTACCAGTAGACCATCTCAAATATTGGCTTTTAACATTACATACGTTTGAAGCTGAGGCAAATGCTATGTTTCAGACCTGTGTGTTGATCTCCTGAGGGACTGTGTGCTGATGGATCCAGGGATGAACCTCGGCCAGCTCCTTCTTCTGGTCCTGGGTGAACCAGGGCTGCATGGGCTGCATCAGAAGCAGCTTCTCGCGGTCTTCCTGAAGAACCTGTGTCTGATCCCTGCATGGATATCCACATACACAAAATAAAATTTACTTACACCGCATAAATTGTTCGCAAGATGACACTCAACTGCACACCGCTTTGATTTCGACATTAAATAAGGGCTGCAAATCGATTAATCGCAATTAAATCACATTCAAAATACAAGTTTATGTTCACATACTATGTGTGTGTGTGCACTGTGTATATTCATTATGGGGTGCCTTTTTACACTTAGTGTTCAAAAAGGCTATTTGCACTATTTGTAGTATGCACAGCAGAAAATCTTGCTATTTTAACAGTGTAAATAGCATTTATCATATTGTATACGTGTGTGTATATATACACGTTATATATGGGTCAAAGACATTAAAATGTCTGCATCAAAAGAAATTCACAAAAGTGATTTTATGTTCATAGAAAGCACATTAAAAAAAGCAAAGCGTCCACTTTTAAGGTTTCAAATTGGTTTTTGGAGAATAAAATGACAAAATTACTGTGGGTTGAAAACAAAATATTTTGTATTTTGTACTGTACATATATAACAAAAATAAGGGAGCATATTACATTTTATTGTTTTAAATGAGTAAAAAAAAATTACTGACAAATGGGCAAAACCTAGGATAGTGGGAAATTTAAAAGAAAAAGTAAAATTACAACTATTAGTATTTGGGCAGAAAGTAGTCTTTTAATATGTCATGAATTGATTTTTTATCGTAAATATGCATGACAAAACTGCTGAACGATGACATTTTAGTGGGTGCCTTTTGTACATCAGGGGAAAATTTATGTTTATTTTTTACTCAGAAAAACAAAAACAAAATTGCAATTAAATTAAATTTAAAATTTTTGTTGGAAAAACAGCAACAATTTAAAGCAGTATTAAACTTATTGTTTTAATGTTCCTTTTTTGAATCCTTTTTTCGTCTTTGACCCTATACATACATACATACAGTATATACACACACACACACACACATACACACATACACACACATAGATAGATAGATGGATGGATGGATAGATAGATCCACACACACACACACACACACACACACACACACACACACACACACACACACGTATAAGATTTATACAGAAATTGAAATATACAAATTAACTTTTTCCTGAATATACACATGTATGTGTGTGTATTTATATATACAAAATAAATATACAGAGTACACAGATATATGGTATATAAACAAACTTTTATGTTGAATGCGATTAATAGTCAAAAAAAAAAAAAAAAACATCTAGGCCTGGCACACTACCCTCTCCTCCATCCATACTGTCACAGGTCTCATTGTGAACCGTCACCTGGAGTCACCTACCTCAGGGCTGACAGTGCAATGAGACATTTAGCTTGATCAGAACTACCTCAGCGAGAGAGCCTGGCAGCGCTATCTCTTTCTCCTGTGGAAAGAGATGCTCAGAATGTCATGTTTCTCTCAGGTTTCTCAGAGGAAAGAGCGGGAACCCGGAATTCAGAGAAAGAGGGAGGGAGAAATGTTCCTGGTCTGGTACCTGAGGCCGATCTGATAGGTCATCATGACGGGTTCGGGCGTCTGCTTGATCATACTCCATAACGGATTGTCTACGTGCTTTTTGAAGGTCGTGCGCTCTCGTTCCTGGGCCTCCGCGGACTTGCGTGCTTTTCGCGACGTGTCCGACGAATCGTTGCTGGCGAAGTACTTGCTGCTGTTGCTGCTGCCTGTAAACAGGAAACGTTTAATGAAATTGTGGAGAACCTTCATGTTTCACAAATAAAATGGAACAAAATGAGGGTCAGAAATTTCATTTTTCAACTGAAAATCACCTCCGGAAGATGTTTTTGCAGTAGAAAGTAGGTAACTAATCAAAAGTCTAAACGCCATGCATGAAGATGATAATGTGCCCCTGGAGCACAAAAGCATGGGTATATTTGTTGCAACAGTCAACAATGCAGTGTATGGCTCAAAACGATCAATTTATCTTTTACGCCAATATCTTGTTATTTTGTAAATTTCCTACCGTAAATATATCAAAATTAGATTTTGATTAGGGATATGCATTGCTAAGGACTTCATTTGGACAACTTTAAAAGGTGATTTTCTTAATATTACGCTTTTTTTGCACCCTCAGATTACAGATTTTCAAAAAGTTGTGTCTTGACCAAATATTATCTTAACATCAACGAAAAGATTATTTAATATTATTATATATTCAGCTTTTCAAAAAACTGACTGGTTTTGTGGTCCAGTCACAAATAATAAATGGTATTTTAAATTAATATTTTACATTTTATATTTTATGCTAGAAGTTTTGTTTGTTTATGGTTGATGCAAAAATATTATTATACAAATAAAATAAATAAAATTAGCCATACATAAAAAAACAACTGCAGAAACATGACATAAAATAAATTATTTACTATTATATTTAATAAATTAAAATGTACATTTTTACACAATATTTCACTTGAAATGTAAATGTAAAAAATATAAAGAAAAATATTTTAGATATTTACATATAAATTAATATTAAACATTATTACATTTATATTAATTATTTTAAAATGATTGTTTTAAGGATTTGCATACAAAAATGAAATACCATCTCAGAGGAGAGAAACACGATGCACCTAAGTGACTACTAATTATGATAATCACATAAATGTTAGGGTTAACCTAAAAATAATATTAGATTGAAATTGAATGCAAAAAAGACATAATTCTTTCCACTAAGTGTCATGTAAGACTGATTTTGAACAGCACCGGTATGGCTGGTGGATGTTCCGTTAGACCCGAGTCCTGACCCGGAGCCCAGAGATCCTCCCGACTCCCCGGATCCGCTGCCCGAGGCATTGGAGCCGGTTCCTGAGCGGGCGTCCTCCTGCAGCAACTGGTCAAGCATTTCACTGGAGGTAGAATGAGTGTCTTGGTTACCCGACTCGCTCTGAGCGTCCTCCTGTGAGCAGAGCAACACACAGCTGGAGTCATGCTGATCAATCCAGTCACTTCATTCACACTTTAGCTTTGTAATTAGTAAAATTAATTATCGTTTAGTACGTAGCTAAATTAAGCTCAATATTAAGCAAAAAAGGAAATTACAAATGCATGCATAACTGCTTATTTTGTGGGCTGTATATAAGTTCTGTGTTATCTCATCCAAAATAAGTTTTCATTGCATTTATGCGTTTACTTAATATATAAAGACATACATAAAAAATACACACACATGCATGTATATATTTAGGAAAATGTTTACTTTCATATATTGAATATATAAATATGCGTGAATACATTATTTTCTAAATATACACGCGTGTGTGTGTGTATAAAACAACAGGAATGCTGATATTTTAATCATTTTTTACATTTAAATCTTTCACTCAATTTTAATACGTCATATCACTTTTTTATTTATATAGCACTTTTAACAATACAGATTGTAGCAAAG
>JAUMHP010000060.1:5018157-5041730 GCA_032361065.1 Enteromius trimaculatus
CATTATGCCATTTATTATGTTTGTAACGAGAAAGAAAGTGAAAGGAAGTGTTTGTGTGAACTTTCAGAGCTGAGGGAGGGAGTATCAGAGCAGAAATGATATTACTGAACTAAACACGGAAAGTTGCAAAAAACAGGAACAACGTGAGCACCATTTCTCTTTTAAGATTTTATTTTACAGCAGAAATTATATAAAGCATTCAGAAAACATTTTCCATATTTTAAGGGCAATTCAAAATGTTTTGCATGGCTTCAGCAGCTGAATATTTATTTATTTATCTTTTTTTTTTTTTTTTTTTTAAACATATCCAACAATTCAGTGATGCTCTCACATGCACAGTTACAAAACAAAAACAAAACAAAAATAAAAAGAATCTTGAAAATAAATCTAAGTAAATAAATAAAACTCACAAGAAGGACAGAGAGAGGGAGACGGCCGAGAAAGCAGCACATGAGGCAAAACTCATCAGAGGAGGAAAAGGAGGAGAAGGATACTAGGAGCACGAAGCAGGTATGAAGGAGAAAAAGAGAGAGAGAGATAGAGGGGGAAACAGAGGTCTAATACTAGCTTCACATGCAGAGTGTTGAAAGCCCACTGCCTTGTGGGCTCATATTTTATCTTTTAATCTATTCATTTTAAAATGATGAAAACGTGCATTAGGGCTGGGAAATATGAAATCAATGTCCACAGACCACTGAACACCTCTCTCTGTGTACCTGTAATTGCATAAGAGGAAGTGAACTAAGCATGTCCCAAGGTTTCTTTTTTTTTTTCTTTCTTTTTTTTTTTTTCTTTTTCTATTTTTTATTTATTTTATGTTTGACCTATCCATATTCTTTCAACCTAAAGAGCTTGTCTAAAACAAAGTGTTTATTGCTCTGTTGTAAGTGAAAGCTTATAATCGAGTTGGTTTTTTTCAGTTCTGTTAAAGTCTAACCTGCATTTCCGGAGTTCCAAAGAGAGGATTTAGGACATCGTACAAACTTCCAACTTTTCCCTCGTTTTTTTTATAACCTTCACATGTGGTCATCCGTCGAGATAAAGCACACGCGCGCACGCACGCACGCACAGACGCGCTTACAACGTACCAGGGCTCAGAGAGGGAATTCAACTCGGATGGTGAGCTGTACAAAGTGCATATTTCTCTTATCTGACACAAAAATACGGAAAGCATGATCCGGATGCACGTATGCTGAGCTGTTTCATAAGAGGACGGGATCTCCCAAGGTATTTGGCGCTGAGGTATACTTATGCATTCCCAATCCCATGGGGATATGGCAATACTAAATGAGCGGTGATACCTGCACGAACAATGATACCTGCTCAGTTTTGGAAAAATGGTCTAAAAACTCTATAAACATACAGTCTATCCTGTTACCCGAGTGGCGGTCTGTCTCTGAATGCATGGTTTTGTAACAAAGCATATGGAAGTACATATTCCCAGTGGTTTCTCCTGTTGATTCTGAGCTGAACCTGGAGACGTAACCTAACCTAATCTAGTCTCCATGCTAAACACCATCTCCCTGTTTTAGCACCCTGAGTAAAACTACAAAAGGGAGGCAGATTTTTTTTTTTTTCCCCTTCCCTAAGATGAATGACCCAAACTGAGATACGTATACCTGGTGGTCCATAAACAGCTTTTCGTGGTGATTACTGAAGACTTTCGCTTATGATTTCCTGAAGTTTCAAGTCGGACGGATGGAAAGGGACGGAAAGGGCGGCCACCTTCGCTTGGAGTTGTGCTCGGACTTGAAACTAGCAACCGGATGAAGTTATTACATAACGCGCCAACTACACTGAGCGTGTCCTACTTTCCTGGCCCAGTTTAGATCTGACATGGAAAAAGAGAAAGAATAAAATAAATATCGAAAGCATGCATAGTATGTTACCGGGTCACTCAAAGTCGCTTTTTGGAGACATGATCAGAATGAGCGAGGGACAAAAAAGCCAAAATGACAGGTGCCTTCACACTCTTGAGTCCGCGTTTAAGGAGTGAAAAGGGTGTGAGAGGAGCAAACAGACCTGGGCTTCTGTTTGGACAGTAAAACCAGCCTTTAACGTTGCATACCGTTAAAAAAAGAGCAATCGGTTCATAAGGACTTTTCAGGAACAAAACACTCCTGATATCGCTTCAAAGTTTTAGGCACTTTCTATAATAATACTGATACTGAGTCTCTGAGATCATGAGGAAACATTTAACTTTTAAAAACAATGGAGGTTTTACATGTGGGGGATATAAATAAAACTACACGGGTAATAATAATTCAGCAGATAAGCACCACATTCTTTCCTCGTCCTTCCCTTCTTTCTTTAACAGGCAAAATGTGCTGGTGTAAGGTAAAACGATGCCTCTCGTCAGCTGAAATTGCTTTTGGAAGTTCAGGGGGGTCGGTTAGACTCAAATGCCTTTCGGAGACATTTCTTTATTTCAATATAGCTGGCACGAGCGTCAACGAAAAAGACAAAACGTACGAAAGAAATCGGTATGATTCGGTGTGACTCAAACCGTGGGGTTTTGAAAGTTGGTAGCAGCCCCCCAAGAAATGAAGCAACGGTCAAAAACAAAGCAATGAACATGGCAGTCCGTCGATTCCGAGAGTCGAAACGCACGTGTTTTGAGCTACATTCACAATATGTATCCGTGACCGTTTCCGTGGCCTCTCAGTGTTTGATTCTAGCATGTAAGCACATGTATGGGAATCGCCTGCTGGAAATAACCATTCACAACCCTCACGTCAACATCTTTTTTTTTTTTTTTTTTTTTTTTAATTGCACGACCTACTTTTAACCTCCTGACTCCATCCATTGTTGAAAATGCGAGTACACTTTCTAGTTATGTTATACAAGACAAAACCGTGGAGACCGTTCATCCCCTGTATTGTAGAAACCTCAGCTTTAACTGTGTGAGTGAAGTTTGGTCATTCAATACTAGTTCTTCCAGTACTTTTCAAAGGAATAGCTTATTTAAGTCCTGTAGCATTCACATGACTGGTCACCATTGGTGAAAACAAAACAAAATACTATTTTATTTCCGCTAACCCTGAAAAAAGAAAGATCCTGTTGTGTCTCATGGATTCGTTTGGCTCTTCCACTAAATCTACGGTTTTATCGTGAATCATGCTTCAGAGAATGTTCCGTGAAAGAACATTTTCAACAAAGTCTTACAGTGAAGTTGTTCAAATCGTATTACAGACCATTGCCACTACATTTTATCTTTACATTATGTTCAATGTCTTAAAGTTTCATGCACATGGCTCCTTCTTCGCAACCAGTATTTACAATATTTACAAACAATACAACCATACATCTTGGGCGTTCAAAGAAAACTATACAATATATTTTTTGTTTGTCTCTTAATGTGTTATAATCCAATTTATGAATAAAATACTATATATTCTTAAATACAATCCTCTTCGGAAAAAGTTTCTGGCTATCAATGTTCCTTCACCCATCTTCATATGTACAGGGACCACTTAAATAGTCAAAAATATGGATTTTTTGTTTTTTTTTAAGCTTCTGTATAGGGACCCTTCAAAAAGTCAAGAAGTCAAGGCAATGTTCAGTGAAACTCCACGGGAAAGCTTGTGGCGGCTTTCTGGAGCTCTTCGAATTCAACCAACAGTAACAATGAAGAAACGTATCACAACACACACGCACACACACACAAAAATGGAAGATAACCTTTGCAAATATACGTTTGGCGCTGTGGCACAATGGATAGTACAGTTCACATTAAAAAAGGTCAGTTTTTAAAACAAGATTATTTAAAACCTTCACACAATAATAATAATAATAATAATAATAATAAAAAAAACGCAATAATGCTAAAGGCAAAAAAAAGTAAATAAAGCTAATAAATAAATAAATGAACTATATAAAAATAATGGTCTTTATAACAATATACTCGAAAACAAACAGGCTTATACGGTCTAGTTTGATGGTGCCACAATATCACCAATATGAATGAATGAAAATAAAACACAAAACATTTACATAGCATGCAGGAGCATTTTGCTCAAACACATGCACTGTATCCAGATTCAATTCAACAAACACAGGACACACAAAGTCAGGCCAGCAAAAATGACATTAAGAAAAAGACCCATAAGAAAGTCGAAAACAGTGCACACGAAACAGCAGCCCAGAGGGCTTCGCTTCAATCCCCCAATTTGTTGTCAGAAGTCCCCTAACACCCATAAAGACAAAGGTAAGACACTGATATTTCAAACCCAGCATTTTTGCCCTGACCCCATCTACATTCATATGAAGGCTTCCCTTTGAATGAACGGACAGCATTTGTCAAAAACAAAGATTTGTGGAGATGAGAGACTGATTTCAAATACTCTGCATGCATATGGTCACTGAAATGAGGCCTTTTTTTGGTTTACATTTTCTAGGTTTTGTCCCCCCCCCCAAACTTGTTGATTGTTGTCTTTTTTTTTTTTTCCTTTCAAAATATAAAAATGTAATCTGAAGCGGCTTCCAGCATGACGTTTTTTCTGACGTTGATCTGTTCATGTCGCGTGGTATTTTACAAGCGTCATCAGAATAAAAAGCCTTTGCTCCTTGATCTTCCTTCATTTTTTTTGTAATCTAAAGAAAAAAAATCCATGAAGAGTGCAAAAATGCCATGAAGATAATGTCATATTTCCCTAATAGTCTTGATTTCAGTTCCCCGGTAGCAAGAAAATACACAATGCAGGAGCAGAACCAGTCACAAAGCTGCTAGAGTTCAACCGTCGCATATCCGATGATCTTCCGTGTCCCCCTTCCTGAATAATTTTTGCTTTTTTCGTAAATTGTTTGTCTGTGATAAAAACGCAATGAAGAGGAAGGGGAGAAGTCCGCTCGGAGATGTTACATTGCGACGGGGCTCTTTGCTGCACTCTCATGTTCCTTGGCCTTTCTCAATTCTTTCGCCCTGAAAATACATAAAAAAACAGAGTTTTGCAGGATTAGTCTGAGGTTCACAAGCATTCTGGGCCCTCAGAGGAATCGCAAGACCATTTACTGATACACCTGCCAGTTTCCTCACTGGCATCAAGAAAATACAACAAATATACCCCCGCTATAAATGACAAAGATCTTTAAAGCCTCAAGGTACATACAGAACACAGATACAGCGACTCAAAAAGCTCAGTCACACTTAAAAAAGTCTAAACGTCACGGCATTAGATAACAAAACATCAAAGCAAGTGTCAATTATTTTAAAGAAAGATAGCACAAGCACACCTTTCAAGCAGAACAGAGCGTTTAACAGTAGATTTACCGATTACAATGAAATTTGGAAAACTTTGTGGAATATGTTCACAGTCCAGCTGCTCAAAAGTCCAAGCAAATATGGCTCAGAAAAGCAGGTCTTGTCCAAGATTTGTGCACAGATGATGCATGGTTGGATATTTTGCATCTAATCCAACAACTTTCACACATTTTTAAGTGTGATTTAAACGTCCAAATACTTTTTTGGCCGCTGTATAGGACAAAAGGGGAAAGATTTTACTTTTTATATCTAAGAGTCTACAATCAGACTATAAAGCAAACACATATTAGCATATACCAAAGTAAAGCATCCATCTTAACGCTACAGTATAACCTTTAAAGAATGAAAATATGTAACCCTCCAATTCATATACAATACATCACAATAATTCATCTTAATTAATAATATTTAGATCATGTTAAACTTCTACATTTAGAACTTAGTATCCGACATCTTAAAGACAATTTAAACCCCCAAACACATTGTTAGCTCAGTTTGACCCCAGTCCCACCCTCTGAAAGAGATGTATAAAACAGGCAGCCAGGCATTCAAGACATTTCCTCTTCCATAGAGAAAGGGATGTTATTTCAAGCATGCCCTGATAGAAGCAAGGCCTCCATGTCTTTAGCCATCATGCAATTGCCAAATGCACTACCCAGCAGTCCTTAGTGTTGTCATAAGCATCCTCATAACAAGAGAGATGGAGGAGACTTTAGGGAAATAGAGGGATCGAAAGAGAGATCGAGAGAAAAAGAGACAGAGAGAGAGAGAGTGCATTGTTAGTTTTGCAATTTATGCATCATCTGTATTTGTTGGTTAGTTGGATCTATAGTCCTCTCTCTCTCATATAAGGCTCAGTCAACTCGGGCTCCAGTCGGCCGTCATGCATGCAGGCATAAAGCAATAGAGAAAATAAGATAAAAGAAAAGAGGGTAAGAAAGGACAGAGAGAGTCATAGGGAACAGCGGAGTCTGAAATAAAGGTACATAGACAGAGAACAAGATGAAAGAAAAGGGAGAGACAGGGAGATAAAAAGAAGAGAAATCGAGGGGTACGAAACTGATTTACTGAGGCTGCACTCACCCGTTTGAATAGTCTATGGTCCATCAAGGGGCTTTGAATAAACAGCAAAACAATACCAGACAGCTATTAGTACACACTGAGGTTGGGTGGGTTGGGGAAATGGGACCAAACACAATAGGGCTTTCTAACAGAGCCATGAAAACACCAAGGTTTGTCTGTTGCTGTCCTATGACACCAGACAATTGTGTTGGTGCACTTGAGAGATTATGAAATGTGCCTATAACCTTTTAAAACAGCAGGATATTGAAGACTGATTCATCTAAAAGCTGCTAGTATACCATAGAGTGAGTTTGTGCATGCTAGAAGAACAACAACAGGGCCTTAGAAACACGATGCGCCTGCTGGACGTTCTCGTCTTTGGCCTACCTGTGACGGCACCGCAGCAGAAACCGCATTATTTTTCTGGCAGCCTGGTCTTGTCTCTTGGTCAGTAAACTGCTTCTAAAACAAAATAATCAGCATGAGTGGTTTTGTACAAACCTGACATTTCTGGAAGAAAAAAAAAGCAACAAATGCTGCAATGATTCAAGGGTGTGCGATAGAAAAAAGCCCACCCACAAACCTCTATGATAGGGCTAGGGTTTATCCCTCAAGGCAAGTCTACAGGATTTTCTTGTACACTTTATTGTCTACCAGGCAAAATATATCATTACACCTAGAAACCTGATTCAAGCTAATACCTAACGTTTAGGGGTTTGCTTAATTTCTTAACTCTTAATTGCACTACGAAAACTGCAAAATGCAACTGCTTCAACAGGTTGTGGGACAACAAATGGCATGCAAAAATAACGATGCTTCTATGTGTTCTTGGACTCAAACTGTTAGTTAAGTAAATCATTTCCTAGCGCTGTTTCAACAGCAGATTGCCTCTTAAGTAAGCAGGAGGGTTTCGAATGCTGCCATTCTTTAGAAAGTCGACTTGGCAGTGTGTCACATTTTAAGTGTTGGCACTTACTTAGTAATTCATCCAAAACGACAGTACACTTGAGAATGGCAAAATGACACCCAATTAATGCATGCAACACTCCTTGTGAGGCTTGAACACACAAGGTTGCTTAGTAAAAGCATGTGCACACACAAATGGACTTTGGGAACGCAATTCTGAAATAAACTCCAAGATGAAGGCCAAGTAAAAGGTCTTTTAACTGTCTGTTATACTTAAATGATGATTAATTCTGAGTGCTTGAGGGTGGCATTTTCATTCTAAATGTGGTGTATTACAGAACATGAAAGTTTTTTAATCAGTACCTAGCTTGGCCACTGGAGGCCCCAAAGTGCTCACACCAGTAAGAGTTTGCAGATGCCATGCGTATTTGACAATAACTTTTATAATATCTTATTTGTTCAATCTTCAACCACTAGGTTAGCCTTTACTGGATTACTGGATTGTACCTGAGTTTTTGCTGCACCAGTGCAGCTGCAGAGGCCCGGCTGCGTGGGTTCGGCCGGCCAAGCTCTTTGTAGCTGCGGTAATATTGCTGGATCAGCATGGCTGCCCTGCGACTCTGCTGGAACTTTTTCTGTTCGTGGTAGCTGCGGAATTTACTCTGGATAAGGATGGCGGCCAGCGTCATCTTCTTATAAAGTGCATACTGGCAAGAGGACAAAAAACGAGGACACTTGTGTCACGTGACTAAGCGAAAGAGAGATCTCTAGCAAACTCTTAGCCATTTTGCTAATACAAAACAAATATCAACACTGCCAAACTACACCATCAACGTTAAATTAGATGTGAGGATGATTGACAGTTGCTATGCAGTCGCTAAGCTGTTTTGAATGTTTTTGAACACAAAATAGCACAACAGAACGTGCTAGGTCTTTGCTAGGTGGTTGCTTACGGCCTCAAAACGTGGACTGAATCTGAATAAACGATGACATTTTTTGCCTGTTTTATAGTTTTAGAAGTTAGACAGGTCAGGAAAAGTGGCTAAATAGCTAATCTATTATTAGAAAGCTGCATTATCTTTGTTAGTCAAAGTTTGATTCATGTCCATAACCCTAATTATAAGCAACATAACAATGATAGAGAAACACCAGTAACAAACTTCCGGTTCAAAGCAGTTGTAGATGAAGCAGGTTTGTTACCTTCAAGGCTATCCATGTCAGCTTGGGGAAGAGAGAGGAAGGAATTGAAGGCATTCTCGTAAAGCCTTTAATAATTGACCACTTAAAAGTGTACACAGACAGAATTCTGAGTGTCTCTGCCTACCTGTTTGTACCTCTTATAACAGCGCTGAATGACAGCAGCTGCCAGTTCCTGCTGCTCCCGAAGCGGGCGACCCTGCATGACGGGGAAGAGGGGGATAAGGTAGGGTGGAGAGGACAGGAGAGAGATTAGAGTTCACAAGGAGGCCTGCAAGGCCACAGAGATGATGGCATCTGATTCCTTTGTGCCTGGCCAAGGTGTCTTCATAGACTGGTAAAGTTGCGTTGATATGCTCTGAGACCTGGGAGAAGGTTATTCCTCAGAGCACTGCGCACCAGTGGAACACTGGGAGAAATCTGCTCTGAACAACCAACATGATGTGGACTCAGGGATATCCACGCATCCCGTTAAGACAGACAGATAGATAGATGGAACAATGCAATCATTCCTTATAGCAAGGCCATGCTAAGCTCAAGCAAGTTTCCCCATGCTTGTCAACAACAGTGACCCTATCTCTGCCTTCTGAGCGCACACCACAACAATCATACCACCTTTCACAACACAGGACTGCAAAGATCCAGATTCATTTACCTTAAGTTCAGGAACACCATACAACACAACACAATACATCAAGACCTTTGAATTGGACCATCACGAACACTGGCAACACACCACTGATAACCTGCATGGGTGACCCTGGCACCTGGGTGAAGCCCTGCCCTACCTTGTATTTGCGGAAGGTGTTCTGGACCTGCCGGGCTGCCTCGTAAAGTTCTCTCTGTTCGGGATCAGACAAGGCCAGCTGGGTCATGTCACGCTCCTCCTTGTTGTGGGAGGCATTGAGGAGCGCAGTCCATTCAGCAGGGGTCTGGAGGCCTAGCTTCCCAAGAGTACCATCGAGTTCTGGCTGTCCTCCACCGTGGACTGGGCCCAGGCCAGGAGAGGAAGTTAGGGGCTTGTTGAACAAGAACCTGGGAACAATTGAGAAAACAATTACACCCAAGAACCCAAAGAGGCTGTGACTAGGATTCCTGAGAACAGGTTATAGAATGTTTTGATGAATCACCTTTCTGCATCTCCAAGATAACTGGCCAACCAGCTCATGGTGCTGCTGACTCCAACACCATCCAGTGTAGTTTCGGATGCAACAAAGTTTTCCCTCTTGATACGATCAGACGTCGCCTCAATGACTTCCTCTGCTAAAGTCATCATGTTCATGTTCTGGAAACAAATACATGAGTACTTTAAAAAATTCTAGCAATATTGCCACTGAGATGTCAGACAGAAGACAATGCAAGTTTTGCAAGATCTGACTGGCTTTACTTTTATCTTGTATCGCTACAAAAAAATCAGTTTCTGCAGTCTGCTTGAGTACCTTCTTTATGCCTCACCTGCAGGTCTCCTGTGTTCTCCAGATCATCTTGGGTTGTCCGCAGATCAGAGATTGTTCCCGCACTAGCAATCTCTCTTAATCTCAGTCTGTTCGCGAGCCTTTCCTTGCCAAGTCCTACAGTTGGCACTCTACGTCCTGCAGCTTGTCTGGAACCCCAGCACCCACCTCCGCAAGTTGAGGCCAACTTATTCTGAGACTGCTCACCATCTCCTTGCTCTTTCTCTCCAGTACCTTCCCTCGGTTTAGAAGGGCACATTTTAGGCTTGTGAGCCTGTTCCTCTAGTCCAAGAGGGGTAGAGCAGGGTTTGCTGGGCCGAGTTTGAAGGCTCTCTGGGTTGGGTTTGTGTTTCTTGCTCAACGGGGCATCGCTGTGACTAACGCTGCTATAGAAACTAGATGGTTCAGACCTGGGTCTCCTTAAGTCTGCAAAAGTACAAAGAAAGCATCTTAGAAGAATTTTTGACCAAATAAACACAACATGTCACCCAAGCTGATCCATCTACATCTACTCGTTTGTTCATGCAAGGTTTTTTATAGTTTAATAGTTTTTTCTTAACTTAACATGCACATGAAAGGCTGTCCCGACAGTCTAGTGTGAATGAAAGTTTCCAGTTCTCACCTGAGCTGGAACTGGTTGCAGAACTAGTGCTGTTGCTTCCTTTCAGCCCAACTGAAGATGTCTCTGAACCCCAAACATTCATCCACCCCTCTGCTGCTGAGGCCTCAGTAGATGGTGAGAAAGGCATGCTAGGAGCTGTATTCAGGGCTCCTGACTGCTGCTCCTCCCTTTGCAGGCTTTCCAGACACTCTGCCAGCTTGGTATGGCCACGAGATCTGGCAATAGCCAACGGCAAGCGGCCCAAAGAATCCGGGATGGCCAAAGCTCTACGATCCCATTTATATAGAACCATTGCTGCTTCCATATGACCCAAAGCACAAGCCCACATCTGGAGAGAATTGAGTTGCATTTAATTTGTATGGCGTCCCTCTGCTCCTTCTATATGAAACAACTCATCCAGACAACATGATATCATGATTAAAGCATCCTGGCCAAGTGTCAATACTCACCAGAGGTGTGCAAGAGAAATGATCCACGTTTAGAGGATCGACCTCAAGTTCCAGGTCAATACTGTCTGCATGCTTAGTTCTGTAAAATAAACAGCACAAAGAACAATACAGAACAGTTATATATTATGCAGAAAAATGCAATACACATGGGAATTTAGTGCAGATATACAATCAGTATACTCACCGCCACTTGATAAGTGTTTGGATAAGCGTGGTGTAGCCCTGGGCGGCTGCAAGATGAAGAAGAGTCATGCCCCTAAACGTCTTAGAGTGGATCAGGTGCTTGGACTTGGCCCAGCATGCACGGTTCATCATCTTTTCACAAACCACTACCACACGGCTCTCAAAAGAGTTGCCAGCTGGACCTTGACCCTGGCTCTGACCTGGTGAGAACTAAGACAAAGAATCAAGAACCAAGTCAATTCCAGGAAGCTAATAGGGATATGCATTAGTGTGGAGCAAGACAGTGTAGCACAGACTGATACCTGCGCCTGTTCAGAACTGCTTCTTCCTCCATCTCCTCCTCCTGTTCCAGTTCCTCCACTCTCAGATGGTCCTCCACTGCTCTGCTGTTGCTGCTGCTGACCAGCCATCTCTGCCATCCGTCGCTCCATCTGCTCTAGGCGTTCCAGGATGGACATTCTGAACTGGTTATCTGCAAAAGAAAGGGAATTAATTAAGATCATGTGTAAATATCAAGTGAATTTAAAATCAACAGAAGAAAATAATGTTTGTCTTTCATCCAGAAGTAATAACTGAGACCAGTTTCTTTGTCTGCTGACATCACCAAAGCCATAGGAGCTTTCACACTGGCAGCAAGTATCTATTTCAACCGTATCTAAGGTTATATAAGGTGGAAAATCACTGGTATGGATAAAAAAAATTCAAGTAAAAAGGAAGTGCTGTTCTGTATTTTTTCTTGACGAATCTCTTGTTGAACTCTATTAATTGTCATGTGTACAGAAGTAAAATATATTGTGTGTTTCATTTCACTACTTTATATGGGTCAATTAAATAATGCTGTTCTTTTAGGTTATTCGAAATACACCTCTTCTGTGATGAATTACAATTTTTGAAATTAAAAAATAATATACACAAAATATATTTTCTTTAAAAATGTCTACATGGTGTACCTGTCCTGAGATTGTGAAAATATAAAAATAGTTTTTTCAATATTCATTAACTATTTTTTAATGAAAAGCAAAAAAAATAAAAACCAAAACTAAACTGAAAATATATATATATATATTTTAAATGCCCAAAGGTTACATTTAAAACAAATTGAGTACTCTTCATCATCTTAAAGATATATTAATTTGTTATAATTTCTCACTGAACCATTTTCATTTGTCCATATCAAATAATAGCTAGCTTGCATACTCAAAACAAACAAAAAACAAAAATGCTTTTACAGTGACTGCTAACATCAAGCCAAATTCCCTGCATATTTCACATTGACACCGGTTCTGTTTCACACTCGGTGAATGAAAGTGAATCTAATTCTAATGAATGGACATACACGCATGCATTGGATTCTGTGTTTTTCCTTCACAAATTATCCACCCTTGCAGACAAAAAGAGCCGCTCCGAAACGGAGCTCCAGTGCAGCTTTGTTCAAACACTACTGCAGTATTGGTGCAGTGCAGATGATGTCATTTCCACCTGCTGCTGGCTGGCTGTCTTTCCCTCTCTCTCTCTCTCTCTCTCTCTCTCTCTCTCTCTCTCTCCCTCTCTCGCTCCCTCCACTCAGAATGCGGCACACGTACTCTCATGTAGGCTGGGGGGGAGGGGAAAGGGGAGGAGGGACCAAATTGCTCTACAACGGGGCTGTGACATAATCAACGCTCTACTACACCTCCAGCAGCCTGGAGACGGCCAATCAGACGCCAGCAGACCAGCCAGGCAACAGAGCGTTTGAGAGCTTTGTGTCAAACCTGAAACTGTTGAGGGGCAGCATTTCAAAACAGACAGACCTAACTCATGTTTATTTATGCAGCCATAGAGAATATGTTTAGAGGAAACGGATGAGGCGACGCTATTTGCATTTGCTGTATTGAGGTGAATATATCAGGCGAATTCAAGGTAATCTGACCATTTTTCAGTCATCTGTCAAAAATTGGCCCAATTTCTTTGCATTCCAATATGATAATTAGCTTGCAAGAAGTCACAACAAATGAACGCATGCAGAAAACAAGCATCACACAGTTCCTACAGTTAACTTTAACTTTTAATATGCACTACAAAAAGAGCAAGATTCTTCAGAAAGTCATAAATGCGTACGAGGCTGTCTTTTAAAAGTACAGAAAATGCATAGATCTGACTTTTCCCAAGCACCCAATAACAACCTTCACCAACACAGACCAACGACGCACATGCATAAACTAGCCCAAAGGTGTCCAGAAAAACCCCCAACAGTACTAAACAGACTGTGCCAATGAGTGTTACCGTTTTTCAGCAGATGTTACATCAGCCTTGGTGCTGCTCCTTTGGCCTGGGTAGCTCTCCTGGTCAAGCGGACCTCATGTGGTTGAGCACAAGCCTTGAGTGAGAGGACTAAACTCTCTATTCGCTGGATGTTTGAGAATCTCATGGTAATATCCTAATGCAGAGAGCCCAAGCCGGTTTCTCTATTTCATCACAGTTGCATCATGCTCTTGAGAGTGGGGGCTTCTGCACCACTTTACAGCTACAAGCGCAACAGGGGCTCAAAAATCACTCACTTGTTGAAGATCTGTTGCGGTTTATTGTGCCTGAGATTGGTAATAAAGAGACTATGGGCTTTACAGTCATCAGAAATTAAACAAGCATTTGACAATGCATCCATATGGCAAGGATTGATTATTGCATATTAAACTGCACTTGCTGACAGTGTTGTAAGTAAAGGTGCAAAATGTGATTTGCACAGTGCAATTTCTCATCTTCTCGAGAACTGGTGTCAAAGAGACCATATCTGGTGAGCCGAGACTGCACAGCAATCCTTAAAGTGTTGGATGTGACACTCTTTTCAGTCATTTAATGAAACACAGCTGCCATCTCTCTTAAATTAATTTCCAATTACTGTCTTAATTAATGACACTTATAAACTATTAAATAATCAATGCATCTTAAATAAAATAGATAAAACAAAATATAAGACGTGTACAGGGTATTTGCAGTGTTTTGGCAAAATTCTGGATGATTGCTCCCATAAGCATATATCCAATATTTGCTACTATCTGAGATTAGAGAGCATATTGATATTTATTTTTAGAGTTTAAAAGAGCTCATCCTCTGCTGGGCATTTCCACAGGATTTGCTTTAAATCTATAACAGACTAATATCCTGTTTTAAGCCCATCACCATAAATGCATCGAACAGAAATGGAAAAAATGTCCCTTTCGACAGGATTTAGCTGATAACGTGCAATGATTTTGTCTTAAAGGGATTTAGCTCAGCATGGACTCAAAGCTGGGATAACAGCTCGTAATGCTGTAGACATGGGTAGATCTGGTAGATCATGACCCTGGAACAGGTGGTTGTTTTGGAAAGAATCGGACAGAGACAAGGATGCTATGAAAATAATGTCAGTCATACACCCAGCACTGATAATTCGTATGAATTTCCTTGTCTAACCAGAAACATCCCTTCTGCTTAAAAACAGTTCAGTATCAGTTCGAATCAAGGTTTATCAGACATGTAAGCAAACAAAAGCTTCCAGCACAAAGACCGCTGGAAACAAAGGCACTCTTGTTTATGTGTGAATGTTTTTCTTTTTCTTTATTTTTGAACTTTCTTGTGATATTACGCAATGCATATAAGTCTTTAAGTACCAGATAACAATGAATTTCAAAGAGTTTTACTTAAAATACTGCAAAAACTGTGAACGGTTTATTCACACAAAGAATGAACTTTGACTGTTTTTTTTTACATGTAAAATATGTTAAACGATGAAACTAACTGGGGAAAAAACAAACAAACTGAATGATCATTGCAAGACAACAAAAAAGCTAAATCTCCACAAAGAGTTTTGTCCTATAACATGAAACTAAAAGTGAGTGCAACACAGTGCGTGCTCAGATTTAGCTGGAGAGTAGACATAAAAACAAAAAACAGTTTAATCTCAATCGAGAGCAAAAACAGCATGGATGAGACACATCTGTGTGGGCGCTCCATTAGAGGACTCAAGCCCTGACCGCAATTCCTAGAATTCCACAGGAAATCTCATCAAAGCAGAACAAGGAACTTTGAACTGCAGATTTAGGGTTGATTATGGTGACCTAGTTAGAAGTTTCCTTGTAAGGGCATGCAGGGAGCCCAGCAAAACAAGAATACAGAAGTTACTCGATTTGGGCTGAAATCCTCTTTGCTTTTGTAATGTGATTTCACTCAGATGTGGCAAGATTATAATAACACACAGATTAGAAATTAGTGTTGTTCATAATAATAAAAACAGTCAAAAGGCTGAATAAAAAGGGAAATGACAAAAGTTGTCAACAGGTTGGTAAAACAATTCTAATAGGTCTGCCAGCAAAACAACACTGCATTTCATTACTACATTATAATTCTAGACAAAGGGTCAACTTCATGGCACAGTAGATTCGTCCTCTCCCTCTGGAGCGCTTAGCAGAAGAAGGGCAACAGTCTGATCCTCTCAGCATCACTGTCGCTGTCCACTGCCTGTGGTGCTGAAGACAGACGCACTACACCTGACTGACTCATTGTAACCACATGCTTTAGGAGATCTGGAGGTCTCTGAAAACACCGGTTGGTAAAAGTTTACAAGCCTTTGTGCACAATCTGAACTGGGTATAACCTGCACAATATCACAATTCTACAACCATTCATTTAAGGAAACTTCCATGCTGAGTCTACAGTGAACATTTTCCACACTTCACCCATGAGCTCAATGCTTCCATTAGAGAAAATGCTCTCACTGCTGTTCACAAACAAGCCAAACAAGGGAAAGAATATTGCAGGACACACAACAAAGACACTCGCACCTGGAGCACAACTACAACCTATATTCGTCTTTAAATAGCCTATGCGTGTGGATCAAGTTCATGCCAGCATGAAAAATTAATTAATTACGCGTACTAACCCGAATCAGCCAGCGTGTTGTCTGTCACTCACACATGTTCTCCATCCAGCGTCAAACTAACCGCAGGAGCCGCTTGGCAGCGGAGCCAACAACAATAGAACAAAGTGTAAGTGCGGAGTGTGTAGGGAGAGAGATAAAGACCCCTCGTCCCCCTCCTCTACACCTCCTCCTGTTCCCTCCCCATCCCTGCTGCCGATGCTTTATCTTCTCCGCTCGCTCATGAAGACGCGGGGCTTCATCCGCCGCAGGTACGCGCTTTACGCACCGCTTTACGCGCAGTCGTGCGCCACCGGCTGGTTCTCTTAACACTCGCAGGCACCTCAGTCTCCTTTTCCAAAGGAGAAATCTACGCCTAGTCGTATCGTGTACACAGCGAACGCTCTACGCGCACCGACCATTCGTCTCCGAACCGCGATCGGTTTTAGCGTATTTTGTTTATGTGTGTCTTTTTAGACGTTCTACTGTTTTATAGCGATTGACGACAGCTCCTGTCTATGGAGCTCCCTAAGTTTTTAGCTTTAGATGTTTGTTTTTTCCCCGCTTCCGACTAAAACCGGGCGAATCTGAAGTCGTGTGCTGGTTGGATGTGGACGTGCTTTTTTTTTGGGAGTGGCAGCGAAACACAATGGAGCCGCTACGATCATTCATATAATCGCTTGGAACAATGTGATGGTCGCTCACACGGGCGTTTTGCGACAAATCTGTGTCAACAGGAGTTAGGTTTAGTGCTACTGCCCCTCTCAGCCTCTGTCCTGTGGTTCAGTACCTGCAATGCTGCAGATAAACAGTTTTTCTCCTCTCTGCATTATGACAAATCAGGCCAGGCGGTGTGTCGTTCAGCGCCACGCAGATAACGCGCTGGATGCACGCAGACAGCATGCTGGGAGAACTGAAGCTCGATTAGACGAATAAGATCTCATCTCATAAACTCAGATCACTCTTTTCCATCTGTAACTGTAACATGCTTAATACAAATAGAGTCTAAATTGTGAATTTCACTAAGAAATGTGGAAAGATAGGAAAAGTCCATTTTTAGGACATACACGATGTTTACATTATTTAGAATTGCTTCAGTAAAATAAAAACAAATATCTAACTATACTTACTGCAAAATGATATATTTAAGTACTCAGGTTTATACTGATTTTAATATAAAGGCAACAACTATGTCCAGACTGGACCAATTACTTTACTACAATACTGACAAGCTAATAAGAACTATCTTTGAGAATAATGATACGTACAATCCCTCTATGAAAATGGCAATGATGTTTTTTTCACATTAAAGGATAATTGTAATTTTAGGCTAAATACAATATATATTTTCAGTTGGTTTAGTGAATTTTGGGCTTTATTTATTTATTGTTTGCCATTTAAGTGCATACAAAATATAAAGCAATGAGATTTTCTATTAAAATATATATATATTTTTTTTTTACTAGATATGACCTGCATACTTCCTCTTGAGATTGAGATATAACAAATCATATTTATACCACAGAACAAGTCCACACAAGTCCTTATAACCCAATTAGTATATATTCCACAAACAGTTGAAGCACAAAAACATGCCATATATGCAAAAACAGACAAGCCTTTTAAAGCGTTCTTTTATCCAAATGGATTTCATCTTTTGAAATATCCGACAGACTATACCAGCCCTGTTTAACCAGCTTACTTATTCAGGCCAAAAAAGTCTCTGAGATGTTTTTATTTTACTTTTAGACTAGAGAAACATTACCGCTCCACCTTGATTAAAATGCATACAAAACCAATAGTTTAACAGCAACCAAGTCTTTAATTATTCACCTGCCAGCCATTTAATTCTTAAGAAACAACGACATGTCAGCCATCAACCATTCAGAGCTTTTTCAGACGAACAAGTTTTGGCAATGCACATATATAATATGAAATATTCAAAATGCACAAAAACATGAATTCAGATGAAACATCCAAAGTTTGTTTACAGCTGTATTGCTCAAAATGAATAAATGCAAAATGATGACAACCAAAAACACAACTGTGTAACAGCGGTACATGATGCAACCCAAGATAAATCTCAGACGTACCGTCCAGTGAGAGCCAGTCGTGTTGAGAAGACGGCAGGGCAGGCAGGGCACGGGCTTTATACTCAAACACCACTGAATTGGAGATGATTTGACTGCTGGCTGCCACCTGCAGGGTCACCAGGCCTGTGTCATGAGCTTTAAATGCAAACGAGAAACAAATCAATCATTTTTAATGTGCAAAGAAAAGGCTTACAGTGTAAAGTCCACCCAATGGTTAGAGCGATGGCTCTGAGTATTTGATGTTATTTATTTATTTAGTTATGTAACAGTGGAATTTTAATGAGTTCTCTATGACAGCTGTTAAAGAACAATCCTTTGTTTGTTCAACAAAGACCACATAATATATATGCATGGAGTACATTAGTGAGATTTATCATGCAAAGTGTACTTGTTTATTTATATAGCATGAAAAAGAGCCTTAAATAAGATATTGAATTGGGAACATGTGGAATACATGTATTTGATGATTTTAGTATACTATGCATGTAGCTGCTTCACCCTTTCCCCTTAAAAGGACCACTTTAAATGTCTGTGTGTGCATGCATTGTAATGAAATACCTGGGCAGTAACAACGCAGCACCCCAGGCTGGATGAGGGAGGCCGGAACTGTTATCTGATCAAACAGACAGGTATATTCACTGCTGGCCTCCTGCCATGGACCGGTGATCAGCACCTTCACACCACCCTGAGAAACATATACCAGGATTACAAACGAGCACAGTTTCCTTCAATGTAAACTGTTAGAACCGTGATGTCACCCCCGGAATTGGTTGGTTACATTTACTGTGTGCTTACGCTGTCAGATTTGACAATATGTATTTTTTTGTTGTTGTAAATATGCGTTTATTTTAAATGTCAGACCGCACAAGAAAGACTGAATTAAAGCGCATCTATGATGATATCTTTTACCAACAAGGAAAATGTCACCGAAAAAATATCCAGTGCTTGAGAGCTGTTGTTGTGGTGGGATCTAATGCCCCTCGGTCTATATTAGTCCGACTGCTTCCTTGCCAATGGGCATGTTAATAACAGGCTGAGTATGTGTCTCATGTGGCCCAGGGGCTTCTGGGACAAATACATACGTCACTTGTTGTAGAGAAGACCTTGAGCTTAGCATGCAGACCTCAAAAGACTCAAATCTATTCCTGCATTAAACAGCTTGTGGCCAATTCCCATGTGAATTATAAGCTTTTATGAATTACAGAAATTCCTTCATGTCTCCTGGTCTTTGTTTAATTAAAGGGACAGTTCACCCAAGTTTCTTTTTTCTGTTGAACACAAAATAATACATTCTGGAAAAGGTGTGTAACCAAATTATTTTTTCTGTACTGCAGGGGCCAGTTGCATAAATCTAGCCTCTATGTTAAGATGTAAGTCTCAAGTACTAGTCTGAACAGCCAGCACTAAACCAAAGGGTAATCAGTCTTATTCTTTGGATTAATTTTAGTCTTATCTACATTTTAGATTACATTTTCAGATTACATCTACAACTGAATTAAAAATATGTGACCACTCTTTAAAAAAACAGCTGGCTATCTTTTAAGACTAGTCCAAACCTTTTATGCAACTGACCCAAGAGAAGATGCTACCAGCATTTTTCAAAATATCTTCTTTTTTGGTCGAAAGACAAAAAGGAACTCATACAGGTTTGGACCAGAATTTGTCAGACAGAATGATGAACACTCCTTTATTACTAAGTATTAATCATTTTACTGTTAAAAACCTTTCCACAAAATTCTGCAGATTTCCCTCCACTTGGGACATTTGCTTTCATCTCTGCTGCCCCCTGCTGGTTATTCTAGCACGCGCAGAACAACATATTCCTGAACCAACATCTTTGTTGACCCTGGAACAACATGATGATTAATCAGTGGGATTGGAAGACCCGGTTCATGTTTTTTGTGAAGATTAGGCCTTACGTCAGTGTTTGGCGCTTGTACGTCAGTGCCATTCTCCTATCATTTTGGTCTGATTGTAGGGATTACTCATTGTTAAAGGGTTGGTTTACCCCAAAAAGAAATTTCTTTCATTAATTACTCACCCTCATGTTGTTTCAAACCCATAAAACAAATGTAAGAAATGTTTTGATGAAACTGGAGAGCTATCTGACCCTCCATAGACAGCAAGACTGAAATGCATTGGTAAAACAGGATGTGACATCACTGATTCAACGTCAGTTTTGTGATGCGACGAAAATACCGTTTTTTTTGCACAAAGAAAACAAAAATAACATTTAATCTGCTATTTTGTAGATAATCACGAAACAATGCTTTAACGTATTTGGCCTAATCAATTTTGTATGCTTTGTGTTTCTCTCTAAAAATGGCAGAAGATGTTACCCGGGGCAGAAGAATAGTCGAGTAATTCATGTTATTTTTGTTTTCTTTGTGCAAAAAAATATTCTTGTAGCATCTTATGGGTTTGGAACGACATGAGTTTGAGTAATTAATGACATTAAGGTTTAGTTCATCCTAAAATTAAAATGAAGGTTAGGTTTAGGTATAGGGATAACCATATATTGTTCCAGGGTCTATTAAATATGCTGACCTAGAAAGACATCTACAGTAACTAGTTCTAGCACACATCCATAGCAGTGCCACAAACTTACCTCAGGATAAGACCATTCTGGAGAATAGTCTGTCACCACAAACAGCCTTCCGGTAGCCTGCAACATTCCCATGTTTCCATGCGCCACTGCCGCCGACACGGCCTCGGCCACCTGCATATACGCCAGCTGCCCTGCCTCACCCGCACCAGCCTGTGTGGACTGAGGGCTGCAGCAGGACTGGAGACAGAGGTCTGCAGAATTATACCCCCTTGTACCGTGAGCTACTTCATCTGCACCTTGTTGCGCAGCAGCCCCAGAAGAGACCTGCCCCTCTGTTCCCGAATGGGTCATCAGCTGATGGCTGTAGAGAGCGTTGGCTCCAGCCACTACCGCGGCTCCGCTTCCACCCTCTACCGAAATGAAGTCGTTGATGAGATCTGAGAACTGATTCCCGAAAGAAACGTCAAAGTGGTCCAGATTAATCTCCATAGAGCCCCCTCCGTTGGTTCCCCCACCGCCCAGGCTCTGGTGGCCGCCCACGGTGCTAAAAAGCCCCTGCACCAAACCGGCCCCTTGCAGAAGCGGCTGGAGCTGTTGATTGGTGCTTCCACTTCCCTCTGCGTCATTGCAGAGGGCTCCACTTTCCGCCCTAGCGCTTGTTCCTCCCGATCCCGGCCCGACTCCTCCACCTTCCGTCGGTTGCTGGATGTAGTGCTCTGCGCCTCCCACACCCTCAGCTTCACCTCCTTCTCCAGTCTGCAAGTGCTCCCCTGGTTTCATAAGACCATCCGAGTCCTTCTCCTGAACTCCTCCTTCTCCTTGTTCTGCTCCTATTGGCTGTTCCAAACCAGAGACTTCCTCATGCTCCTGACCCGGTGTCGGAAAGCGGTTCTGGTACTGCAGAAGCGGGAGGGACCCGGCCGGTCCATTTCGTTCAGTTGGAGAGCCGCCGTTGCAGTTAGAGGCAGTGTGCTGGCTGGGGTGTGTGTGATGATGGTGGTGAAGATGCCCATTTGTTCCTGTTGTGTCCGTCTTGACGAGGCCCATGTAGGCGTTGGAGTCGCGGGGGTTCTGGGTGGAACCGGAGTTGTTCTGTGTTTGGGACTGTGGGGAACCTTGCAGGAAGAAGCTGGGGGAGTGACCCTGGTGGGCCAGGTGAGAGCCAGAGATGGACTGGCCGTAGCCCGCCGCTGACATAACACTGGGTGGGTAGTCTTGCTTGGAATCAATCGCACTGAAATCCATCTGCTCAAGGGTGGTGCTGGGACTAAGTCCGCCTCCAGATGGCAACAGCGAACCAGTAGGAGTCAGAACCAGGGAGTTCTGGGCCGTACCGCCGTTTGAGGAACCAGGCATACTGACAGCCCCGCTCACCACTTCTCCAACCTGATAGCCACCCTCGCTGGCCAGCTGCTGTTCGAAAGACATGTCCTCCGTTTTGATGTTCTTCACCAGAGCCGTATTAAAGCCATAGCCGCTGTCGCTGAGCGCCGGGGAGCACCTCAACCCTCCATTACTGCAGCTGCTACCGTTGCTCTCCTCGGTTTTCATTCCATTGCCTCCGTAGGTCTGACCTTGCTTGGGGTTGTTGAGGAAGCAGTCAGGGTCAAAGTTCATATTCGTCTCGGGCAGCTTGATATTCCCAGATTCCAGGTTACTAGACAGCACAAGTTCTTCAGACACACCGGCTGTGGAGAGCATAGCTAGTCCGTCTGTGGAGCCTGCGTCTGTTAAACCTACTCCAACGGCTCCAGCAAAGGCAAATTTGTGACTGTCGGCTGTCACTGCTAATACCAGACTGCTCGAGGCTGTGTCGGGCCCCAAGAGGTGAGCGTTGGGGTCTACAGTAGGGGACATGCTATAGACAGGGTCTCCAGAGACCTCTGACATGAATACAGTGGCGGACTGAGACAGGCTGCTCATTACCGAGGCTACATGGCCAATTCCTGTCACTACCGGACTGTCGGCTATATCAGGGTCGGAGTTTAGCCCGCTGCTAATGGAGACTGGTGAGCTCTGGGTGGTATCTGGCACTTCCACCTGGTTGGATGAGGACACCTCCATGCTGTTCTGGTGGAGCAGCGATGGCTTGTGCACTTTGCCGTTCCTTTTCTCTCTGCCGCCCGCTCCACCGGCGCCATCTGCCCCTGCCCTGCCATTTTTGCCCCCGCCGTGGCTGTGCTCTGTCTTTCCCTCCGACACATCGTTGTTCTGGACCTCGGAGTGGGTGCTGCTGTAGGCTCCTCCAGTGCGGGGGTCCACTTTCGGTGAGATGATACGGTGTTTGGCACTGTTGCATTTGTGATGCAGGCTGCTCCCAGCACCTACAGGCAGCAGACACATTGTAAGTTACCGTATAATATTAGCGTAACTTAAAAATAGTATGACACATAAAACTAAACTATGCATTTTGAGTTTGGGATCAGTAAGACTTAAAACATTTTTTAATGCTCATCGAGGCTGAATCTACTTAGTAAAAAAAAATACTTAAAACTTAATTTAGAGAAATATAATTGCAAATAAAAATATAATTAAAAATATCAATTAAAAATGTTCTATTTTAATATACCTTAAAATATTATTTATTCATGGGAAGAAAATACATTTTTTAGTCACATGACTTAACAGAAAGCATTTTAATACGCTGATTTATAATCAATATTGGAAATAGGAACTTTTTGAAGACAGAAATTGTGTTAAAATATGCACTACTATTGAAAAGTTTTTTAATTAATACTTTTATTCAGCAAAGATTAAATGGATACAATTTATAGTAAAGACTTATATTGTTAGAAAATATTTGTATTTTAAATATATGTTCTTTTAAACTTATTTATCAAAGAATAAAAGAAAAAAGTATGACAGCTTCCAAAAAAAAAACTAAAACAAAACAAAAAACAAATACTATACATAGTATTTGTTTTTTGTT
>JAUMHP010000060.1:5051056-5065474 GCA_032361065.1 Enteromius trimaculatus
ATTTCCAAGCCTGGCCGACCCTTTGTCAGCATTTAGAAGGATTCCCAGCAGATCCAATTTTACTAGTTACCCTTTCAGTCGAATCACTTCGACGTTACATATGGGAACTCACCGGAGAGACCAATTGCCTTTGAGCTTTATACAAAAGGCCAATGAATATTGGCGTGCGCTTGATTGCGCTCAGGTGCACCTCATCACTGTGTGAGTATAAGAGGGCACGAGCGCAGTCCACATGCAGCTTTTCGCTTCAGAGCCTTCGCCGTTCTGAGCTTAAGGAGACCCCCTCGACTGAGTTCTGGAGAACGGTAGAGTGCAGCGTCCTGCAATCTTCCTGCTCTCTCGTCTGACGGCGCTTCTTCAGGGAACGTGGGTTACGTTCGTAACCAAGACGTTGTGCGTCCCCTCCTATCTATTATGGAAGATCAAGTGAAGTACGGTAACTAACTGAGAATGGGATATCAGCCGCGTTTGTGGGCAAACATGAAACAACAGACGCTGACGTCGCAGCTGGCCGATTCAGTATTGTGTTCGGTTCTCCAGAATTGCTAGAAGTGCAGAGGCATGCTTCAGATGTTTACTGCGAGCTGGGATTTTCTATGCTGACTGACTTGTTGCATGCCGTTCTGTTGTTGTGGGGACTGAAACGTGACACCCTGAAAAGTGACGCTGAACGAAACGAACTGTGATTGGTTGTTTGACATGTCGGTCAAACAGCCTTATGGGCAGGCCTTGACCAAAGAAAGCAGCTATGAATTCCAGACCTTCAGTCGTCAGTCGTAACTCTAACCTATTCCTTTAACCCAGCATTTTTTGGAGTGTATTACTGGATTCAAGTGATTCAAATGACTGAACTTTGTTGCTCTTTTTCTGTTGTTAGCTGCCAACTAGATTGAGCCTTACAGAATTTAGTTGTCATTTTGTTACAAATCTCCATCTCCATCTGAAAGCACACTATAAGGAGGGAAAGGAGGTGTGGGAGCTCAGACAGAGAGAAATGTGTCGGCAGCGGTAGCTTGAGCCATTTTTGAAGCTTTGTCAATGTTAAACTGTCAATAAATTTCCCCTGCTGCCTCTTACTTACCTTCTCTATCAATCTACCTCCACGCTCTCCCTCCCAGAACCCGTCACACATTCAGAGCTAATCGATGAGACGCAGGGCAAAACTCGACTTTAAAATGCCTTCCTTTTGTCTCTGCATCACCTTTGGCTTTTAAATAGAGCCAATCACTCAGCGGTCTTGCCCGAAAGAGTTAGTACGTCTCTCTCAGGCTCCGTGAAAGATGGAATCAGCTTCTTCCTTCTCAGCGTCTGTCCGGCGGCCCCATTAGCATTTTAATATTGCAGCGTTAGCGACCAGATGGGAGACGGAAAAAAGCTAACACATTCAGGGATGCATATTTCAAGGTGTTTGCACAATACCTTTGGTAGATTTAAGGGAGAAAAGGCTGGCTGATTTCATCACGGCCTCAAACAAGAGGGAAATTGGATTGCATTATTTGTTTGCTTTTTGAAGGCGAGATTTTACTGTTTTGTGCTAAAACTTCTACGGCAGCATATTCTACCGACCCCTTTTATGAGTGAGAATGTTCTGGAAAGGGATTTAGTTGCTCAGAGGTGTCAGATGTTATACGTGCAATAGAGTTTGGTTGTCTGACCACCTGATGCATCTGCAAAAAGGATAATTTGATTGTCTGGTTATTTTAGTCTAGAACTGAAATCTATTTGATAAAATCACATTTCTGCACTGCTTGTTAAATTAATAAATGAAGCTCCTTTAATAGCTTAATTTAAACAATCATTACATGTATTCAGTAAAATGAATTTATGACTATTATGTTTATATTACAATATAATTAGTTTTGTACATTTTAAGTTAGTATTTAAACATTTAAATGCAAACCTTTTTCTAATAAGTATATTGTTGTGTTTTTTTTTTGTTTTAATTTGAACATTCATAAAGATGTGTTTACCTGACAAATTGTAGAATCTTTATGCAATATGACAAGAACCAAGAAAAGTCGGTAGAAATACACTGCCATTATCAGTAAGATTTGTAATTTTATATTTTATTTTTTAATATTTTATTTTTTTTAAAGAAGTTTCTTTTCTCATCAAGGCTGTATCTATTTGATAAATACAGAAATACCGTTACAATTATGCAATTAACAATAACAGTTTTCTATTTTAATATTTTTAAAAATATAATTAATTCCTGTTAAGCAAAGCTGAACAAACTCAACAAACTCCTTCAGAAATCGTTCTAATATGCTGATTCATAATTTATGTTAATTTATGCTTTTTTGTTACTTTTTTGGGACCTGTGATACTTTTTCAGGATTCTTTGACAAATAAACGTTAAAAAGAATGGTGTTTATACAAATTATAATTTCTTTTAGGATATATATTATTCATAAACTTTTTTTTTATTTTTTATTTTTTAAGAAATTAATAATTTTATTCAGGAAGGATATGTTAAATGGATGAAAACAGTGGTAGTAAAGACTTACATTGTTAGAAATTGTTTCTATTTCTAATAAACACTGTTCTTTTGAACTTTTTTAATTTATCAAAGCATCACAGGTTCCAAAAAAAAAATATTAACAGCACAGTTTCAACACTGATTATTAATAATTCAGCATTTTACAATGATTTCAGAAGGACCACGTGACACTGAAGACTAGAGTAATGTTATGATATTTCAGCATTCTGTCAAAAAAATAAATTATTTTTTAAAGTATATCAAAATGAAAAACCCATACCCAAATAATATTTCAGAATATTACTGTTTTTCTGCATTTTTTTAAATCAAATAATTACAGCCTTCATAAGCAGACTCAATTAAAAAACCAAAAATCCCAAACATGTGAATGGCAGTGTATGTTGTTTTTGACCAGAATAAAAGGATGTTGTATTGTCAGAAACTCAATTTTCTCCACAATGTGGTAACTCACCCTTGTTTTCTGAACTGATTTTTGTGAGTAGTTCACAAATTCACTCTACTTTGTTTGCCAGTAGTGCAATGCTAGCTGTTGCTTATGGCATTTTTAACATGACTGTAACCTAGCAACAAACCTTGACAAGATACACTAACATACAAATACAAACACACACACACACACACACACACATTTGCACGTGTGGCCAGTGTAGCTGAACCATAAACTGCTTCCCATCTCATCAAAGATAATGAAGGTAATAAATTAAGTGTATAAATACGCTCTCTCTCTCTCTTGCACACAGGTGGATCTTGCATTACAGGCACGTGTGTCAGTGACTGGAGTCGTCTCACACCTGCTGTACTTCATCTGTGAGTCTCATCCTAAACACATTGGCAAACACACACACACAAATGCAAAAGGAGTAAGAAACGGTAGTAAATTTGCGATCGGTGTCCCTGTGTGTTTATGGACTAAAAAATCTTCCTGCATGTCTCGTACTTTATGGTGCTTTTTTAGAGCTCGACAGCGGCAATTCTGTTCCACTTTCACGATATGAAAAAAATGATGACAGAATATTAATTCTTGCATGAACTATTCTCGTTCCGCTTGCCTTAAAAGCGAATCAGACACACATAGCGGGGCCAGAAAGAGTGTTTGACATTCTGCAGGCATGTCCCTGTGTTCATGCGTGACATCTATCGATCATATTGTGCGTGACTTGTGTATGCATTGCAAACTATGTGAGTGTAAATGTATTGTGTGTGTGTGAGTTGCACTCTGGGCTGTGTTTAATAGCTGCCCTGGTCTTAGTGAACGTAATGATGAATGTTCCAGTGTGTCCATCATTAAGCTGCTCTATGCCGTGGGCACACACACACACACACACACACACTATATTCATTTCAAGGGTGATTTCCCCTCACTTGCGAAGGCTTTACGTGTGGACACAGAAGTGTCTGTCTTTCTGCATTTATACCGCGAGTATGGCTCATCTTCACTGACCTGCCTGGAGGCTCCTGACACTGATATCTGCACTGACTCACTTCATCTACATGCTGGGGCGTTTCTTTAGGTTACCTGAAGCGTTCAAGCCCATCGATGCTACAGATTATGACATTAAAATACATTTCAACATCAATTCATACACTTTACAAAAACATTTTGACATATATATATATATATATATAAAATTATTATTTACTAATTATTAAATTAACAATATAATTGATTCTATTTGTGCAGGTATAACTAATTTTAATCTATTTTTTTTAAGCTATTTAAACAATTTTTTGTATTTATTATATTTCAGAATTATTTAAAAAACACACTATAGCACACAAACAGGACAGCCAAACATTATAGGTAATGGTCAAAGGTATATTACGCTATCTATTCATTTCCTAACTGTGAAACGGCTTTTTAAAGATGACTTTAGAGGACACCAGCATCAGAGGGTTAATCATTTTTTTGTGTCATTTATATTTATGCGCACAGACCCACATGAATACAAATCAACACACATGCACCGTTAGTGACAGGCATCTGCCACGGGGAATACAGACGTCTCTTAAGCAAATGGAGATGTGCAAGAGAGCTCAGAAGATCTACTGTGGCATAATAGCAAAATTAATTGAGGATATCAATACAGCATTAATCATTCAAACATGGATGATGGAGAAAGCACACAGAACACTTACTCAGCCAGAGACAACAATAGGATTTGTGTTTGGATATATATATATATATATATGATTAATCACAATTGACCGCATCAAAAATAAAAGTTTTTGTTTTTGTAATATATGTATGTGTACTGTGTATATTTATTGTTTTTATATAAATACATAAACACACACACATTATATATATATATATATATATATATATATAAATATATTTAATTTATATGTTTGTATTTATATATATACACATAATAATTATACAAGTCTCTTTGTCTTAGTTTATATCAAAATAACAACAGGAAAATAAATATTGTAAACATCTCTAGAAAAGAAATAAAAGATTAATCAACCTGCTAAACAAAAGTTAAAGCTTGTTTTATATATAATATATATAATCTTTTGCCACTAGGTAATGCTGAAAACATGAAAGTAGTGCGTTTAATGAACAAAAAGACAGAAATATATGTTTGCACAAAGTTTATGATGACATGACCTTTGTTTGACCTTCAGTTTTTCTCTGCCGCCTCATTTCTTACAATTTGTGTTTGTGTTTCACTAGATTAAAAGAGTGTAAATTAAGGAGAAAATTACAAAGGAACGAGGAGAAAGTGTTCTGCATCTTCCTGCACACAGACACCGGGGGAATGCTTGAGAAACAAAATGCTTGCCGGCCTAAAAGAGAGGCTTGGTTGCGTGACAGCCCTTTAATTGCTTCATTAGCGTAATTAATTTGCTCTCTTTTCAATTAGCAGCTGGGCCTTTGTGATGTTTTTCAGCTGTTATTTTCTCTTCTGTTTTATTTCATTTGCTCTCTCTTTCTCTCTCAGGTCTCGTGGGAAAGACCTGAAGTTGTACCCCTCCAAAGTAAGAGAGTGCAGAGAAGCCTCTAGAGCAGTGAAGTGTCTGTCATGTACCATTCATCCTAAAGACATCTGTGTAACCAGAACCAGATCCTGCATGAATCTGTGACTACACGTCAAGCTCCGCTTGTCCAATTAAAAATAACTCTCTCGCGCGCTGTGTTTGAAAAGTTTTAAGTCCTGTTAATGCAAAATACTGAAGCCTGATTTGTTCATTGTTTATGTAACTGCTAGAACAAATGGCAATTTCAGCACACCAAACTGGGCTGATCAATATTTCCTTTTCAACTTTGTGTACTTTTACTTAAATAATAATTATGATAAAAATGTTTGTGTGTGTGTGTGTATATATATATAAAATATATATTTAAATGTATATATAAATATATACAAATAAATATATAACAAATTATTACATTAATATATACAATTAGATTTGTATTCATTAATTATTATTTATTTAATAATTATGGTAATAAAAGTAAAAAATATAAATACAAAATAATAAAATAATAAAAAAAGAAAAACGTATTTAGCTTTTATTTCAATAATTATAAAATAAATTATTTTAAAATATATGCAAATATATATTTTTAAAATTTTATAGTTATTTATGTAACACACATGCATATGTGAATTATATAATATATCAAATATATTTAAACATATATAAATATAATCTAATAATATATATATAAATGAACATTTTTATAACTTCATATTTAAAAAATTATTTATGATATATACCATTAGAAATGTATTTAAATAAAGTAAAAATATAGCAAAATGTGAATGAAAGGTGTTTGTGCTTTTTGCTAAATAATTAAAATAATTAACAAAAGTAAATAAATATGAATGTAAAATTTAATTATATAATATTATTTTTATAAATCCATAACATAATTACAACTATACACACACACACAAAAATAATATATAACAAATTATTCATATAAAATAAGTAAATTACAGTTATTTCATAAATATTTTTTATATAATACTAAAAATAATAAATCATAAATAAAAATTATTTAAATAAAAGTACCAGAAATATATATATAAAAAAATATTGGCTAAAAGAACAACGTACTAAAGGCTAAAATGTACATTGTTGTATCAAATATTTAAATATTAAATATTAGTTCTTTAAAAACACACAGCATGTCCATATTTTTAAAGGGTAACTCCACAGTTTCTTCAGCGAGTGTATTTGATCTTCTGTATGACTGCACGTATCAGTTGCATACCGCTGAAAAACTTTCATTTAGCTTGCATCTCAGGCTCGTACTTTACCTGGCGTCTTTCTGTCTCTAAAGCCGGGCTGTTGAGGGTGTTTGTGGGTCAGAGGCTGACAGCTGAACACTGTTTCTTCAGCAGCCTGTAATCAGCTCCAGACCTGCGCGGCTTCAGCACTACCTAAAGGCCTTTCAGGAAGGATGTATTATTTAATGGGCCGTGAGCTCTTGCTCCCTGACTTATGCTGTTCTTTCTCTGTTGGTTTGTCTCTCAAACACACACACATGTTTTAGAAACTACCTCTCCAGCGCTACATCCATCGAACCCTGCCGGGGTTTGAAACGCTGAACCCACCTTGAGGTTTTTGTTCGAACAACAGCATAATGGCTGTTCTTGTCTAAGAGGTCAAGGGGAAAACATCACTAATGGCTCACCGGCTCCACAACACGCCACATTTGTCTCAGGACCTCTTCTGAGTGAGGGTCACAAGCATCTCCCAAGGATCTGTAGATCTGAACAAAAGCGCGCGTGTGTGTATGTGTATTTTCACCTCTCTTCGGGTGGTGGGCACAGGAAGTCTCAGTTCTCCTCAAGGACTTGACAAAAAGTCTTTGACGTGTCACGTAGCGTTCAGACGGAGGGCTTAGGGTGCTAAACTCACGGCTTTCACTTTTCAACTTAGCCTTTTTGCGAAAGAACATCGCTGAACTTCAAAGGGAAACAAATAAAGCCTGAAGTTTCCGAGGGTTTAAGTGTCATTGCCCACTGTGAACTTTGTTATGAAATGCTTATTTTAAAGCACGTTTGACTAAGGTCTCCCGGCTTCACGTGAAATGCGAGGTGATTCTAACTGAAAGTGTGGGACGAATTCAAGCGCTTGTCCTCTTTATAAACAGCCTGTTTCCTTTAGTTAACTTCTCGTCAGTCGCAGGTGGGACATTCTCATTCTAGAGAGCATCTGCAAAAATTAGCATACGTCCCCTGCAAACAAGTTGAGTCATCGATATTTTGGCCCATTTTCCCAGAAGGGAAAGACTGTCGGTTTATATGCATATATCTCCTAAAAGTTTTTGTCAGCTTTAGGAGCACACTGGCATACAGATGTGCTCAACACAAACAGACACAGACACAGACTAAAAACTACCATCTGCAGAATTCAGTGTACTGTTCAAAAGTTCACGGTTGGGAAGATTGTTTTTTAATTGTTACTGAATAAAAATGTCAAATGCATATCAAAGCTGCATTACAGTTAAAATTCAGAACAATTTAAAACAAATGTTTTCTATCTGAATGTATCTTAAAATGCAATTTATTCCTGAGAATTTACAGCATCATTATTCTTCAGTGTCACACGATCCTTCAGAAATCAGTCTAATATGCTGACCTGATGCTCAAGAAAAAAGTTATTATTATTTTCAATGCTGAAAAGAGTTGTGCTGCTTAATATTTTAGTGGAAACCAAAACACATATTTCGTTTTTCAGGATTCTTTGATGAATAGAAAGTTCAAAAGTACAACATTTATTTAAATCATAAATGTCTTTACCATTATTTTGGACTAAGAAAAATGTGTAAAGTTTGTATTTTAAAAATAAATAAATAAATAAAAATATATATAATATATATAACAATTATATACATGTCAATATATATGTCATGTAAATATTTTAAAAAATATAAGCTGTATATGTGTGCTTTTATATGTACATAGTAAATATACAAATGATGCAATTTATTGTGATAAATTATTTTACAGCACTAATACATGCTGTCAAACGATTAATTGCGTCCAAAATATGTAACATGTGTACTGTGAATATTTACTATGTACATATAAATATATAAAAACATACATATAATATAGATATATATTAAGGGGAAGGGCAGCACATAATGTTGCTGAAATTTTTTTAGATTCCTTTTGCATGATGAAATACTGCTTTAGAAGATATATTAAAAAAGCTAACTAGGTTCAAACAGATGAAGTAAAAGAGTGCTGTAAGTGTGTGTGTGTAGCTGAAGGTGAATGTGAACGCTGTAGTGAGTGCTGAAGTGTCCAGCAGAGCCCCGCGTCGCTCTCTAATGCCCGGCGGAAACAGCAAACGGCTTCGCTTTACTCAGCATGAAATGGAAGTGAATGGACGGGTCAACTGCAATACAAGAATGTGGTCACAATTTCAACAGGCTGTCAAAAGACATGAAATAAAAAAAAATGTGGCGAGGAACAATGAAAAGAGCGCAGAGAGGAAGAAAGAGAATGTGGGGAGAATAAAACCAACTTTATGCAGTTTCTCATTTTCACTTTACGGCCCTTTTTTAAAGACATTAAAAACATGTAAACTTGTAAAGATTCAGATGACCTAAACAGCAATCATGCTGCCCACCATGCAGGGTTTCAGATGCCTCTAAGACCGCTGGCAAAATGCATAGCTGAATAAATAAATAAAGGGCTCTTTTAGGGCTGTCTGTAGCCTACAGGACTGAGAGACGGGGAGACTAGTCTATAGTACTTACCCTACCCAAAAACTCAAGAACAAGACCATCTGAACACTTTACACAAGAAAGTAGTTTAACCTCAGAAAAAATCAGGGCAAAAAATTCATAATTATTTACTGTAGATAACGTTCTTTAGCAACTGGAATTTTTTTCATTTTATTACATTATTTTAACTATTATTTTTTTTATATTTTAAATTTTCTTCTTTTATTTTTCATTGTTTATTCTTTCTTTTAAATTCATGACCTATTTTGACATTTCCACAAAAGAAAAACTGCTTTTTATTTTTTTCAGCCTTTTTTAAAACATCATTTAAAAATGAAAAGCATATTCTTTAAAAAAGCATATAAAATGTCTTCATTTTCAGCTTTTTAGTTGAATTTATTTTCCATTAATTTACTAATTGTTTAAAGATAAAATAAAATAAAATAATAGAAATAGTACTGACAGCTCATTACACTTGTAAAAAAAGTGTAAAAAATAAAATAAAAATAAAATCCTGGTAAAAATTAATACGGAAAAAAAATCCATAGAATTATACAGTATACTTTGTCCTAATTTATTACTTTTTTTAATACTTATAATTTATAAGTTAAATTATCTATGATAGCATAGTGCCATTGGTTTATTAAACTTTTAGTGTTTCAGTATTTTATGTTTAAATGTATTTTTTATTTTATGCTAATAACTGATAATTTATGTTTTTTTCCCCCTGTTCTTCTTCTTACTAATTGAGTTTTCAGCTATTATACCAGGTTAAACCATCTATATCATGACGGCATGGAGTTTTTTAAGTTTCTAAAACTCTGAGTGACGAATGTGAACAAAAGTACAAAGACTGACCTTGACAGGTGTGATTGACAGTGCCAAACGGTCTGTGTGTGTGTGAGCTTCCTGAAAGCTCGGGTGGGCACCAATCACTGCTGTGTAACCTTGTGAGTCCGATCGCTCTGCTGGAGCATAAATCAATGAGCATCTCTGAGCGTGAACACGCTGGATCACACGCTCCTCAGCTTCCTCTTTGTGTGCTCAGCACAGCAAGACACGTCCTGTATTTGTTTTAAACCCATTTATCTGTATTAGTTAACTAACTGACATCTTTATATTTTATGGCTGGTTTTATAATTCATATCTGAAGTAACGATGCTGAAAATTCGGCTTTGCATCACAGTAATAAATTATATTTGAAAATATGTTTAAATAGAAAACAGATACTTGAAATTGTAATATCTCATAACATAATGTTTTTTTTGTGTGTGTTTTTAAATCAAATACTGAGCATGGATGAGCATAATAGACATCTTTCAAAAACTTCAAATCATTAACATATATTTACATTTACTATTTTGCCACAGCAACCGCGAATGGTAAAGCTATTAAATATGATTTTTTGAAGTTTACAGAAGTTTAGACCATCACTTCTCAACTTCACAATCTCAGAGCTAATGGTAGGTCTGCACAGAAGGGTTTATGCATTATCACTAAAAATCAATTTCTCTGTGGAGTAAATGAGTGGGATTTTGACCCCACTGTTGCGCTCTGTTTGTATGCAGACACCATCCTGCGATATAACATTAATATGTAGCAAGCGCTGCTTCATAAATCAAACACTGCTGATGATAATCTGCTTGTGATTGGGCAGGTGTGCTGGTGTAAAGATGAAAGTTTTAAGAGTTGTGATTGTGTATGGGTAGGTTTACTCTCTCTCTCTCTGTGTGTAATGTGGGTGGACTTGCTCTCTCTGTAATCAATCATTCTTACCTGCCCAGCTGAGCTCAAGCCTCTGTAACTGTGAGAAATCCGACAGCTTAGATTCGCTTTATCACCACTAAATTCTCTCGCTTTTTTCACAGGGTTTCTTTCTCTTTTCTCCTCTTTTTCTTCTATGGTTATGTTAACAGTAGGTTTTCGTTTCTCAACTCCCACCACACACACACACACACACACACAGTTTGAATTATAAGATAAATTTAAAACACAATTTCAAGGTCAGATCTGTTCATCTCATGCAGATAAACTCTTTCATCCAAAACAGTTTCAGATATACTATGCTATGACTGTACACTGCATAATGCAATACATTTTTATTAATATGTCTGATACTGATCCTAACACTTTCTGATTTCTGATAACTCATACAAAAAGTTCCGTTACTTTATTATTAAATTAATTTGAGTGTTTGAACAAATAATCTGAATGAATGATTTAAATGACTTGATGAACTAATGAATAAGTGTTTTAGAAATCATTTGTTGAGGGAATGCAACTGTCTAAGTCATAAAGACATTTGCCCTTTATAGTAAAACTGGCCCCAAGTCTTTTCACAATGTGCCAGTTGTATCAAACGTTTATATCAGCACTTTGAATAATTAAAGACTGCAACATGTCCTCCAACTAATACGCCTGTATGGGTCGATTCTACAATAGCTGTGAAATATGACCCATGAGAGCGTATACTACAATTGTGCCCCTATCGGCAGCAGAACATTTGCATATTAATGTTTTGTACTATTTTATTGGCCATGTGATTCAGGGTTGGTGTAGCTCAGTTTGTAGAGCGATGCATTATAAGATGAGATGTGATCATGCGATCATGGGTTCAAACCCAGAGAACATGTTTTCACAAAACCCTTTAAATCATGATTTTGCACAATATTTATAACGGGTAGGTTTAGGAGTGGGTTTGTATGGTCATTCGTACAAATTAAACCTAGAGGGCGCTTACCTTAAACTGTAAATATAGATCGTAATAAGGTACTCGCAGAAACGACTTATAGAGTCGTTTTTGTTGGAGGACAGGCTGAAAGCCTAAACTAGTGAAGGAACCAGTGTTTTTGAACTAATTGGTTGAAGGAGTTTTCACTCATAAATTAATTTACAAATTAATCTGTAATTTTGAACAAATCAGGTGAGTAAATGACTCACAAAAAGTGAAGAGCCCAAGTGCTATCTGACTGTTATATCAGCACTCTTGGAGTAACTAAAAGCAAACTTTTTAGAATAGAAAAATAATAATGTTTACTTTATATATTAATTTGTTCCAAAGAACAGTTCAGTTGTCATATTTATCTCACTCCTGGGCACAATTTCGTCCCCAAAGTATAAACCCACAAACCCACACTTGTTTTTCTATCATGGCGGGGATTTTCCATTGATTGTTTTTATACTCCGCTCATAATATTTTCTATCCATGCACCTAAAGCTAACCCATTTCCTTGAAGATGTTATTTAGTATGTCTATTAAGTCTTTTCCTCATGGGTGCCATTGCTGCTCTGCACAGTGTCGATGATTTCAGGTTTTACTATCCATGAGGGGACATTTGGTCTCAACAAGGAAGGCAAAACAAACATGTTCACATACTCCAACTCGCACACAACTGTCGTACACATGCTACGACCTGCACAACTACTAATTGTACTTTCAACTATTCAAACAGATCCACAAACAGTGGTCTACTACTTGGCTATTCACCATTTAGCTCATGTAAATGATGCTGTGCGCAGCATCAGCGGTCTGATGGCCAACACCATTGAGATGATGTGGTTGAGAAATGAAAGCTTGCAGATCTCGAGTGATGCTGCTTGCGGTGCAAAAAACCCTCATGTCCCGCTTGCTTATAGTTTCTGTCAGTCTCAGGACAACACTTGGGTAGTTTCACGGATCTCAGAGCAGTTCTCATCGATTTTGGCTGTAGGTGAACACCTCAAACCAACTGTGTAGTTGCTTTATAAATAGAAGAAGGACATCTAATCTGTGCACGTCAACAGGCCCAAAACATCATCTAGCGGTAGAAATGATCGACTAGTTTGTACAATGACCTCTGGCTGCTATTCCCACAAACGTGTTTATGGCCCTCAATTACCGCCATCGCTGTCAGACTGTTTATGCTTTTAATAGACTGGGAGAGCTCAAGAAGACAGACTTATTAGCTACAGGATGGTGATGAAAGACGTTTTCAGTTGGGTTCTTGGTAGTCCTGCATCATTTAGCATTAAATAATAAGGGAAGGAGCTGAACTCTTACCTGCAGCAGCCAGTAACAGCGGCGGTGGAAGGTGGGAATGATGGAGGAGTGGACGTAGCAGCCGTACAAACACTGAAATAAAACACAGAGCACACCCTCAGTTAAACACATGTACAGATGGATCAACTACAGACACTACACAAACCTTCAGCACACTCTTAAAGGGTTAGTTCACCCAAAAATCTGTCCCTTCATAGACAGCAACACAACCGAAAAGATCCAGATCCAGAAACGTGGTAAAAACACAGGTAAAAAACTCCATGTGACATCAGTGGATCAACTTTAGTTTTACAACAATAGGATGCTTTCTTCTAGGTGTCCGGATGTAAACAGGGCTGATTACATCAAATATGTTAAAGCTAGCGTAGACGGTGCGTTGAGATACTTTCTAAAATGGAGAAAGACGTAAGTCACGGGAGAAGAATATATTATGTTACTTTTGTTTTATTTGCGCGAAAAAAATATTCTCGTATAATCGCTAAAAATTGAGGTTGATCCACTGATGTAGCATGGACTGTTTTATTGATGCTTTTACTATGTTTCTGGATCTGGGATTATTTCAGTTGTTTTGCTGTCTATGGAGGGACTGATGGCTCTCTGATATCGTCAAAAACATCTTCATTTGTGTTCCGAAGATGAACAGAGGTCTTATGGATTTGGAACAACATGAGGGTGAGTAACTAATGACAAAACTTTCATTTTTTGGAGAAAAAAGGGACAGTTCACCCAGCAATACAAATTTGCTGTAGTATTTGAAACCATGATCCTCTGTGAAAAAAGTAATATACAGCAAACACAAATTTGATAACCGTGGCTTTTCTTAACATATGAAAGTCTTATGAAGCGAAATAATCGGTCTGTGCAAGAAACCGAATATTATTTACAACATTATTACCTGTAATGCAGAGCCTCAAACTGATTCTTTTACACAAACAGTTAGTTTCAATGACCTGAATGATTCATAATGTTCATTTGTTATCGATTTGTAATCTATGTTTTTAGATTTTCAGATTTTTTTTGTTAAAGTTTCAGTATTTTTGTTGTCTATATAGATATTATTAATTTTTATTAAATTTTGGTTAATGTTTTACTATTTTGTTTAGTTTTGTAGTGTTTTAGTGTTTGTTGTGTATTTTAGCATCATTGAGATACTAAATACTGTTAGTTTTTATTTCTGTTTTA
>JAUMHP010000060.1:5078968-5122822 GCA_032361065.1 Enteromius trimaculatus
TGTATTAAATATAGCAGCTCTGTTGTATGAGAAAATTAAATGAAAATTAAAGAAATGCAAAGAAAATGAACAGTCCTGTACAGTTTAGGACGCTTTATTAGTATAGTTTTTATGGATTGTGACATACCGCACATACCTGGTTTCTGTGTATGTGTATATAAAGAAGTGTAGGGTGAACACTAACAGCCTCCTGCTAGATTTGGGATGTATAGAGAGAGAGAGAGAGAGAAAGGAAAATAAAGCTTCATATTTCATTGGCGTAAGAGGAAAGGATGGAAAACACAATTTCTTTGGGCAGGGGCTCAGCGCTGATAAAAAGCTATTTGTATTCCACCGTCATTCGGAGGCTTTGGCCTGTTTGGCGGCTGCATATTTGTAAACACGGGCCCTTCGGAGCTACTTAATCTTTCAGTACACAAACGCCGAGCGTGCCATGAAAGAGAGAGACGCGGCAGAGGAGGTTTTATACGTGTCGAGCTGTAAAACTGCTTATATTTTCTCTTCCGTTTTGATGTACAGCAGTGGAGGAGCACGCTGTGATGACCGCACTTCAGACAAACGCAACACGCTCCGTATTGAAATACAAAGCTGCGGGTGAACTGTGGCGGTTCACAAACTGTGTTTGTGTGACTCAAATAGTCTTTCATGAAGCGCCTGGGATCGGTAAGATCGTCACACACACACACAATGAAATGGCAGTGTGTGTGTGTGTGTGGTGCATGGTTATTGGGGCGTGATCGAGCCAATCAGATCTCCACCTGTCAGCAAGCGACTCTCCGGCCCACGGATACGACTCTCAGATGCTCACTTACACACAGTTAAACCAGATAAACAAACACGCACACGCACACAAGCCAGACTACAGCACTCATGAATATGGAGCATTATGCAACAAGATGAATGAACATGCTATGATGATTTTTGTAGCGTGCGCATGTAGAAAAATAGTTGCCTCTTGATACACCTGAATTATTAATAAGTGTTTGCTACATCTGGACCTACAGGGAGGTTTTATTGCTCAGATGTTGCACTTTCATAGCTCAGAAGACATAATGGACTTTCATTAAAGAATCAGCAATGCCTTGAATAGAGCTCAGTTGTAAAATACAGAGTAAAAATGTGTTTATTTCATTTGTTTCGTTGTACTTCTGTATAATAGCAATATACGGTAACACTTTATTTTAAGAGGTAATTACCTAATTAGGTTATTAGCTGTAGCCATACTTACTTGAAATAAAATGTACTTGTAACTAAGTTATGAAACTGACTGTAATACAGTTTGTAATTATGTAGATGTAACAGACAGCACATGTTACAGACCGGATCTGTTACACAGCTAGCTACATTTAACTACAATCTTGATGCACTTTATTTTAAGCAGCTTATGCCTATAAATATGTAATGATAATGCAATTAGAAAGGTATTAAATGTATTTAAGCTGTATACTGGTGAGTTAAATCAAACTAGGTGCACAGTATAGATACACATGAAGTGCACTTAAGTACAATTGTGATACACTTTTAAGTATTGTACCTTGTATAAAGTTGGCAATGGCTACTACTAAGTACTTACTAGGTCATTACTCTGTATTATGGACACCTTAAAATAAAGTGTTACCCAACATATTATTCTATTTTATTCAATTCTATTCTGTTCTATTGGCCAATCATTTTTGAGGAAAAGAATATAATTAGTGCTGTCAAACAATTAATTGCAATTATTTGCATCCAAAAGTTTTTTTTTCTTTTTTAAATAATATATCTGTGTGTACTGTGTATATTTATTATGTATATATAAATACACACCCATGCATGTAAATTTTTAAGAAAAATATGTCATGCTATTTATATATTATATAAATTATATGAATATAAATGGACATGTAGATACATGTGAATATTTTCCAAATATATACTGTATGTGTGTTTATTTATATACATAACAAATATACACAGTACACACAGATATATTATAAAAATGATTCAGAAAATTTTTATTTTAAATGCAATTAATTGCGATTAATCATTTCACCGCATTATTAATAATTATTGTTTCATAAAATTGGCTATGAAAATAATAATGAAATTAGTAATAAAATATCGCTATTGTATATCAGGTTTTTTTTTCGTACGAATTTCAAGAGAAATATGTGTTTGTTTTTAAATAATTTGTTTTAATATTTGAAATTAAACAACAATGCAATTACAAACTAAAATAATATAGAATGTAGGAATATCAGGTGAAAAATTAACTAAAACTAAATTTAGAAACTGAAATAACACAAAATAAAATTAATGACTAAAATTAAACCATTTTAAATATTATCAGAAATATTAAACAAAAAGCAATGACAAAAGTACAACAAAGTTATTCAAAAACGAAATTTGAATATTAATTAGTATGGAAAGAAAATACTGTGTATATTTATGTAAATATATGTATATTTCAGATTTAAAAAAAAAAATATATATATATATATAAATACTGACATGTAAATATTTTTTAATATATACTGAATGTGTGTGTATTTATATGTACATAATACATAAACACAGAACACATAAATATATTATATAAACAAAAACTTGCGATTAATTGCAAATTGCATTGCATTGTTGACACTACTAGTATTAATAAACACTGTAAACAGTGTATACAAGTACCAAAATTACTGAAAATACTAAAATAACACAGATCTGAGAACAGCTTGAGTCGCGTTGAGACGCTTCTATTTCCCAGAAGACATTTGAAAAACATCAGAGAAGATTAAAGCTCTCATTTCTGTCAAGGAGAAACAATTGACTATTATTTCTCACATTCACTGTTGTTGTTTTGTTCGCACACAATCGAAAACTTTCAGAGAATCAACTGCTACAACAACACTTGAAAATGACATGAACAAGGGAAACCTTTTCTTTGAGACGTTCTGATCAGCATCACCCGAAAAAACACAGCATGCTCATCTAAATAAAAGAGTACAAATCAAAGCGCACTCCTCTATTCTTATTTTCTCGGACAAAACCGAGAGAAAGTTTAATTAAAAACAAACACAAGTCTGATGGTGGACGACACGCGCGTGAATGGAGCCTCATCGATCTATGTTGACGCCAAGCTTCAGTGAGGCCGCTGAAAAGCAGACACCAGGAAATGTAAGAATGACGGTAAGAGAAAAGAAAAAAAAGAATAAAACGCAGAGAGAAAAAGTAGCCTCTTTCTGCTTGGTGACACAAGGGATTACATCCAACCCCTTTCAGATGAGCCGCATAGGAAATTCTCTTGTATTCTCGGCTTCCTCGCGCTTTGCATGACAATGTAGAGGCTATCTAATCAAAACCAAACAGCGGCAGGGAAAGAGAGAGCGAGAGAAAGAGAATATTGAATTGTGAAAAAACCCTATTTTATTTAACTTTATTTATTTACAATTTATTCAAGTGACAGTATAAACAATTATTTGATTTTTTTTTTTTTAAATAGAAACAAAACATTATAAAGAGAACACCAAGTTTCCTTCAAAAACCACATCATTTCAGAGGTTAACAGAGCTTCCATAGTCTTATAAAACTTAAAATCGACCAACACTCTTGACTAAAGTTAAAAAACAATCAGCAACACTTTGACAGGACTTTTTCTGGCTAATATAGATTGCAAACTTAGCTTCCTCCAAAATAAAATTCAGCAATTGAGAAGTGTACCTTATACTGCATCTGTATTTAAAACCCAAAATAAATGTCTCTTCAGAAAATGACTCAACCAAACAAATGTTTAAAACCACAAATAAAGGTCTTAACCTGCAACACCGCACAAAGGCAGTTTCCCTTCCAGGGGCATGCAGAACAAAGTTCTGGACTTAAAACATAAATAAAAGAGTGAAGTCCCCTAACCTTTCAGATAAAGGTGGCTTGTACAAGGATCTCCACTCAAGTTTTACAGTTTCATCTAAACCAAAAAAAGTTTGCCATTGTGTATCAGCTTTGCTTTCTAGACTTTTTTTTTATTTGTTAAAAACCATAACACAGGCATACAAAGTTTTACCCTTAGCTGGCAATAAATCAAACCATAAAGATTCCCAAGGTTTTAAGAAAAGACCTGTGCACCCCTCTAAATTGGGTAAGAGTTTTAAGCTACTGTAGAAAACGAGTCCTGTACATTGGGGGTGATCCCCTTAGAATAATAGACCTTCAGCATTTTTCTTCAGCTGTAAGCGCTGCTTTTAATTTACACAAGAAGATAGGGAAAAAAAAAACCGGACAGATTTAATGTTCAGGTGCTGGGATGTTACCTCTGCATTCCCCAAATCTGGCCCAGCCAAAGTTAACATTTGTCCCAAAGTTGTAACACCATGTTTTTGAAGCACAGAGCTGAGACCATAAAAACTGCAACTGTCAGATACATCCAAGCGAGCTCCAAGTATCACAGGCTCCTCCAGAAACCAGTGAAGGGTATGTGACTTTTCAACCCTCAGAATGCGACACAAACTCCACAGTTTAAAGCGGTTCCTGTAGAAAGATTATATTTTAGGCATGTCAATTTTCGAAGGGTTTATTTAAAAAAAGATGCTTATCCAGTCCCCCGTAGCTTTGTAGTAAATTGCAAGTGATAGCTCTCCAACTAAAATCTGATGTACCATCAAGAAATGTTTGCAGAAGTGTTTAACATGATCGAATGCTTTTTTCCTGGTCCAAATTACACACAATTGACACTTCTAAAATGTCCCAAATTAAAGAAATGTCAAAAATGGATCTACCCGGAACACAGTAGATCTGGTCCAGATGAATGACAAGATCCATCACTCCAGTCAGACTTTTGGTCAAGGCATTGTAGAACACCTTATAATCACTGCAAGGCAGTGAAACAGGACGCCAGCATTTAATGTCAGTGAGATCCCCTTTTTTTACTGTGAGAGTTGCAACTCAACAGGAGCCTGCCATCTGACAAACTACCATCAGTACCTGAAGCAAATCCTCTCCCAAATCAGACAGACTTTGATGGAGACCATCAATTCCGGGAGCTCTCCCAGACTCCATGTCTTGAAGGGCCTTACGCAACTCTCCCAAACTCAGAGGGCCGGAGAGAACAGCATTACCCTCCTCAGACATCTGGAGTAAAGCGTCAAAGAAAACACTTTCCTCCCTGCTCTCTACATTAAGCTCACTTCTGGAGAGATTCTGATAAAAACCAACAGCTCTTCTTTGGACGCCTATGGGGTCCATCAGCAAACCCCCACCTTCAGAGCGCAAAGCCTGAATAAGACGCCTTTGGCCATTCTTTTTCTTAACACTGAAAAAGTACTAGGATGACACATCCATTTGATCACTACTTACTGTAGGAATCTCAACCGGACCAGCGCCCCCCTGCGCTTTATGTCCAAGAAGATCCGCCAACTGCGCTTTTTTCAAGCATCCAATAATAATTGTCTCCAGTAGAAACAGCTAGCTGCTGACATTTATTTATATCAGTCTCTAAGGTCCTCAAAGATCGTCCTAACTCTCTAGTAATGTTGTGAGTGTATTGCTGACAAAACTGTTTCATTTGAATCTTACCAAAATCCCACCACTGCTGTATTGACTGAAAGGTAGATTTTGTTTTTTGATATGTCGGAAGAACTGGAATAAACTCTCCGTCAACAGTTACTTCATGCTCAACAAAGATGTTCGCTCAACACTATCAAGAAAAATAACGATTGCGATATTCATTCTAGCAGCAGATAAAATGGACGCAAGCCCCATAACTTCACCAACAGCCAAGCGGCATTACTCAATACTCATCACGTGAGTTTAAAACCTGCACGTGTGGGGCCGGAGCGGAGCGCACGCGACCAGAGCTTTGCCGACGCAAACCGGCAAAGGCTATAAACAGAACTACACGTTAAGACCAGCAAGGTGAAAAAAAAGGAAGGAATGTTTTACTCACAGCACTCCGCCTTCCTACGCTCACACCGGAAGTGAGACAGAGAGAGAAAACATTTAAAAAAGAAAGGCCGATGTGAGGAGGCAAAACCGAAGAGGAACAAAAAATAACAGGTATGAGAGGAAAACAGAAAGGAAGAGGCATCGCTGGAGTCCTTGTAGGACCAAACACACACACACTCTAAGTGGATGTTGCTGGCAGCTCAATAAGCTCAGTTTTCAGCTGAAAACCACAGTTAGTGCTTCACTGTTGTAGTTTCCTCAGGAGCAATTCTCTGTTGCCGTATCTAATTCTCCTCCAAAACACTGAAACACCATGTAGTTACCCATAATTCTACATGCTGGGCGTATTTCATTCTCCTCTGCCGTCTCAGCCTGGGGTTTGGGGAAAGCTGCCTGTGTTCTTGCTTTTTTACTCTCTAAAATGCTGGTAGATGTGATTTTTCCTTAGTGTTAACATGTTCTCAGCTCAGCCTTGCTAATACTAACCTTTGGATCATCCAGTGTTGCATTTTGGAGGTGGGGCTAACATATTTTTTAACATATAACATTTTTTGTTGACTTTTTGCTGACTTTTTAAATTCTCTTTTTTATTAAATCCCAGTTTATATATGAAAAAGTATATCAAAATATAATATAAAATATATGAACAGTCCTTTAGCTTACTATTTTTTTGGAGGCGGGGCTAACATATTTTGATCAAATACCACATATAAAAAAATTTAATAAATAAAATTATAATTTGCTGACTCAAGTAAAGCTGTAAATAAAGTATTAGTGACTTTTAAGTACAATTTGTATGCCAGTTTATAGATGTAAAGTATATTAAAATGTCATTTAGCTAATTAATTAATTCTGACTTGTTTACAACAAATCTGTTAAGGGAATCACTCAATGACTTACATGAATTTGGAATAGTATGCTACTTTATTTTTGTTACAGTATGTTAAAGTTCTTAACAATGGTGTGTTTTGGGGGCGGGGCTAACTGTTTGGCTGGAATGGGTGGAAGAAGTGCTCTTGTTGACTGAAGTCAGGCTGTTATTATTGTATTAAAGATGTTTTAAAAATATAATATAATATAAAATATAATATTAAATGTATAAACAGTCCTTCAAGTGTTTTTCAACTAATCTGTTAAGTGAGCAATTCAATGACTCTTTATTTTGCTACTTTATGTCTACTATATAAAAATCAAAAATAGAAATTCCTTACATAAAGTAGTTTGCTATATGATTTTAGAAATGAACCAGTGTTTTCAACGAATCCTTTGAGTGAAGGACTAAATGACACACTCATAGTCATTTGTTTTGTTTTGAATGAATTGGCTCACTCATTAAGACAATCATACCTAGAAAGAAAGAGTGGCTAATGAACAGAGAGACAAAATGATTATTATTAATTTAAATTTGATACCCCTTTCAAGTATAACTGGTTGCAGTGAGTTTCACACTGAATCTGCTTTTAGAATAAAAGGCATGCTGTCATTGGTATCATACCAACAAATGTCTTTAAATGACACAAAGCTGTTGTGTGCTTCTTTACTCATTCCACTCATAAGAGCAAATTTGCTGAGATTTGAATTAGCTTTTGCTAACTCCTGCGGCGATGGTGCCATTGTTTAAATAATTAAAGATAATAATGTTAAGATTGCAACTCGGTTAGCACACGCTGCTCATTGCATTGATGGCTTGATTTCGCCTTCAGCTGCACCTTATTCTGATTGCGTTAAAGACGAAATCCACTGATGGGGAACAAGCGTTGAGAAAAACCAAAGTCGTTTTATTTGAGACTGATAGTCTCTGGATGGCTAATACATCTGTCTCAGAAGCCAGTGGGCATGCAGAGTCGCATGTGTGTGTAATTACACAAATCTGTTCATTAGGAATTAAAAAAAATGAAAAAAAGCAACTTTTGACCATTAACCTCACACGTATGCTCACTACGGCACCTGAAGTCTGTGTATGTGGGTCATATCTGAGCAGCTACACCTCTGCCAGAACAAACAGATGGAGGGAGAAGGACAGCCAGAGGTGGAGAGCGACAGGAGGGGTACAAACACACACAGATCGGAGGATCTTTTAGAATAGAAGGAGGAAAGGTTGTTGCTGGTCACCAGACAGATCTGTAATAATGAAATCTAATAGGAGCACTAATGAAGTATCTCTCTCTCATCAGCTGTGAGATGATGCTGTCAGATAATCACGAGCGCGAATCTGTTCGTCTCACTTACAAATCCACCGAGGCCGAGGGGAATCTGTGAGAATGAGAGCAGCTATGTTTTTTTTTTTTTTTAATGGAATGTGTGTTGCATGAGTGCTTATTCGTACATTGTTATGTTGTTGCTTACTGGATAAAAGTCTAAATAAGCCACGCCCACATCTAAGGCGTTGCCAGGTGGTAGAGGTGCTAGAGTGTTTGGGTGGTTGCTTACAGGTTTATTTGGCAATATTTGGCTGAGATACAACTATTTGGAAATCTATACTCTGAGGCCTTTAAAGTTGTCTAAATTAAGTCCATAGCAATTCATATTACTAATTTAATATATATATATTATTAAAATTATATATATTCAAGTTTTTTATATATTTAAGGTAGGAAATTAAGAAAATATCTTTATGGAACATGATCTTTACTTAATATCCTAATGATTTTAGCCAAATGAAAATCTATAATTTTGACCAATGCAATGTTGGTTTTGTGGTCCAGGGTCACATTTGTGCAAAACTAAAAAAAAAAATGTAGGTCTAGTTTATATATATATATATTTGTAGTGAGACAGTCAGTGGAATTGCATTGCATAAACATATAATACTGTATTACTACATTTATTTACTAAACAAAATAAAAAACACTGAATTCATGAAATAAAAGAAATAGAATGAAATCAAATAAAAAATCCATAAAATAAAACATAGAAATTAACATAAACAAAAATAAATAAACAAATATGATGATATATAATAGTGAACTACAAAGCTACTGCAGAACTGAAATGGTCATAAAATCATGAAAAAACTGAATTCTCTTATTTTAAATTAAATTAAATATTTATTTTAAATTAAATTAAATATTAATGTTAAGCAAATATTGATTTTAAGCAATTATCCACATTTTTGTCCACGTATTGGCTGTCAAGCAAAAGTCTAACACCACACTTCTGGCCACACTTAAGGTATCAATTATGACTGTACTCATCCCAAATCTACCTGCTGGATTCTCAAGGCTAGTGATTATTAATAGGCCCTTGACCCCAAATGCTTCTAAGTCTGCTATGAGTGTTGTGCAAGCAGCTTGTGTCTCGTTTGCTAAATCTACAGTTTGGTGTGTGACCTTGAACAAAGACACCCTCAGCATTCTCTCTTTGTGCCAGTCTCTCCCGTTGGGTAACAAATGGGCCATTTCCCAGAGGATTCAGCCGTCCGTCTCATGTCACCTAACGCACGTCTCTACTCTGGCCCCCTGCCATCCGACTCTTTTATTACCCCCACAGGGAAAAGAAAAGAGTCGCTGAGAGCCGCTCCTCTCTTGGGCCAGGCGGGACGACAGCCAGAGGCGATCCAACCACCCTCTGAGACACCTGTCAGAAAGATCCGCTCACAATCAAATCCTGAGTACAGGCCGATCCAGGCCAGACGCTGAGTGTTTTTAATGCTAGCTACACTAGGACATTGGCCATGCTGCAGGGATCACACGGCTCTATAGTAACCATACGCCACGAATCAGTACGCAAAACTACAGACAAAACAAAATAAGGAAAGTAGATGAAATTCTATAAAAAAAATTGTATTTGGATAAAAGTTCAGCCAATTACAGTACATTGAAAATAAAATACAAATAAAAATAGAAAGAAGGCAACATAATGAGTATATAAAATATAGAATAAATTAAAAATACAAACAATAAAAATAAATACATACAGTAAAAATATATACATATATAAAATAATATTTACATTAAAATTAACAGAAAAACATGTTACATGTACTGATTATAGGAATAACAATTATGCATAATAACATGCAATTGCCCAATCTTAACCCTGTCCATATAGTAAGCACACACACACACATATATATTTATTTTAATGCTGTTGTTAATCAGCTGTATTGATCTCTATGATAAATGGTTGAGTTGATGGATGATTATTACAGAGGCTCGGCCGGACAGGCTGCATCAGTTCTGGTTTATGAGAGGTCTTAGATGTGACACTTACGACTTGTTATATCACCACGAGGAATATTCCCTGCCCTACTTTTCAATGCCGGCGACAATACGAGGACGAACAAGGGCATATTTACAAATACACAACCTTACAGCTGTCCTATATATGTCAAGAAAGCATACAAAAAAATACTGTAAGCTGTACACATTAATATTGTTGTAACTTACAGACTCTCACAAACCGTTTTGAGTTTTATGAGCAGGAATTGTGTCTCACACACACACACACACACATTGTCAGTAACAGGGGACAGGGACATTAATTGGACTGGGCCTGGTGGGTCCTCAGGCTGGTATCCAGGGTCTCGGTCCGTCTTAGCACTGATCCGTAATGAGCCAATTATCCGGCTCTGGCCCGGCCCGGCCCCCTTTATAAACCACTGTTTACTCCAATTAATTATTAACACACCTGCAGTTCTGGTGTGAATCAAATCTGAATAGACTCCAGGTTAAGGGGTCCCTGAGGTGGGACCCTTATTAAAATGTTGTGCTCTGTTTTTCTTGTCAGGGGAAGTCGTTCTTCAGGAGATACAGAGGCCAGATGTTTCTCCTTCTCTCTCTCTCTCTCTCTCTCTCTCTCTCAGTCCACAGATATTCTGCGGGACGGAGTGTGTGCAGTGACTTACACACAGTTTTCTAACTGATTGAGACTAATATTGAACAAATCCTTCAGACTGAATCATGAATTAATTGTTTTATTAACAGACTTACTATAGCGAGAGGTACAGTCTTCTTCTAATTTCTTACCATATTTGTGCACTTCAAAAATTGATCTTTTTACTCAGTCTTGTTTTTCCAGTATAAATATCTAAACTTTAAATTTTAAATACATTTTTTTGTTTTTTGAAAAAATGCATTAAAATTAAATTAGTTTAGCTTGAACCAGAAAAAAAAAAGAAAAAACTGCCAACAAACCATATCAGAAAAATAAACTTTGCTTGTTTTCAGCATTAACTCACACTGCTTTTTTACTAATAGCTTCTCTGCTAACAGGATATGTTCTAACAACTTTTACTTGCATTTTCTTTTTAATTAGTTCATGGAACATTTTGAGAAAACATTCTTAGAACAACATTCTTGAAATATCTTCATAATGTTTTTTGTATTTGATGAATGCTGTTAGAAAACATTCTTTGAACAAATTTTAAAAAAACGTTTTTGAAAAAATGTAAAAAATGTGTATTTGGTGAATGCCCCTAAAAACATTCTATTCATGATAAAAAATTTCTTTTTTTTTTTTACAATCTTAGAGTATAATAAATAAATAAATAAATGTTCAAATAGTGTTATATTTCAGGTAAAAATAAGTGTTTTTAACATGATTTTAGTGTTAAAAAATCTGTTAATTTATGGTGAAAACCAGTAGCTGTAGTCGCTGGAATTTGACCGTAAAAAATACGGTAACAACATTTTAGGTTTTATGGTTTTAAATTAAATTAAGTAATTTCATTAGTTGATATATTGTTAATATACTTACCTATTAAATTACTGACATCTGTTTTGCACCTTTAAAATACACTCTTAAAAATAAAGGTGCTTCAAATGGTTCTTCACAGCGATACCATAGAAGAACCATTTTTGGTTCTACAAAGAACCATTCAGTCAAAAGTTCTTTCAAGGACCACATGTGTTGTACCTTTTTTATAATCTGAGGAACCTTCAGATGTTAATGGTTCCTTATGGAACCGTTTAGATAAAAAGGTTCTTCTGCAGCACCTTTTTTTTAAGAGTGTACACGGATAAGCACCAAATGCAGGTGGTGATGAGAAAGTCACATGATAAACCAAAGCTCATCACAAGCAGATTTTAAATGAATAAACTTTAGTTTATAGAAGGTGATCAGTGTCATTTACACAAATATTAAACACCATCATGGTGACACATTAAACTGAAATATGCACTAAACATTACATGTAACATACAATGCTAATACATTACAGATAAGAAAAAGACATAGATGAAACAAAGATATGTAAAAGAAAAAAGATATTTCAAATTCAAACTAAATTTGAAAAGCAATTCAGGGAATTTCACGATTTTCCCTGTAAATTTGACAGTAATTTACCTTTTACCATTTAACAGGTTAGCATTAAGGTTACCATAGCATTTTACCGTTAATATCGCGATAATTTTTACAGTGTACTATCAGGAATTACATGCACTGAAAAATGTGTTAGTTATTCTTATTTGTAGTTTTCCTATCAGAATTTATGGGAGGACAACATTTAAATAAATTGCGCAAGTTTACTGATTTTAAATGATGTTTTTTATACTTATTTAATCTTTCTTAATATTTTGTCATTTTGCTTCTCAAGTAAATGTGTCTTTATTTAAGAATGTTGTGTTATTTTTACTGGAAAACAAAACAGACACACTAAGTTATATATATGTATATATATATATATGTTGTGTATATATGTTTGCCTGTGACAGAAAGCAGAAGTGATGACAGAGTAAACAGGCATTGTTCAAGCCAAGTTTTCATTCGGAGGAAAACTGCTTGTGTTCAGAGAGCTGCAAACGCATTTCTGTCTGAGATAACGTCTCTTCCTGCTAGAAATCTACTTTTCTTTCTGTTTTCAAACTCTCTATTTACCCTGCCTGTCTTTCGCTCCGTAAACACATGTCTTCCTCTCTCCTTTATCCATCTCTCTCTTTCTCTCTACCTCCGGCTCTTGTTCTTTAATGGCAAATTGAGACTCTGAGTCTGTGGTAATTACTCTCACAACAGAGTAAAGGTGCAAAAGAGACAGAAAGAGAGAGAGACCGATGGAGGGAGAGAGAGAGAGAGAAAGACAGAGCTGCTGTGGAATGCTGATATGACACACAATGTCACCTTGCCCTTCTTGAGCTGTACACTGAGCCAGCAAGACGGAGAACGAGCCGGAGAGATGGGGATGATGAGGGGAAAGTGGAAGGTAATGGGTTCTGAGTGCGGAGGGGGTGTGTGAGTGTGTGTGTGTGTGTGTGTGATTGTTGGGATGGGTGTTTGTGAAGATGTGTGTCAAACCGGCTCCCATTTAAATATGAACCTCCTGCTGAATCAGACAGATGAGGGGGAGACAATACAGCAGCAGTGAAAGGGATTATTAAAAAAAAAAAAATATATATATATATACATAGTACATACACACAGTAAATTTATTACAAATATTATGTGAATAGTCATACATATGCTTCTTCTCTTTATGTTGATGTAACTAAAAATATTTTTATAGCATATCCAAAAATTCTCCCATGAAAGTAAAATAAGTTACAGTTAAATACCTACTTGGTCCCACTTTATATTAAGTGTCCCTAAAACCTGTGAACTTCCATAGTAACTAGATGCGTATTTAGTATTTAACCACAGTTTAAGATGTATACATGTACAGTATATACATGGTAACTCCTCAGGAACTGCCCACTTAATATAAAGTGTAACATTCTGGACACCAACCACAATTTATATGTAAAGCCTAACTTCCTGCCCGCTGCTGTGTGACATCAGAGTAATTACATGATAAATCCAGAGCAACTGTATATTTAATATAAAGTGCTGTTAGTCCTGTTACACATGTGTACTTACACACTCCATTCTGAGGGGTGTTACATGTGTGTAGTTACAGTAATATTACAGCTGTTGATACAGTACTATGTACCGGTGTGTACTTACACTGTGGTCACACACTACATACACATCTAGTTACTATGGAAGTACACAGGTATTAGGGACACTTAATATAAAGTGCATTTTAACAAAATTTGTATTTTTCAATAAAAACAGCCATATATTCATATATAATATTAATTCATATATATATCTTAGCTATCTTAGTGAAAGTGAAGTTGTATAGACACACACACTGTATATTAATTTATAATACATAAATATAATAACATGTCAATGTAACAAAAAACACCGTTAAACATTATTTTTTGTAGAATATGTCAAAGAAAGATTCTAACACATCCAAATTGTAATCATAATTTATTTGGATGCGTTAATTATTTCTGATTATCATTATTTTACTAAAAAAATATTTTACACCTGCAAATATTACTCATAAATGAAAAGAAACCAGTTGTTTTTCAGTGAGTGAGATGCTAAATAATCTCTCTCTTCACTGAGATACTAAAGAACACTTTGAACTCATTTCTGGAGATTCAGCCTGTTATAATGTTGTTGTTGTTTTTTTTTTTTTTAAATGAACTGTGAGAGTTATTCATTCATAAATCAGATTCCATTCGTCACACTGTATGCTCGATGTTATGTGCAATACCAAAACGTGTTTTATATTTATTATGCTGACTAAAGACTATCTCCAGTTTAACATTTAGAATTCCAAGTACCTACGGCCTGCAATCCTCAGTGCTTCCTTCAACATTCAGAAGCAGATTTTAACACTGAAAGTTTTCTAGCTGTCTTTGTATAACTTCACAGAGCCATATCTCATTACATTAAATTCACATAGCAAGTTTACAACTTTGCTAACATATCATTTCTTTTGCTGTGGCGCTGTGACGTGGATCAGGAAACATCGAGTCTGTCAGCAACTGATTGGAATCCAGTTTTGTGATAATGCCAAACACTTGAGTTTAATCCTCAAAACCTGGTCACAGATCAGCTTCCGCTCTGATTTTCATCTCACCTTCTACCTTCCTGCTCTCAAGGTCACGGCTTCTTATAAAAGTCAATACAGAACAAATTCACAACCCATTTCATTTCTATAATGCGATATATAACAGGGAGAAACAGAACATTCATGAACAAAAAACTAAACAAAACATAGCAGAGTGAACAGCCCGAAGCACAGAATTCACAAATAGGGTATTTGTCCTTTTGTTGCAATAAATAAGCACTTAGTATGGAAGCCTGCTTTTGACTCAAAGAAATGAATAACTAAGTATTGACTTTATATGTTTTTTTCCCCTCACAGTTATGTGTTATATGTGCTATAACAGCTTCTACATTAGTGCTGACTAATTACAGTGGGTTTCCCCCGAATGAAACTAAAATGAAGCACATAAAATTAATGTCCTGTGTTACTGTGGGCGATTCCAGACCACTGTCATATGACTGAAAGATGAAATGCATGTGTGTGTGTGTTAGTGACCGGGTCAGGGTGTTTTATCTGTTGCCCTGTGTGATCTGAGACACATATGAGATGCTTTCAATTTTCTGCTTTGTGCCCCTATGTTTTATGAGCCACTCTACAGGAACACAAAGCCCTCACTCACACTCACACACACACACGCACGCACATGATCAGTTCCCAAACACACAGCTGATCATAAAGACCGTGTGTGTGTGTGTGTCTTCATTTATTTCCTCACATAAATGTCAAGAGGGGAGTAACAGGGCACAGCTGTTTTTCTATCTTTCCTATCGTTCAACAACAGAGATTTATCTCCATTTTCTTTTGAGTGAGTGAGTGTGTGTGTGTGTGTGTGTGTGTTGTTTGACGAGGCTGGATGTTGAGATCAGGTCTTCATAATCCCTGTGTTTATCTCCTAACATAAATGTCAGGAAAAGAGCAAGAATGCTTTAGCTGCTCTTGACGTGACGAGGTTTGTGTAAACGATACACTACATGTAAAACAGCATCACCGGCTGGAGGAGCTCTCTTCTAATTGCCTCTTTTTCTCTTTGACCTACGAGCCGCTTGGTCTGTCCTTGAACCGCTAGAAAGCACAATATCTTAACCACCCAGAGAGAAATGATTACTTCTCAGAGGTTGCTCGTTTACGCCTCTGGGAATGCTGTTATGTTTCAGTTATGTCCTGAGTTTATGACCGTTCACTTTAAATGTCATAGGAATTAACATATAAGACATTTTCACATAGAATATAAAAGTAAAGAAATATGAAATAATAATCAAAATTATATATATATATATAGTAATATAATAATAATAATAATTTTAATTTACATATACTATATTATTTATTATTTACTTATACTTAATTTTTTACTTATATAGTATGTATACTTTATGTATGTATTATTTTCAAACTTTATTCTCTTGATTTTAACTAAATATAATAGCATTGAAAAACTTTAACAGGCTCCATTTGTTTAATTAATCCAATTTAATCTCAATGCAAAGAGAACCCTCTTTATCTTTCTTTTTTCATAATTATTATTAATAATAATAATAATAATGAACATGTAATAAATAAAATAGCAAATAATTACATAATAATTAATTGTGTATATATATATATATATATATATATATATATATATAAGAAAATAAAAGGAAATAAAAAAAAAAATTGACCCGCTCTATTTACATGCATTTTATAATGGTTTAAAAAAAAAAAAAAAAAAAAACTGACCAAATAAATAAGGATACTTAATAATTAAAGAATGCATATTTAGTTTACAATTATTATGAAAAAGGGATATGGTTTAAAAGTAGATCCAAAAGAGGTCCGCCGTGTGCCGTTTAAATGCCACCGTCATAATAAAATATCCCCGACCAAAAAGGCATAAATCCAGTCCCGCTGACAGACAGAAAAAACGAATGAAGGAAAGACGCTGAGTGAAAGAGGGAGATATATAAAAAGTGAAGGAAATAAAAGAGAATTAGAGAGCCATAAATCCCGCAGATGAAATAATAACTTGCGCACAAAAAGCCTAACTGCTCTCTGAGGAGCAGGAGAACGAGGCCCGCGAGTCCACGCTCTACCTCCAGCCATCCCTTCATTCCTATTCATCCGTCCGCCCCTCCACGGGGCTAAAAGAGATCTGCGGTATAAAAGAGGGGGAAGATCTCCAGGTGTTGGCTGACTTTGGGTGGTTTATTAGCCCTTGAGGCGGCACCGGGCCTGTCTTTGGAGAGATAAGCCTCCTATCCTTTTCATTGCGCCTCTCAGGGGCGTCTTCCACCCTCCTGAACCTAAACCCAGGCTTCTCGCGCAGGTCCATCATTATCTAACTTAATGGCCCCCTTATCGGTGCTTGATTAATCATGCCTGGAAGCGGAGCGGCTCTGGAGGTCTACGGGACTGCGATGGAAGGGGCGGAGCCCGGCGGCCCACCGGAGTCAAGCGAAGATGAATGTGTTTGAGAGAGAAGGCCAGAGTGGTCAGTGGGGTATGGAGGAGCGATTGATGTTTAGACTGGGGAAGCACGAAGGGTTTAATGATGCTTGGAAGGGTCCGGGCCCCCGGAGAACACTGGCTGCGGCGCACACGCTTGGCAAGCTCAGGGGCATAAACAGCGCTACAGCGTTGGTCACTAAATCTGAGCGAGCGGCTGCATCGGTGGGCCAAGTAACACCTGTTCGGAGCTGCTCGGATCATTTGCTGTCCAAGCTGCATGTCAATTCTAGAGGCTGAATTCAAACGGCCTTCTTTGTGATTCTGTGTCCAACAGGAAGCATCTGTGGAGAGCAAAGGTGTCGAGACCTCACTGCCGTTCCCTCCGAAGCGTGTTTACAAAACCATCACATCGTCACAGCCTCCATCTCTGAGACGCTTCACCTCTAACCAAAAACGTATAGATACATTACATAAGTTTGACAAAATTCATATAATAAGAAGAAATAGTAATGACAATATCTTTCTTAAGCAGCAAATAAGCATAGAATTATTTATGAAGGTTAATATGACATATTATTAATTTGCTGCTTATTAATAGTTAGTAAGGTAGTTTGTTAGGTGTTGTATAGGATTAGGGATGTAGAATAAGGCATTAATATGTGCTTAATTAGTATAAAGTATTACCAAACATTCTTGTATGGAGACACCAGAGAAGCAAAATGACATAAGATCATAAAAACATAAGTCCTGTTTTCTGAGGAATTTATGAAAATGTTGTTAGTTTTTGCTAAAAACAAGATCATTTTTCTAGCCCCAATGGCAAGCAGTTAATTTGGATTCATTCTCAGAAAACAGGACTTAATAAGTGATTTTGTAAATGCATCTGAGAAAATGTTATGGAAAACAGGGCAAAAGTGTGATGCATACTACTAACACTATCAAAAGCATTCGTTGTAGTATCCTGGTACCTTATAAACACAAGTTTGTTTCTTAGCAAGCTAACAAACAAAACAAACATCTATGAATCAGGGAGGAAACCTAAAAATATCATGGAAGTCTGCCAGTAAAACAGAAACCACTGCTTTCAATCTCTGCAACATTTTTGTGTGCAGCATGTGTGCATCAGACGGTCTGTGAAGAGTCTGTGGGTGTGACGTCTGACATCTCTCTCTCTCGGTCGCTTTCATACATAATTTTAAGTGGATTGCATGGCTGAGTGTATCCTTGAGGCCCGTCCTTTCTTTTAGACACATGCTGTTCCACAAAAACTGTGATCTTTCTTTAACAGATGCTCCAGATCAAAGCAAAACAAGCTCGTTCTCAGAGACGGATTCCGTTCATTGTTCTGCGTCCAGAAACATCAATTCCCTGCATCTCCTTGTCAAAGGAAGTGTATTTCGAGGAGGGTGACTGACACGGTGTGTTTGGTATGAGTGTGTGTGTAGGTTATGAACAAGGTGATGTTTTTGCTTTCTGCGACCTCTTCTAATTAGAGTGATTATGCGCTTTACTGGGCCGACACACGCTGCCTGCCTGCTAGAGGTCAGGAGAAGAGATATTTACTTAGAAAAATGGCAGCGCTATAAACAGACTCGGGCTCCGTATTTACCGTTTAACCTCTATAAACCTCAGCACTCGCTGCCACAGACTCTCAGATATGATCAGCGTGTTTGATACACAGTGTGCATGTGTGTGTGTGTGTGTGCGTTAGCTCTATCTATGTAAGAAACTATTTTGAGAGGCTATATTTTTTATTTCGATGACTCATTCAGAATTTGAACAACTTCCTCCACGGCGGTGATGTGGACTTTAATTGAGGTGAATAAAAATGAGTCTGTAGGGATAGACGTTATACTGTGAGAAGAAACTGTGATGTAACCTCCCAAGCTAACAGGAAACGTTCTGACAACGTACTGCATATAAATGTTAGGACAAAATGTTCTTAAATGAACTTTAAATTAACTAATCATATAAACACAGAGAAAATGTTCTGATAGTGTCATTCTCGAAACGTCCTTATGATGTTATTTGTACTTGATAAATATTCTTTGAGAATATATGTTTTTGCAAACTTTAAAATAACATCAAAATCACAAAAAGTAAAATAAACTTACAATATTAAAAGTAAACCTTTAGATAACATGATATTTTAGGTGACGTTAACCTTTGCAACCTTTAAATAACATAATTGTCATGGTAAGAAAACGGCACGTATTACCCCCAGTTTCACAAGGCTTAAGCTAGTCCCAGACTAAATTGCATGTTTGAGCTGTCTCAGATGAAAATATCTTGCTCTGACATATCGTAAAACATGTGAGTGTCATTGTTCTGTGTTAAGATGCACACCTGTAATCTTTTCTTATAAAAGGCGTTTTTGTAAAAGTTGTTTAAATATCTTAATTTAACTAATGAAAAGTCATGGCTTAAGCTAAGCCCTTTTTGTGAAACCGGGCTGTTGAATATTAAAATATAAACTTTCAAATAATGTTTTAGGTGAAAAGTATTTTGGGTTTTGTGTAGCTCAGTTGGTACCGTACTGACTTACAGTATATACAATGATATGTGATCATGTGATGATGGGTTTGATCCTAGAGATTTCATGTGCTCAAAACATTTTTTTGCATGATAAATAATGATTTTGCTAATTTTTTGTAAGAGGTACTGTAGGTTTGGGAGAGTGTTAGATGTGGTCATTACACTTAGTAAAATGTGCAAATTCCCTTGAGATCTGTGTAAAAAGTCCACACATTGCATTTAAATAAACATGCATTTTGATTGGTAACGATAGTCATACGTAATTTCATAACGACAGATGCAACTCAATATTGTCATTATTTCGATGCCCGCTAGAGGGCGCTTAACTTTAAAACGTAAATATGGGTTGTAATAAGGATCTTGCACAAACGACCTATAGGGTCAAAACAATGCTACCATTACATTTTTTAACCTAAATTTATAGTTTGGTCAGAGATCAATTACATGATGTTCATTGCTTGAATAAGTCAGAAATTGAAGTAAAAATAAAGACTGAAAGTACTACAGGATGGTTTGAGCGACAATATAATGTAACAAAAAAACAACAAAAACAAAGTCTTACAGAAAAAACTAACACAGTGCTTCAGAGAAGCTAAATATATTCTCTTTCACTTTGTGCGTCTCTCTTCATCTCTCTTTCTCTCTCACACTCACACACACACTGAGGCTGTGTCACAAATAATTAGTGTTGTTTAAGACAAGCATCTCTATTAGTACTGCTCATACCTTTAGGGGAAATGATCTGAACAAACCTCAGATGCTGAGTATTGAACATTTCTGACCTAAAACAATGCACCTTAAATGTTAATCAACACTATTTGGCCATTTTGAGAAGATTTGAAAATCAAGGGTAAACAGTGGTGGATGAACTTTAGTAAAAGTATTGCTTACTCCTTTACGATTTTACTAGAGCAGAAGTACAAAAGTATTACATTTTTACTGAGCCTCTAAAAGGACATGGTAATGGTAAAATACTGGGGTGAGTGGATGAAAAAATATATGTTAATATTATACAATATATGTATATATAATATAAAAATATCCTTCGCAAAACATTTGCGTTCCCTCAAGAAATTCTTTGTTCCCCCGTAAAACTTTTCCTGTTCTCTTGCAAAGATATTTGCATTTTGTGGAAGAACATAAAACAATTTCCAAATATTTTTCCTCCCACCCCAAATGTTTCCCATCACCATGTCCTTTTCAACCTGGTCTTATAAAAATATGTACCTCTGTGAACTTTTTGTGCAACACTGTTTTTACGTGCAGTGTTTCGTCACTGTTTCAAAGAGAAATGTCCACTGAGTGCACCAAAACACATGGTTAAGTACGTCAGCCGTGGTACATTTTTATTATGTTGATATAGGTATATTTTGCAGTGTTTTTATTACTGTATGTTGAAATATCCGGGTCCTCTATCATGTAGGAAATAGACCAAATCTAAATAGACCAACCCTAAAACTACCCAAATGTGTTAAGCAATGCAAAAATGATATAAAAACACGTGTTGATGCAACTGTGCCATTTCAACTTCCTTTTATGCAGTTTTGAACCGGAGCTCCTCGTCTCTCAAGTACATGTACTCCATGAGATATGAAGCTGGATATGTGCGATGCTAACATTCAAAGGCATCAGTTTTCAAATCTCCCAGCATATTAATAATGTTTTGAAGTCATAACATGATATTCTTCAAGTAATTGTGCAAAAATGGCACTTTATTATTGGAAATCTAGCCTCTAGTGATCAGTTCTTTTGGAAACTGCAGTGGTATGTACTTATTGGTACGTATTTCGTGTCTCGTGCGCCCACATATGTTTATGTCATGAGACCAGGTAGGAAATAAAAGTACACGTTTCTAAAAACAAAAACACTGTTCATTACTGTCTACCACTGAGTGTAAATAAACATCACTTCATTTTTGAATGTGCCCTTATTAGTGTTCAGGTTCTTGAGCTGCACACCAAAAGCGATGCTCCCCCATTACAGACTTTGGCCTAAATCCTTTGTGAACCCCTAATGCCACTTCAAAGAGTCGCGCGGGGCGAGAACAGCGTCTGCCACACGATACTGACGGCTAGATGAAGGATGAGAGAGGAACCGCGAGCGGAGGCGGCCCTTGTTTGATCTGCTCCTCTTCTTCTCTATTTCTGTCTGTTCCCGAACACTCCTCAGCCGGTCCCAGAGAGAGAAGGAAGAGGAGGGGAAACACAGACACACACATGCTGTACCCAGCATCCCTTACAATATTAATGACACTATCCTGATGTGAACTCCACCTGTTAAAAGAAAAGATGGCTGGAGGTCACGACATCTCCACTCAGCGCTGATGTTTGTCTGAGTGGATCTGACGTGTTCACTCGGCACACTGAACTCCAGACGCTTCGGCTGCTGCTTTGGAAAAAGGACCAGAAACCTCCAAAACAATGACATTTGAACTTTTCAGCCTTTATAGTGGAATACAAACTTTTCTCTGGATATCAGACACAGAACTAAACACAATCTTACAGTACTACTTATTCTGACCAATAACTACCGGTTTAGAGTTGGCCTAATTGAACAATCATGATTATTTCCACATGCTGAATAAAATCTGAATACAGTTAAAACAACAACAACAAAATGGTAACACATTTTCTGATTATTAATAGTTAGTAGGTAGTTGTTTAGTTTAGGTATTGGGTAGGATTAGAGATGTAGAATAAGGCATAAATATGTGCATAATTAGCACTAATAAATAGCTAATATTCTCGTAATATGCATGCTAATAAGCAATTAGTAGGTGTAACCTTAAAATAAAGTGGTACCAAAAAAAAAAAAAACCCATAATGAATATTTCTTATTGAGCCGATAAGAGTAATATACAACAATAAACAGAAGTAGACTGATAAATATGTGGAAAATCTACTAAATTAAAACCCAACTTATTAAAAATAGTGTATAGAAATAATGAGGGGTTTTCACTAATTTAACCAAGAGCCATTTTTAGGAAATACACAGTTTTGAGGTTTGCAGGTTTTTTGTTTTCAATTGTAATTTATTTATAGTTAGCTCAGTTTCGCAGTTTTATTGGAGCTGTGATTGTTTGTTGCCAGCATTTTTTGAATATGGCTGGGCATGGAAAGTAAATATTAGATTTAAGTGCTATTTCTGTGTGTTTTTGAGAGAAGGGAAACCTCTATAAATGTTTAATGTTCAGTTTTGACATTTGAAAGAGTTTTCAAATTTCCATCATTACCAATGTGCAAAAGAGTAGAGCTTATGGTTATGGATACTGTGAGTTATTATGCCTAGTTCATTGGGCAGTCTAGCTTTGCTAATACTAGCACAGAATTTTCCCATGTTGATCAAATATTTTCCTACTTGTGCTGTCTGGCTGTATATAAAGATTTTTAAATGTGCAAAATAGCGCAACGTCAAATGCAAGCGCACCTTATCCAAAATCGGCAACTTTTGAGAATAAACCTTTCACTAATTACATCAAATTCTTTTTGTCATAGAGTAAATAATTCAGGAGATTTTACATGATTTATTCATATAGATTCCATCAAAAATGCCAAGCCTAAAATATGATGTGTAATGTTGTTAACATTTTTTTTAAGTAGATACCTTGTACCATTTCTTTTTTACAGTGATAAATAATATACTGCATAAATATAATATCATTGTCAAGTAAAAATAAATAAATGTTTAGAGGTTTGTTTGTTGAAAGTACTTTTAAATGCTTTCCAAATCTGCATTAAATTCCTTAAACATACAGTACAAGCAGTAACATTGCACAATATTATTACATTACATTTATTACTGTGATAGCTGAATTTTCAGCATAATTTCTTCAGTTTTCAATCTCACATGTTCCTTCAGAAATCATTTTAATTATAATTAATATTACGTTGTGCCGCTTAATTCTTGTGTGATAAAAACATTACAGAAATCCAGTCCACACCTCTTTTCAAAAATAAAAAAAACTCACTTTTAAAACATGTTGAATAAAATTAATTAATTAATTAAAAAAATTATTAATAAAAAAAAAACCTTCTGATTAAATGATAATAATAAATACAACAATGAACCTTTCTTTTTTTTCCAAAGGATGCATATAATTCTAAATGTAATATAGTCTTCAGAACCAATAATCAAATTCTGTACTGAATTTGTCACAATTTGACACGAATGCACATTACGCTACAAACGCCAATGAATGAATTAACTAGTATTTGGAGTTCAACTAGTCCTCCAATCAAACAATCACAAGCTTTCTCTCGTCCCAAGCTGCTGTGTGAAGTATGAACCAAATCTCTGTCATTTCATCACTGCACTTTTCACGCATCTTTTATTATCATCTCCCTGTCAGGGGAATTTCTCTCGCTTCGGTTTTCGTTTCCGTTCCCACCTCGAGTTAATTTAATCTGTTGCCTGAAACACTGGATCTGTTTTGTGTGGAGCACTGGGATAACGCTCTGGTGGGTGTCAAACACTTACAGAGGAAAAGCCAGGTGAATCAACGACTATCTATATAACGCAGCCTGCGAGACGTACTGTGAAGCGGGTGGTTAAATATAGCGTGACCTGAGGAGCAAGAATGTTGGGTAATTACCAACACGTCAAATAAATAAGGAGACCAGTGAGTTTGAGTCACTCAGTCAAAGTTCCTTTCCAACTGCATATGACGCAGTTTGGCAAAGCTAACAGAGCGCAAGCATTTTTTGGGAAACACCGTCTTCACAGCCATGAGCTGGAAACGTTCCCTGTCACTCACGCCCCCTTTTCTATTTTCTGCTGGAATGAACAGAAGAAAGCAGAGGGGATGGGTGTTTGTGGTCTGGATGGATCTGGTCTAGTGTGGGCAGCACAGTTCCTCCTGACACGGATAAAAAGAGTTCCAGAATCTCAAAGCGTTTTATTCTCAGTCTGAAGCACCCGTCATTAATAACATAAAGTCTTTGTTCTTCTGCTACAACTATGCTACAGGTACTTACCCACATACTTCTGTCATGGTAGATGAAACATTTTACATTAACGCAAGTCTGTTCGGTAGCTGTGCACGTCAATGAAAATGCGTATTTATGAAATTTTTCAAGTGGAGAAAAAAAACATCTAACCTTCACAAATATTTTTTGCTCCTAAAAATTAAATATGACGTCTAATCTGACTAATTAAATGTAATAAGTAAACTATGACCAAGGTCCACGGAAAATCACATTTAAATAAAATAAAAAAAATAATAAAAAAATAAAATAATATAAAATAAAAAAAATAAAAATAAAAATAAATAAATAAATAAAATAAATACAAAATATGATAAACAATATAAAATAAAATATTAAAACCAGAATATAAAATAAAATAAAAAGATGAAAGATAAAATTAAATAAATAAAATATAGTAAAATAAAAATAAAATTAAATAAATATTACATAAAATAAAATAATATAAAAATACAATATACAATATAATGATAAAGGATTAAATAAAATTAATAAAATTAAATGAAAATATATATATAATATGCAATAAAATAAACAAATAATATATTATAATTTAAAATAAATAAAATGAAATAAATATAATAAAGTAAAATAAAGTAATAAAAAACAAATAAATAAAATAAAATACTTTTCTCTTGTCTCTCAAAAATTTCTCAGAAGGTCTATGGGGTAAAAACTATTCAAATAAATAATAATAATAATAATAATAATAATAATAATAATAATAATAATAATAATAATAAACCCTTTCAAATGTAATTTTGTTTGTTTCAGAAAAGATCCCAACAAAATCTGATTAAAATGTGCCAAAAATACAAATTCTCATAAATAAAAATCTCATAATCTTAAATATTTCTTTCTAAATTCTTCTAAAACCAAAAGAGCAGAGCAATGATATCATTAATTTCACAGCTCAATATTTTAATAATCATCTGATTTATTGTAATTTATTCTAGGGCAGAATCACCAGAAACACTGAAGTTAATCCTTAACTGAGAACTCCATCAAGTGGAAGTCTACATCATGCTCTGATCTGGACATCACTATCCCGGTCCCCGTCCCCGTCCCGCTGTAATCATGAGATCCTGATTGGGTCTACGCAGCCTGTTAAACGCTCATGGCGTGGAGCCAGAGCATTGCGGCCCCATTCCCTCCTCGACAGGCCCCAGCCGGCGCAGAGATGACAGCCGCCCAGTCAGGCCGACTGGACAACATGTGTCTTCATTAATTTAATTAGACTGCAGCGGCCGTCTGCCACCACGGCTGGCCGTCCTACATCTCTATCTGTGTGTCTGTCTTAATGCCAAACGCTAAAGACAAAAGCCTGATCATTTAGCAGTATGTGCATTTATTAACCATGTAAGAAACATCTGAAGTGAGGGATTTATACTAGTGCTTTAAAGGAAGAGAACTTCACAGAGAGGGTTTGATTAAACTTAATTAACCCTTTCAAGACGTCCAATCTGTACAGTTTTAAACACTCACAGCTAATTAATTAATTTAATTTAATTTTTGTATTATTATTTATTTTTCTCCATTAGCAATTATTTATTGTCTGAAACATAAATCCTAATAAATAGAGTTTGTTTTCTCTGAAAATCAAGACCAATTAACTTTGTTCTATTTTTATAAAATTATTTATTTTTCTATTTTAAGGAATTTTTTTTCCATGGAATACAATACTAAAAGGCTATCAAAGCACTCCTTAAATTGCTCATGTGATTGTTCAAACCAATTCTGCATATTTCACATCTGCACTAATATTTAGAGGGAATTGTTTTTTTTTAAATGTGTTAAGTGGAATTGAGAGTACTGTACTCTTACTGTTAAAAACATGAATCAGATACTTAAATATTTAATAAACAAACATGCCGGAGGATGTAAAGAAAGCAGATTTATTGTGAGCCTGATGATTGTCTCAGACTAATTATACAGGACTTCTTTAAGTTTTGCATATGATTAATTTACACACACATCTGCGCTCTCATCTCTCTCTCTCTCTCTCTCTCTCTCTCTCACACACACACACACACACACACACCTTCAGGAGGCGATATGTGTGTCCCGCGCTCTCAAAGGGATTAGTGCTAAGCGTCCGCGCTCTTTCCATTGGTCGTGCCCGTGAGCTGCAGGCTTGTTCTACGACCTGTTACAGGCCCACAAAATCCCAGACATCACGGAAACTTATCAGAAAATAAGATCTGCACACTAGCCTGCAGCCTTACACAGATCCGCAGAGCTGGAGAAAGTTTTTAAAGGGCGTCACACAAACAACCTCCAGCCACCTTCAGCTAACAATTCGTCCAGATATCTGAAAAGACCTTCACTGTGACTTTCTTCCATCACTCTTTCTGAAGGATCAAGAGGTCCGGGAGGAGGCAGACAGCTTTGGAAAACATGTTGGTCAATAAAACTTGCTGGTGCAACACTTTTAGAGGCATTTGCTAAAGCAAGCATTGTGCACTAAGCACTATGCACTATGAATTTTTTAAAAATAATTTCAGATTATTTTTCTAATGGCTTGATTAAAAAATTTAAAATGAATTGATCAAAAAACTATTTTTTTGTAGGCGTTGTTTAATTATTTAATCCAAAAATGAAAATAATCTTTTAAGATGTAGTTTAATTAATAAAAGTTTTGGCAAACAAAATGCTGCACAACTGAGCTATATTTTTTTATAATGTTTTCAAATCTATACTTTATCTCAAAGAAAAAGAGATGCTGAAATCTGATTGGTGGTGGATCTGCTTTGAAGTTAAATTATTATAAATTGATTCAAGAGACTAAGAATTTTAAAAGCTAATTTGATTCTATTGCCCATATTTTGTGTTTCCTGTGTTTAGTCATTAGTTAATTTACTTCCACCTGTGTCTCCCCAGCTGTCGTCTCTTTAGTTCATTAGCCCTTGTGTTTAAATGCCATGTCTTTTGAGTTCCAGTTTGTCCGTCAATGTTTATGTTATGTTTGGAAAGTTGGATACTCCTAGTTTTTGCTTTATTATTGTTTATTATATACTACAACACCTGCGCTCTCCTTCGTCCACCAGCACCATTCGTAACTGTAATGTATTTTAAAAACAATTGAAGTACTGTAGTTTCTTCAAAATAGCCACCCTTTGCACTGATTACTGCTTTGCACACTCTTGGCATTCTTTCGATGAGCTTCAAGAGGTAGTCACCTGAAATGGATTTCACTTCACAGGTGTGCCTTATCAGTGTTAATTAGTGGAATTTCTTGCTTTATCAATGGGGTTGGGAGCATCAGTTGTGTTGTGCAGAAGTCAGGTTACTACACAGCCCACAGCCCTATTGGACAGCTGTTAAAATTCATATTATGGCAAAAAACAATCAGCTAACTAAAGAAAAACCAGTGGCCATCATTACTTTAAGAAATGAAGGTCAGTCTGTCCGGAAAATGGTAAAAACTTTAATTGTGTCCCCAAGTGGAGTCGCAAAAACCATGAAGCGCGAGTCACCAGCCTCAGAAATCACAAGTTAACAGCAGCTCAGATCAGAGATACACAGAGTTCTAGCAGCAGACCCATCTCTAGAACAAGTGTTCAGAGGAGACTGCGCGAATCAGGCCTTCATGGTCAAATAGCTGCCAGGAAACCACTGCTAAGGAGAGGCAACAAGCAGAAGAGATTTGTTTGGGCCAGGAAACACAAGGAATGGACATTAGACCAGTGGAAATCTGTGCTTTGGTCTGATGAGTCCAAATTTGAGATCTTTGGTTCCAACTGCCGTGTCTTTGTGAGACGCAGAAGGTGAACGGATGGATACCACATGCCTGGTTCCCGCTGTGAAGCATGGAGGAGGAGGTGTGATGGTGTAGGGGTGTTTTTCTGGTGACACTGTTGGGGGTTTATTCAGAATTGAAGGCACACTGAACCAGCATGGCTACCACAGCATCCTGCATCGACATGCCATCCCATCCGGTTGGCGTTTAGTTGGACGATCATTTATTTTTCAACAGGACAATGACCCCAAACACACGTCCAGGCTGTGTAAGGGCTATTTGACCAAGTAGGAGAGTGATGGAGTGCTGCGGAAGATGACCTGGCCTCCACAGTCACCAGACGTGAACCCAATCGGGATGGCTTGGGGTGAGCTGGACTGCAAAGTGAAGGCAAAGGCGGCCAACAAGTGATAAACACCTCTGGGAACTACTTCAAGACTCTTTGAAAACCATTTCAGGTGACTACCTCTTGAAGCTCATGGAGAGAATTCCAAGAGTGTGCAAAGCAGTAATCAGAGCAAAGGGTGGCTATTTTGAAGAAACTAGAATATAAGAGATGTTTTCAGTCATTTCACCTTTTTTTGTTAAGTACTTAACTCCACATGTGTTCATTCATAGTTTTGATGCCTTCAGTGAGAATCTACCAATGTAAAAATAAAGAAAACGCATTGAATGAGAAGGTGTGTCCAAACTTTTGGCCCTGTACTGTATTTTCATGATATACCTATCATGCAAGGCCATACTGTTGCTCCAACACAGTCTCACGACCAATTCGTATGTATTTTACGAGGTTGCTAATTTGTAAAAATGAGTATGGTTTTTGTACGATTTGTGTAAAACCCCAACTGATGGGTAGGTTTAGGGGCGGGGTAAGGTGTAGCTCACTTGTACAAATACACAATTTACGATTCGTACGATTTAGCAAAACTTGTATAAATTCGTACGAAAATTTGTACGAAAATTTGTACGAATTAGCCACCTTGTAAACTATAAACGAATTTCCGTGAGATTGCGCTGATTGCTCATACTTACAAAACTGAACAAAACCACTGATCCCCAACTTTAATTACCCACTTTATAATGACACAACTCACATGCTAACCTTTATTATCCTTTTAAAAAGCCGTTAAAGCTTGTTAAAATGTTTAAACCCAGAGTTTTTATGTATGCCAACCATTTGTTTTGACAGGAGAAGAAAGGTCACTCAGTGGGCAGAAACTAGTTCTTCTACAGAAGGTACCGGCGACTGGGTGCTTGTTTGTATCTGAAGGCCAGAAGGAACATCCGTCGCCTGTAATTAGTTCGTCATTTCTCCTCTTCTCCTGGGAGTTTGTCTCCTTGAGAGTTGTTGGAGCGCTCCTGTCAGTCGGTCTCTCTAACGGACTCCTCTCCACCTGTCTGTGTGTCAGCGGTGAGTGAGTGAACACGCTGTTGATGAGCTCTCTGTGTCAGGGAGAGTGATGGGCAAAAATATATTGCTGAAGAAGTTAACCGACCTTCATGAATATTCATGGAGAATGTACGATGAATATCATTGAAAAAACTTTTACACTCAAGCAAAGTTTTCCCCAAAGTCCACTTACAATGTTAGTCAAGGTTTCCAAGCGCCAAAAACATTCGTAACCGAGTTTATCATGCTCATTCTTTGACCCTGAGAATTAAACAGGCTGTTTTTGCAACTGTTGTGTAACTCCATTAAGAGGACTTCTGTACTGTATGTAAATGAGCGTTGCTTTTATTGGTTAAGCTCCTTGCATGTGAAATGAGTAACAATATTAAAACTGCATCTAAATTTTTTTTTATATATATATATATATATATATATATATATATATATTAGGACTGTCAGTCAATGATTTGTTTTTTTTTATCTTATTAATTACATGATGTGACATTAATTATATTAATCACAAATTAATTTTGGCTGTGATATTAAACACAAAGGATTTTTTTAAAGCCACTTTTTAGTTAAATGATGAACATAAATTATGTTAATTTTATGTTAATAAACATACACTGCATAAAGTTTGTAAGATGTTATTTTATTGTGCATTCCAGATACTCAATTAAACTGCAGTTATTGTTTTTTTTGACTAGTTTAAAAATAACTAAAAAACGAACACTATAAAAACATGATAAAATAATATCAATATCAAAAATCTCTTTTTTCAAATGAACTCTTACATAATATATTAAATATATATTCAAATAAATGCTGTCTTGGTGCGAAATTAGGCTATTTAAAAGGAATGATACAACCCCTCAAAGGAATAAACTATTTTAGTTCAATAATGGCACCTTAAGATGCCTATATGACATCTAATAGCAATGACATACAATTTCATTATGACCATTTTCAGCAAACAACTTCAGAAAAGTTCTCCCATAAAGCTATCATATGAAGATGTGGCATATAGCAAGTTGTATAAGGGTACTTTTTGGACAACTTCCTAGTCCTCATACTTTCCTTGTTTCATGTAAGAAAGATGCGAGGGTGAGTAAATGATGAATTACTCCTCTAAATAAAGTAGCAGGAGCTTCACAATGGAGCAGACAGTCTAAATCAACACAGATGATACGTTTTTGTAGGACTCGTCTGATCGTATGCTACAATAATCCATCTAAGATGACCAGAGCCCAGCGTCCATAAGGACAATCTATCCCATGAGCCCTTGCTTCGAGTCCCAGCGCACCAGAAGCGTAGGCACACACACATCACAAGAGCAAAATGGGACAACAGAACTAAACTCCTGCACACTGCCTTTCTGGGCCAGACGGCTAAGATTCAATTACCGCCAAGCCAACTGCATGGGTTTGAAGCGAGCGAGAGACAGAAGGGGGAGGGAGAGGAAGAAAAACTACACGCATTACATATTCCCCCCTTTATGAGCTTTCCAAATGCCTTTTCAACTGCCATTTCTTCCGAAGGCGATAGAAAGCACTTTAGATCTGAATGCAAAACTTGTGCGTTCGCTAAAACGGGGCCGACGCAAAACAAATGCCAGTGCCAGAGCTAAAATAGACTGTGACAAGTGCATTAGCATAAAAAGGGACGGCGTAACATGACACGGTAAATGAATCGCACTGGAAATACAAACAGCGAGACACTCGCTCTTGTTTGGCGACCGGAGATACATCAAGTGCAGTTCCAATCGAAGCATGTTCAAAACGAGATTGAATTTCTACGGCGGACGGGTGTGATGTTAGCAGAGCGAGAGAGAGAGAAAAAACACCAGAGAGAACGAGTGCGAAAAATGGAGAGAAAAGGGAAACAGGTATCATCTTTCTGAAAGGTCAGGCACTCTCTCTTTCCTAACACAAATGTGCTGGCCTTTTCAATATTTCGTCAGCTTCAGTTCGCAATGGCCGGAACCTGTGGCTAAACTGGCAGGCCAACGGTGAAGAATTCTGGGTAAATACCTTCCTCAAATAGCTAAAATAGGGTTGGAATGAATGGAAGTTGGAGCAATGAGTAATTTCAGCGGTTAGGACTCCAAGAAACGCACCAGTGCAGCTGTTACTGTAAATTTCTTAATTGCGAAATTTAAATTATGCACAAAATTGCACAAAAGTACTGTTTCCATCCAACAAGTCAAAGAGAACAAAACTGCCACTTCCTAAAAAAACTGGCACTAAACATCACTACGTGAATTAGGAGAAGCCACTGAACATAATTCGCATATACGTGACCCTTGATCGCAAAATCAGTCTTACTAAGTCGCAGGGGTATATTTATAGTAATAGCCAAAAATATATTGTACGGGTCAAAATTATAGATTTTTCTGTCATGCCAAAAATCATTAGGACATTAAGTAAAGATTATGTTCCGTTAAGATATTTAGTAAATTTCTTACTGTAAATATATCAAAACTTAATTATATGCATTACTAAGAACTTAATTTGGACAAATTTAAAGCATTTCAATTTTAAAATAGTTGTTTTACAGCCAAATATTGTCAAATTTTAACAAACCATACATCAATGAGATGCTTATTAATTGAATAAAAAAAACAAAAAACAAAAAACAGCTACATACCATTTAAAAAAAAAACTGAAATATTTACTTCAACATGGAAAATAACGGCATTAAGCTACCTGTTTTGTCTCGATGATAAGTAAGACAAGTTATCATATGAGATTTAGTCAGAATTTCTTGCGCAATTTGTGCATTTATAACATATCCACTATCATGAAACTCACTACAAATATCAAAAACTCCAGTGTTCTCCATTCACCGGTTGTTGGCGCGAATACTGCAAATAAAAACGTCACTATCGGTCACAATTTGACTATCAACTACCGTGCGAATACAACCAGGAAAACAACCCGAGGAGGAAAATGGTTCTCTATACAAAAATTCCTGTATTTCTGGCAGCTGGATGCAAGTAACTTACTGTAGTAACTGTAACTTATTTTAAATTTATGTTATTTAATAGTCTTTATCTTTACAGGAAAAAATAAATAAAATAACAGCCCCATGCAAAGCATTTCTGGGAACCAATATCAGAAAAAACAGAAAAAGGATTTCTGGTTCCCAGAACTAATTTTAGCTGCAAAATGTGTTTCCATATCCCATTGTTCACATCAACTCTTTTTCGCACAAGACAAAGCCTGGCTCAAGAACGTGCTTTTCATGACTTGTGCCTGATGCAATACTTAAAAATGAGTGCTATCAGCTATATTTGGGGTAAAAAAATATAATATTGTGTAGTTTCCATTCAGCTCACAACTATAGAAATTTACCAAACTATGACGATTTATGCTTCTGAAAATTTCCAAATTTCTATCCAATAAATTTAACACAGCTAATTCTGGGAAATGAAGTCCTCTTCCATGCTGCTAATGTATTAAATATGTTGATATAAAATAATACACATTTCTGTAGGTGGCATTTTATACATCAATTTTAAAAGTCTATATTTAAGTAAGGCCTTTTCAAAATTTGTCTTGGCGAATTGTACTGTTATAGGTTCCAATCATGTGAATTTTAATTCTTCATGCTACAATATTGCATTGTTTTCTTGAATTATAATTGCTAAGGCAATCCCTATTGACTGTAAGAATTCAGTATTACACCTGAACCACTGAACTCAAATACATACAAATCTGATCATGAATGCACCAATATGCCTTTTTCTAATTATTCACACCAATTTAATTTTTTATTTTCCCTTGCAAGATAATCCCAAAACAGCCAAGCTGCACCTCAAATAAACGTGCGCGCTTGCCCCAAACCTCTCCAAATCCTCACCTTTGCGTTCCACATGACAGCTCGCTGCCAGACATGCTGGCTGAAGCAGTTTTTCCCTATTCGTCTCAGCTTGGGAATCAATTCAGCAGGGAGGCTTTCCTCTCATTACCCCCGCAGGGCTCAGGGAGCGCAGCCGGCCTCCGCAAAAACCTGGTCACGGTGGAACCTAGACGGTTAGCGCGGATGCACCTCGGCGGACCGGCTGATGTGTGTGTGTGAACGTGGATGAGCATTACATGTTAAAAGCAGAGGGCTGTATTTGTGCTGGTGTGGAATAAGGATGCAAAAACACGCGTCGCTGAGGGAATTCGAGCCTGTGCGTCTCTTTCGCCAGCAGATGCTGCTGTGCCACAACCAGACAGCAAGCCGTTCTCCAGACGCAGAGAGCCTGTGTGTGTCCGTTGCCTCCTGTGTGTATCGGCGGGACGTAACGAGCAGCTGGGGAGATGTGGGCTCTCTCAGATTACGCCTCACTCTATAATTCTGTCGGATGTTGCAAACGAATCAGCAGCAGTTAATAGGAGTAACGACCTTGGCGGTGAATTCCAGCGCCCTTCGCTGCGTTCCTGCCTAAACGTGTGCCGTCCTATTAGTTTGGCCATAAACCACATGTTTCATGTAAATCTCGTGAAGCACATGCAATGAATAAGCGAAAGGCCGTTCAATTATAAAACGGATGCCGTTCTATGAATGACGTACGGGTCAACGTTTGTGCTAATGCAGGTATTGCTTCACGGTTCATGGAAACTTCTTGGAGAGTGTTGATGCACAATGTGAGTCGAGGCTGCTGTGTAGGAGGCGTTTGTGTTGTTTGCGAGCACAAGGACACGGCTCAAGGTGTTATTCCATCTGGGCTGTTAAGAGTCACGAGAAGTCCATTATTCTGGAACTCTTCTCCTTGCTCTATTTACACTTCTGTACATTTAGTAGGCAAAGACGCATCTCTTCAAAGTGATTCGTTTAAAAGTGTCAGTAGAGAAAATGCAAGAAATGTTTCTTAAGCAGCAGATCAGCATATTAGATTGACTAGATTGTAAGGATCATGTGACACAGAGGATTGGAGTAAAGATGCTGGAAATTCAGTTTTGCATCTCAAAATAAATTCTATTTTAAAATAGAATGCTTGTTTTAAAATGTAATAATTTTTCACTTATTTTACAGCATTTTTAAGTAGAAGAAAAGTAGCCTTTGCTAGCACAGAGTATGAAACAAATACATAAAAAGGCAGTTTATATAACATAAAAACTTACAAAATCAAGATTTTCAATCTCATTGATTTTTTTTTTTCAGTGGAACACAAAAATAAACAGTTATTTTCTATAATGTGGGGAAAAAAACACACTCACAAATGTAAAAAATATACATTTTATGAGGCCATACGGGAAATGAAAAGTCATTACTCACATTTGAAATCTCGCTTGCGAACCGCATCAACAATGTCAAAGGTTCAAACGTATTTCATCATTTCTGTTCCGTGGAAGAAAGAAACAACATGAGGGCGAGTAAAGGATGACAAAAACGTCGTTTAGAGGGGTTTCTCCACTATCCTGCAGCTTCTAAAGAAGCCCAGTCTATTAAACACAATGAATAATACACCAAATACTCTTTTCTACAGAGAGAGAAACAAAGGCTGCCACCTCGTTTTCTCCCCAGGAGACAGACGTGATCTCTCTCCTCTTCTCACTCGGCGTCTCAGTCACGCACTTCTTTGTCGGTTTTCTTGTGCTCTCTTTAACTTTTCCTTCCCTCTGCATTCCCAACTTCCTCTCCTTTCGTTCTTTTTTTGGCTGCGGGCAGAGTGCATTTCCATACATTTCCATTCATAATGAATGGGTAACCATCCCTCGGGCGGCCAACTTTCTACCCTCTTTCTTTATAAAGCATCTCTCTCTCCCTCTCTCCTCATCGTTCTCCTCACGCAGGTTTGATTCCAGCTGTTGATAAAACAATGCCGGCGCATCTTGGGAGCAGGTGACGCCGCCAATTACTCCGCAATTACCTGGGTAATTATGCAAACGCTGAGCTCAGAGGAGGGAAGTCTGCGCCGTCTGCGAGCTGTTCGAGGGAACGAGGAGAGCGCGTGTGCCGCCACCAGGCCACCGTACTGCTAAAATGTGCTTAATTAAAGCTGAGAGAGACTTTTTGCTATGTTCAAACTCACAAGTCAGCGGCTAACAAACAGATGTTGAACTGGAGGAAGAGGAGGAGGTCCTTACAATCTGCTGTTAAAGAAGGGATTATTACAATAATGAGAGCGGCATTTAGAATTATGGTAATGGTGCTAAAAAGCTTTATTTTGGTCAAATAAACTTACACTGAAATATGACCTGGATATGATGTTTGGAGAGATGTAGCACTGTTGTTTTGTTTGATTGTCATTAGATTATTAGATTAAGTTTGATAATGCTGATTATAATACATACTGTAGCATTTCAATATAATTTTGCTGATAATACTATTTTGTTTTTCCAGTAGGCTCCAGGTCTGGTGTCATTTCTCATTCCTAATCATTTTTGGCAGTGTAAGACCCTGGAAGTGAAACAGTGGTCTGGACTATTGGAAGAGTTGCTTCATTTCACTCTGGGCAGAAATTCAAAACAGGCTTCTTGGACTCCACAATGGGCTTAAAACTAAAAAAAATCTTACAAAAAACGTACCACAGCGAAACATATTCATACAGAATAGAAGTTATCAATCTTTTCTACTATACTGTATATAACCGTTTACACTTTTCAACAAAATGACAATAATAAAATCATTATAATAAATGACTGGTGATTTATAAGGCTCATGTAGACTAATGTGATTTCTAATATCACATGTGATATAAAAATTTATACTTATTTTAATCTTAATAATATTAAATACATTATAATAACAAATAATAATTATATTTATAAATATTATTTTAAATCATGCAATAGTATATATATATTAATTTTTTGTTGTAGTATATTTGTTGCACTATTATGTTAGTTAATATATATATATATATATAAAAAAATGAAACAAACAAACAAACAAATAAAAAAGACTATTGTGATTTATATAAATAACGATATTAAAATCAGTCTTTTATTTTAATACTACTACTACTACTAACTGATTAAGATAAGAATACTAAATACTGAAAAAAACCAATTGACTTTAAAATGCTTATATAAATAAAATATTTATCTAGGACAAGAGCAGAAACAATGATTTTCTGTTTACTGCATACAAATGTATCTAAACCATATTCTGGGTCCCTAAATAAGCATTCTGGGCTCTAAACTGAGAAGACATAAAAACAGCCCGCTGTCATGATGACTGGACACTGACAAATAAAAGAACAGCGGGTGATGAGTCACTGGCCGCCAGTGAATCACTTGTCCGTGCTCATCTCGGGACAATTTTCTCTTCCGTATCGTGTCAGAAGACAGTGGGAGTTCAGCTGGGAAAACCTGTTTGTGGAAAATCACACGTCTGCTCTACCTGAAGCCTGTTACCATAACGACAGAGATTGATGAGAGGTCACCGGACGGGCTGCCTGCAGTTGACCTATTGACCCCTGAATCATAGGACTAGCAGAGCAGCACAACCCAGTGACCGGAGAGCAGGACGGGCCGTCGGAGTAAGATTCGCCATTCCTTCTAACAACACAGGTTTGTCATTAGTCCGGCAGTCAATCAGCGGAAAACATATTTAAGCGGCAAAAACAATCTCTGACAAGCAGACACTGCAGCGCAGGGGACGAGGGAGGCTCGCATGCAAATGTGAACGTGTGTTTCTCGCCATGGCTTTTTGGGTGTCATCTTCTGTTGTCTGTGGATTTGAAGGATGCACATAAATGTGTTTATGCAGGAGGCAGAGGGTGGAGTGAGAGAGAGCGGACACGTTTTGGATTTGCTGTAGTATGCATGCGGCTCTGTTTTGGGAGTTTGAATGGCTTTTCAATATGAAAAGAACTCACTAAGAATGGATTGCACATGCTGTCTGCATCGAGTTTGATTCACTAAAGCACAGAGGACTATTCAGGTTATATCTGGCAAATCTGACCTTTTCTCAAAAATGAATTTAGGACTGACTTTCTTTTCACAATTATGAATTTCTCAAGAATTTGACTGTTTCTCAGAATTGTGAGATATAAACCTGCAGTTATGCGTTATAAAATCCACTTATGAGAACATTTCTTAGAAATTAGAATATCTCACAAATTCTGAGTTCACATCTCATTTCTCAGAATTGCGAGGTACAAAAACACACAGTTCTGACTTTTATTTTCGCAATAAAATTTCACATCTCGCAACTTTGACTTAATTTCTCAGAAGAGAAATGATTTCTCTTAGAATTTGCAAGTTTATATCTCTGACTTTTTTTTTTTTTTGCAATAGTAAGGTTACATCTTGCAATTTTGACTTCATTTCTCAGAATTGTGTGGTAGAAACTCTCAACTGGGGGGTATTAAGGCCAGTTCTGAATAATACAATTTCCGTAAAAATTGCACGTTTATATATAACATTCAATTACGTGTTTATGTCACACATTTCAGAGGAAAAAGTCAGAATTGTGAGATGTAAAGTCACAATTAAAAGTCAAAATTTGCAAGATAATCCATGATTTTTTTTTTTTTTTTAGGTCTTTATTCAGTGGTTCAAGCAAGCTTCCCTACTAAACAAATCCTACACACTGGCTCTTTAACATGTCAAAAAAGCTCCTCATGGCAGGTCTGGACACATGCCCAGTTCTAACGCCATCTAACTGCATCATTCGATTGTTTAGTGAATCCACCCCCGTGTGTTTTTAATGTGTGAAGTCCACAAGTCCTCACAACAGGAGATATTAAAAAACAAACAGTGGCACGTAAACAAAACCAGAGTAGAAAAACAGCAAGTGAGAAAAATTCAGAAATAAAAGGCGGATATAAAAGCCCTTTCCACTGCACTCCACAGCCAATGTGCAGAAATTAATTGAGTGAAAGAGATCTGCTGTTTAAAGGTGAAATAGGTTACGGGTGGAAGTGAAACAATTGTTTTCTGTTTGCCTGAGGCTGTGTATCTTCCACTCGAGTTCTCTTGCTCCGTTTCTCTCTTTTTCCTCCTGACTGCCCTCACATCATGTTTAAACACACAAAACAGATATATTTGGTCCTAGATGCTGATAGGACAATACACCAGTGTTAAAATACGATTTTATAATAATTCTGAATCACACTGTATTGTTGTGGTGGGAAATATTGATTACAAACATACATTCATACACACTAATTCAATAAAATAGCCCATATTATTATGTTGTTTCACTGAACTGTGAGTCGAGTGTCCTGTGTGTCTCACATAGTAGGTGCTACTTGCATGATAGCAGCTGTCAGTAGAGTGATCCAAGTCTGTGACCGTTTTATTTCTTTATTTAATTATTATTATTTTTTATAGGCTCATTTTCCAACTCCCCTAGAGTTAAACAGCTGAGTTTTACCGCTTTTGAATCTATTCAGCCGATCTCTGGGTCTGGCGATAGCGCTTTTAGCTTAGCTTAGCTTAGCTTAGCATAGATCATTGACTCTAATTAGACTCTATTAGCATCTTGCTCAAAAATGACCAGAGTAGGGGTGTAACGATTTACGAATGCATCATGGTGTGTGTCAGCAGATGTTGCTGTTTTAATGTCATCAATGTATTTTTATTGTTGTTAGCATAACTGTTGCAACTAAACATACATTTGTTTAGCGTCTTAAAGGAACAAGTGGAGTGTTCCTTTAAGATGCTCCCTTTAAAGACAGAAGACTTTTTTGGGGGCGGCAAGGCAGCTCACCAGTTTTTGGAACGGAGCTTAAAATCACAAGAACAACCATGAATGCCCTGTATTGCTTAATACCTCTCTCTCCTTGTTGTGTTCTCTGGAGACTTTATTTTGCACACTTGCGTGAGCTGCGCATTTCTCCTCTGTGATTTACGCATTGAAAGGCCTCTCCGGATTGAGAACGTAATTCTGTTTTTGTGCTTCACGTCAGATGTCTGGCTGAACGAGTCAGTATGGTGTGTGTTTATGAGCGTTTAGTGTGTTTACTCGGACGGGTCTTTTGAGCTCCACGGATCAACCGTACATGTTCGGGAGGGTATTAGCGGCCGCATGCAAGCGTAACCTGCCTGTCATGCCACAAAAAACACAAAGTGAAAAGCCTGAAAAGCGACTCAATTTGCCGCTCTGTAGGAAAGGCTTGTTAGACGCTCTGAATCAAAGAGTCACGTGTTTGTCTAGAAGAAAAACTCTATAGGAAACATATAATCAAAAATGACATGTGCCGTGAAATAGTAATTTTTAACTCGATTTTTTACATGTTTAAAGAAACATGTGAAGGCTGTTTCCATGGATGTAGTGTGCTGCAGCTGCTAAAGTGTTGGGCAATCCAATTCAGAAACAAACACTCATGAGCCAGTTCTTTTAATGAAGAAATAACATACAGTTTGATTAGTCTAAACTAATGTAATTCACAAATTACTCTCACAAGATGGTTCTTTTATTCTTTTTGTTTAAATCAGTCTGTAAAATCATTCACTGAATGAAATCAGTGAAAGTGGTTACTGAACCAAAATCACACTCACTTACTAAATCTTAAATTCTTTTCTTATTATATCAGCAATATCTACTTTATAGAAAATTTTGTGAACTTAAGGATATAAAATATTGATAATAATTAAATAATAATAATAATAATAATGGAAATATTACATTATAGAAATTATAAAATAAATGTTATATATATATAACAAAAAAGTAATAAAACATAATATAAACATAATAAAAAAAAATTATAGATATTTTATGATAATATTTTTATAATTGTTACATACATATCTATTATTATAAAACAGGCAAATATATAAAAATATATATAATTACATTAAATATATATTTGATTACAATGTATAATATAATTAAATAAAAATGAAAATATAATAAAATAGAAACACTTTCTATATACAAGGAGTTTTTTATTATTTGATGCACACACACACACACACACACACACACATATATATATATATATATATATATATAAATAAATGTGTGCATCAAATAATAGAAAACTCATTGTATATAGAGGATAAATAACTATATCAGTTGCTCTTTTAAAGGATACAGCGATAACGTATTTGGGCTCTCTCTCTCCATTTCATACATTGAGTCATAGACACACACAGCACTCACAACACACTGTACACAAACTCAATAAAACACAGACATGGCACACACCACAACATCAATACTGGAAGGCCACACACACACTTTGAAGGATAAAAGAGCTTGTGGCCACGAGCCAAGAATGATCTCAATGGCTCCTTCAGCCTTTGCAGAAGAGAGGCGTATCGATTGGGTCTTAAGACATCGGCTGTATCAGTGTGTGTGAGCACACACACCTATTTATATATATATATATATGTGTGAGTGTGTGTCTGTGTGCACAGTTTGCATGCATGTAAACCCATCCTCCATCTGGCTCCAAAATGGATTATTCAGCAAGAATATAATATGTAGTCTGAGAAACAAAAAAAAAGAGAGTGGAAGAGAAAACATGACGGGAAGATCACAACAGTCCATCACAGAACACTGACCCTCATTGATTGAATAAAATATGATTTCCCCACCCTCGATTATCCCGGGTGAGTCCAACGTGATTGGATCTTTTTGCTCGGGAAACCACGCTGGCTGCCGTCCGTCTTATCTGTCTTACAGCTAGAGATAGGAGCGGAAAGCACACAAGGCAACTTTATACGTCTCAGACCTCCTCCTCAGCCCGGACCGGAGCCCTGCGTCACGGATGGGGATTGATGCTATGCTTATTGAACATAACGCCGGACCAAATTGCCTCTCTTGCTTTTTACACTGTGAATAATGCAGGAGCCACATAGTCCTTCGAGCGCAGATAAATAATCTATGGAAGCTTCCTGTTGGGTAGAAGCAGGGAGAAACGCAGACGCCCATCAAACAGAACTCAAACAGTCGGCCCACTGACTTCTGATCAATTGGTAGTCAGTAGGGCTGCAATAGTTGATTACTCAGAGAATACAACGTTTATTAGAACGGTTGATTGACTAATTGATCATTAATTGGTAGGCTTTGAACGATTAAATTAGCTTTGCACATGCAATTATATAGTGTGCAAAAGTACTAAGAATATCAGAATATTATTTTTTTGGAGAAAAAAATAAAAATAAATAAAATAAACATTCTCCCCACTTACAGAAAAGCGCTGCTCAAATACATTAAACTCACAGTTTTTATCTCAAAATTGTGATATAAAGGCATAATTTTTAATTTATGAAGTTAGAATTGTGAGATAGCAATTCTGAAAACATCAGTTTTTTTTCCCTGCTTAAAATTGGACTTTACAACTCGTTTATAACTCACAATTCTGAGAAGAAAGTCAAAATTGCAAGTTTATATTGCACGACTGTAAGATATAAAGTCACAATTCTGACTTTATAACTTGCAATTGCAATTTTATGATCATGCAATTGTTAAATTTTTTTTCGGAATTGCGACTTTATATCTCACAACTATATATCTCAAAATTGCAAGTTTATATCTCACAATTCTGAGAAAAAGTGCCAATTTTTTTTTGATGTCATTGTGATTTTATATCTAGCAATTATGACTTTATAGCTCGTAATTGCAAATATATATCTCACGATACTGAAAAAAAGTTCATATCATGCAATTGACAACTATTAATTGACAGACATAAAAGAGTCCACTTGAGTCTGTCTGAGCTCAGAATTCATTCATAATTGCAGCGTCAGAGTCCAAGTACCCCAACTCTTTTAACAGCAAGTGCAGAGTAAGGCCTGAAGTCTAATCTCTTGAGAACTATTGACAAATATCTTAAACCAAGAGCTACATCTCGTCTTACATAAGAGATTTTGTCATAAAAAAGAAACACGGCAGTGTTCGTGAATTCGTTTTGTCTGTGCAATCACAGAAACCTGTTTCAAGATTAAACAATTTAGGTTTAAGTAGCCCAGAAACATTAGTGTCAAATTAGTGTGCTTGTAGCGCAGTCAAACAAACGTTTGTACAGAATTGAAAGTGTTTATGGATGCGCTTCTCTGACACCAAGATGTGATACAGCACATTAGCCTGAGTTGATACCGACTGGGATAATTCAAGGAAAATGGTTCCTCTTTTCAAGAAACTTTGGATCCCTGAGCTGGGTGAGATTAGCTTTGACAAATGTACAATATGCTGTTTCATGTCCACAAAAAGCATATGAAAGTCAGCAAGACAGAGTTAGTGAGCGATGGAACTCGATGACAAACACAAGTTGACAGCTTCCAGCACCATTGGCAGCCTTCTTTTCCCACTCCGGGAATTCCCAGAAGCTCTAGCAATAATCCATACACTTTTATTTTTCTGCTCTGTACCTCACAAGCTCTCTCGCTGTTCTCCTCAGAGGCTCCCCCACGAACGTCTTACTCATTCACAAAGTTTCTTTTTGGATTTCTGCCTCTATTTCTTCTCCAGCCTCCACACCAGGGATTCGGGGTTCGATATACCTACCTGCTGTGAGTTCCAAATTCATTTGAGGGGATGGTGAGGACGTGGAGGAGGGGTGTGGAGAGAATCAGTGTGAGGAGAGATCAGTACCATCACAAACACACCTGCTGAGTCATTCCACTCAAACCTGGAGAACGGCTTCCACTGGATTATGGCTGCTCTAGTCAGATGCTCTTTGATTACTTTAAAGCACTTTTTTTATCAGTTAAAGAATAAAGTCAAAGCACAATAAATTGCAGCTCTATATATTGGCCCAACAAAATCTGTTTATAAGCTTTTTGTGCACTGTAGTTAAATACAAGCGATTATCAAAAACACCTTTTTTACAGTACCACTCATAACACTACATCTGCATAGCAACAACCTGGCAACCAACCATTCAACTGTATTCAATTGTAACAATTAAATTCAATTGTAACAACTGTATCACAACAACCAAGAATATTTTAGAAACTGCATAGTGATACCCTGCCAACCAACCACTCAGAACACCTTAAAACCAGCATAGCAAACATTTCAGACACTGCATAGCAACACCCTGGCAACCATTTAGAACACCTTAAAACAACATAGCAACCACCAAAAATATCTTAACCGCTTAAGCTCTGCGGCTATTTTGGGGAATTCCGCCTGTTTTTTCCTACCAAAATTAAAT
>JAUMHP010000060.1:5139429-5153176 GCA_032361065.1 Enteromius trimaculatus
AATAATAATGATTATTATTATTAAAAATGTAATTTTAAAAAAGGTATCCTACCAATGTACTGTAAACGAAGTTCAGTCAAAAAAACATTTCTTTATAATAAATAAATGAATAAATATATATTGTAATGTGGTTTTTCCACAGAGAGCTCGTTCCAAAAAGCAAAATAGACCGAATAAAAATTCCTCAGATGTCGTCAGTGCGCAAGCGGGAGTTCTCTTCACATCTCGCGAGACTTTACGGCTCGACGTTGTTGCTCTTCAGCTCTCGCGATACTAGTTCACATCTCACCGGTGGTGCTCCGTCTGTTTGCTTCTCGCGGAGAAGATGGCGGCGCGTAGTGGTTTTCAGCCTGCGACACCCGGAGGCGGCGGAGCCCCGATGGGACCCGGGCCGCCAGTAGCCGGTGCAGGGCCCGGAATGGGTCCCGGTACGCCCTCAGGACGGATGGGGCCCGGCGGCCCGCAGAACCATATGTATCGATCACCGATGCCCGGATACCCGGTAAGGCGCGCGGAGAACAAAGAAGCAGCCGATGCTAAACCGAGAGGATTGGTTTTAATGTTTGCATGCAGGATCTGACGGTTTATTTAACGCATAAAACAATCAGACGGTTTTGAAACGAGTGATAAAGTGTTAAAATGAGAATATCTGGTATTATTATGCGCGCGTGTAACCTTAGGTCACTGCAAAGCATTACATTCCATATGATTCCCATTAATACACTACAACTGATGATTTATATTTACAGTTTGCACGAATAAAAAGTAACCGCCCGTTAATTGTGATGATATTACAAGAGTTACAACAGAAAAACGTAGATTTGTATGCCACCGGGGCCTACAAGAGCATCATCCTGGTGGGTTTGGTTGCGTTGATGGTCAGTGTGTTTGTGTAGACGTTAAAAAAAATCATATATTATGCATGCAGCGTGCTTCAGACCACCAGTGAGGATACTTATGTTTAACATTCTTCGTTTGAATACGAATTTTAATTCATTATACTTCAAGCAAACCGTTAAAATGAGAAGTTGAGTCAGTATGTTTTTCAGCATGTTTTGAGATGTTATTAAAAGCATCTTGAGTTTCTGAGCTTTTTATGTGACCTCAGCATTCAGAAAGTTACTTTCAAGGCCACTGAAAGGCTATTGTGTCGGTCAAGGATTGTAGACAATACCACAAGTTTCATATTTAAGGGGAAAAAATGTTGAGAATTTGTGTCTTGCATTCAAGATTGTATTAGTTTTTTGAGCTTGTGTGTGAACTACAGCGATAACATGTACTCTCTTGATCAGGAGAAAAGCAATAGATTTCTCACAATGCTTTTTTTTTGTCCAGCATAGCATGTGAATTCTTTAGTTGTTGAGATTCAAGGTTGTTTATGATTCACATGAAGTATTGAACACATTGCGTTTTCGTTTTGGGACTTGACAAATGAACACGACAGATTGAGCACTTTTAAAGGCCTTTTTCAAGCACGAGTAGACTCCAGTTTTTGGCTCTTGACATTTACAATGGGAGGGGAAGCATCAGCCAGAGAACTGGTGATGTTTAACAGAATCATATTACTGAAAACAAACCACTAAATGCGTTGGTTCTTATAGTAGTTGCCCGTTTTTATGACCGCAATATAAAATCCAAGAATTTTATGATTGCAATGTTTCATTTTAGCAAGTTGTATCTTATTTTTAATTATTAAATACTATGTATATGCATTAAGGACCTATTATTTGGTCAAATATTGGTTTCTTCATTGTTATATGATGATTCTTACTGCAATCTCATATTGCTCTTAGAGTTCACATCAAAAAATTTGAATAACTGTCCTTCATTGCTGCCTTTCCAGAGACCAGGAATGCCTCCATCTAATCGTATGACACCTCAGGGACCCTCCATGGGACCCCCAGGTTACGGGGGCAGTCCAGTGTCCCGCCCTGGTATGCCAGTCATGGACCCATCCCGCAAGCGACCACCGCCAAATCAGATCCAGCAGGTCCAGCAACAGAATCGCAACCAACAGTAAGCCCAGCTAACACTGCTTTGATGATTGAGTAACATTGCTTAAATGGATCCATCTCTTTCTTACACAATGCTCTTTTTTTCTTTTCAGTGCCAAGAAGAAGAAAATGGCGGATAAAATTCTACCTCAGAGAGTAAGTGGCCGTGATATTTGTTAGTTGCAACTCGGCAAATGTGTCTGAAGAGTCTTCAATTGTTCAAGATGTGTAATTAATGGTGTCAAGTAGATAGCCTTGATTATTTAAACTCTCCAGTGTTAATGTAATTTGTGTGCTCTTCCTGAATACTTTTCACCCCATGCAAGTAAGAAAAACCTTGATGCACGATATTAGCAGAATGTGCTATTCACAAATAAATGGAGCTGAAATTAAAGTAATGTGGCAGATTGAAAACCGCTCAACAGGTATGTTTCAAAAGTAGATGATCTCGATTTTCTCTGTGGCCTTGTTTCAGATCAGAGAGCTTGTTCCCGAGTCTCAGGCGTACATGGACCTGCTGGCGTTTGAGAGGAAGCTCGATCAGACCATCATGCGCAAAAGACTCGATATTCAGGAAGCTCTCAAAAGACCCATCAAGGTACATGCCGATTCCTCACCAACATCGTCCTGACTCCCTTAGAAGGAAAACTGCTGAGCTGTCTTAAACTACAGTTGTTTATAAGTTGACACTTTGTTTTATGCAGCAAAAAAGAAAACTACGGATATTTATCTCCAACACCTTCAACCCTGCCAAACCGGATGCAGAGGACGGCGAAGGAACCGTTGCATCTTGGGAGTTGCGTGTGGAGGGACGGCTTCTTGAAGACGTAAGTGAGAATCTGTTATCTCACAGGCTTTCAGGTCAAACTCTTCATTGCTCATAATGTCTGAAAACTGATTGTGTTTCAGACTGCTGTGTCCAAGTATGAAGCTACCAAGCAGAAGAGGAAGTTTTCTTCTTTTTTCAAGTCTTTAGTGATCGAGTTGGACAAAGACTTGTATGGACCTGACAATCATTTGGTGGAGGTGAGATGCAAAAAAAAAAAGCATTCCTCAACTAAAGTCCTTTAAACGTAGAGTTTTGATATACTGTCTAAAAGGTCTCTTTTGATGCCACTTGTGTGCCATTTGTCAGTAATTAAAGTGTCTTTGTCTTGTTTCCAGTGGCACCGAACAGCCACGACTCAGGAGACTGATGGATTTCAGGTGAAGAGGCCTGGAGATGTTGGTGTCCGCTGTACTGTACTGCTCATGCTGGACTACCAGGTGATGACCAATTCACTGCATACATAATGCATAACCTATGCTATTCCAAACTAAGCCCCTGCTGTTCTTCAGACACTACCAGCAGGTGGCGCCATTCCACTTTATTAGTAAATGTGTGTAACTGTAAATAATGGGACGAACTGTTCTCTTTCCAGCCTCCTCAGTTTAAGTTGGACCCCAGGCTTGCCCGGTTGCTGGGGATCCACACTCAAACGCGGCCTGTGATCATTCAGGCTCTGTGGCAATATGTGAAGACCCACAAACTCCAGGACCCTCATGAACGAGAGTTCATTAACAGTGATAAATACCTCCAGCAGGTAACAAACATTAGAGTTTGTCTTTTACCTTATTAATCCCAGGCGTCGTAGACTGGAACCTAAGCTAGTTATTCACACTATTATATTTCTGATTCTCTTGCCTTTTTTGTGTTCGTTTTGAGTCATGTGGGTATTGCAAAGGACATAAATGTGCTGGCAGGTGCTTGAAAGTTGGACAGTAGATGTAATGCCATTGACTTTGAGATCTGTTTAGGAAATTTAGTTCCTGTTCTCCTTGTTCAAGGTCTTTAAAACTATTGGTTCTTCTGAGTTTATTAATCTACAATTTGCTTCATTCAATCTTCCAAACCAATTAGCTGCCATTTCTCCTCTTTCAAGACCTTGGAAGCCAGATAGATGGCAGATCTCCATTCTATTTATTTAAAACACCAATAATTATTGGTTCTGAAAGGTCTTTGAAACCCAATAATTGTTGATTCTCCTTGTGTTAGATCTTTGAAACCCAGAGGATGAAGTTTTCTGAGATTCCTCAACGTCTGCATGCACTACTGATGCCCCCCGAACCAATCATCATCAGCCATGTCATAAGGTAACCATCACCCACATGACGTCGCTCAGAATTCCTTTTTTTACCTTTTTAAACGTCCCTTTTGCATCTCAGCGTGGATCCCAACGACCAGAAGAAGACTGCGTGCTACGATATAGACGTAGAGGTGGACGACACCCTGAAGACCCAGATGAACTCTTTCCTGCTTTCCACGGCCAGTCAGCAAGAGATCGCAGGCCTCGACAACAAGGTATGAACGTTTCGCATACGACCGAAATCCTCCGAAGTGGCGTCTTTGTTCTGGCTAGACAAACAGTCTTCAAAGTGCTCGGCACATCACTGCAGGGGAGAGCTCTGCTGTTCCCTGTGCACTGATGTTTTCCTGCACATCCTGTGCTTGTCTGCTGCATATCAAAGTGGCTCTTGGCAACACGGCACAGTTCTCAACCGGTTTTGTTCCAGGGAGTGGTCCAGGAAAAAGCATCCTGCTTTCTATCAGCTCTGGACATGTTTAATTTTATTCTCCTCTGTTTGCTAAGAATCTTCAGGCACGGCGTATCTCACCATGGATACATAGTTGCCACAGTTACTCCAAGCTTGATGTAATTATGGATTTCAGCTTGAGTGATTGTGAATTGGCTAAATTGTTTAGATAAATCATCTGTGGGTGAAAGTTCAGTTCCTTTAACCCTCTGAAGTCGGCCGTCACGCCGGCGTGATTTGGTTTTTTTTTTCTTATCAGTGTAAAAGACACTAATATAGCTCCTAATATATTTCCTAATGATTTTTGGCATTAAAAGAAAAACCATAAAATACAGTATATTATTGGCTATTGCTACAAATATAACTGTGCTGGCATATTTGTGGTCCAGGTTCACGCACACACTCACACTTCACATACATAAATACTTGCATAATGTATATCAGCAACATTTATACTACATTATCTGTCAAAAAAGTCATCTTTATCATGGCATTTGTCTTCGCCAGTCAGAGCCAACACCGCATCTGTCTCTGACCTGTTTTAAACCCGATCTAAATAAAGTACAGTACACTTGCTGCTGGTTAGCACCTATGTCTCTCTTCGCCTTGTCTCTGTCCATTCTCATTCCCGTCTCATCTCAGTCTCACACCTCTGTAATTTCATATCCATCATTAAAAGGCTGTGGGAGAGCAAGGCGCCGCCAGTGGGCTCAGCTATAAAAAGCATTCCACAGAAGACTACCTTGCCTTCCATTTCCATCTCTGTTGTAAATTGCCAATTTCTGGAGGCTTGACAACATTGTTCTCCCGACAAAGAGTGAGGTGAAGACAGCAGCTTATTAACCTAGACTCAGATGCGCCCACTGTTCAGGTTAATAACCGCAAAGCGAAGCGTCCGTGGCCTGTGGGGAGGGGATGGGAGCGTGCCGAGAGACCGCTGCTGACGATCATGCGAGAGACAGGCGGTAGAGCAAGAGAGCTGATTGCAGTGAGATTAGATTCATCTTTTGAAATGATATGAGAGGCGTTGAATTTTTTTTTTTTTTTTTTTTTTGGGGTTTTGTCCCTCTCAGCCTGCTCTCTCTCTCTCTCTTTGTGGCTGCATCCCAATATATCTGTGTTGTGAAATGCAGATCATACAGCAGCCTCAAAATGTCTTCAGACACTTAAAGCCAGCACAAAAGAAAGGTGACACAGTTGACTCAAAGAGGGGAATAAAATAGGGTGGGATTTCATTTTATTCATTATTGAATTGTGAAAAATGGGCATTACATATAAGAATGAAGGCTTGTAACACCTGGAGAAATCTAAAGCAATGACATTCAGATATTTTTAAATGTCCGAATACTTTTGGGGCCACTGTATGTACTTTCCACTCTGCTTCATAATACTCTTTTAATATTCTATCTGTCCATCCTCTTGACACTCTCCAGTGAGAGAGGTCGAAATAAAAAGAAAATCAGAGTAAGAGTGAGAGTGAGAGACAGAGAAAGAGAGAGAGAGGAGGGTGTGCACTATGGATTTAGTCATTCTGGTGTCTCATATTGTTCCCATCAATAAATGGGAATGGATCAGCTCTCATTCAATCATGGTGAGCAGCACTGGTCTGTCACTGCAGCCCATTGAGCCAACAATACACACACACACACACACACACACACACACACACACATACTCAAACAACTCATATGATGCACATCAGCATCTTGAAACTGATTCTGACCTGACTTGAATAGTCAAGGAAAAATACTGACAATGTTAGAAAAAGACAAAATGATCAAAGTGATAGTAAAAAGTTTTTTAAAGTCAGTGTATTATGATTCAAGTTAAATGACATAATCTGTCTAACACTGTAGTTTAAATCTGATTTCTGATTTGATTAGATTCAATTCGATTATTTTGGATATATATCAGGTACAGTACCTAATGCCTAATTATAACAAAAAATCTCTCAATTACTTCTGTAAAATACACAAGAAAGTCATCTAGTACTACATTACTAATATTGAAAGTAAAAAAAAAAAATAAATAATAATAATAATAAAGTTCCATTGACCACATCGAATTAAACAAAGCAAAATTGAAATATTATAAGCATTTTGAAGCATTCTCAAAGCATTTCCAGGAATACGGTGGTCCAAAACACAGCAGACTTTGAATGCCTTCTCTTGAAAATACTTTGGAAAAAATAGATTTTACTTATATTATTATTATTTATTTATTTAATTGCTTTTATAATTTCATTATGTCAGTGACTTACATGAGTGGGTTGTACGACATGTCATTGTCCTCAGAAACATATACAAGAAAAAAAAAAAACAGACTATGCTGAACACAGCTTCACTTGCAGCAAAGATAGATAAACAGTGGACTGCAAAGAGAAAAAAGTGCAAATATAACCACACAATATTAGTAAACCAATTCTTCCCTAGAAATGATAGCTGATCGTGAGTGTGTGAGAGTGTCTCAAAACTGACTGGGCAAATTCACTGCGTTTTTGAAACAGGACCATCAGATGAACAGCTGACGAGGATAAACAGGAGCTTTAGGGTGACATGTGTCTCTAAGACGGAGCACATCCAAACAAATCTCTTCTATCCCGAAACAAATCCCTCCGATACAACGATACATATTTCTCATATGCTACAGCCAGCTGTCAAGCAAAACTCTGGACAACACTGCTTCTTCTCTTCAGGCAAACCGATAGACGTCCGCAATTTAGTACTGGAAATCTGGCATCCGAAATTTGGCGCAGCTGTCAACGCACAAACCTTTTCCTTAAGGGTTTATCTAGATTTAACGGTGTTTGACGAGCACTTCATAAATAGTTTAGAGAGCGCTGTGGTGGAGCTGTAGAAAAGGCTGACGCAGCGAGACAACGAGAGCTACACCAATGAATGAGCTACATACACATCCACCATTTATCAGAGACCAGCAAGATAAATAGCGCTCGCAGTGGAAGAGAGAGAAAGAGAGAGAGCGAGTGCTTCCTCTTTGTCCAAATGCTCATTTGGGGAGGCTCTGACTTATAAATACTGCATCAGTCGAGGGCTGGATCATCTGCTCTCGCCTCATTCCAAACCCTCACCACAAATACCAGCAGAGACGTGCATATCAATGACCGCTGCAGCATCCAGCAGTCACTCATGGTTCACATGCTTTTGACCCCCATTTCCTGGATTCATCTCCCCAGTCTGCGGGAGGCCACTTTCAGGGAGCCTTTTCTCTCCTCAACCCTCTTAAAACTCACCTATATTCTCACATAACCAGACTTCTGACATCTCAGACGCTTATTCTAGCCAAGAAAGTTCACTTAAACACAAAGAAATGGACATAAAAAGCATTTTTATGAGTAGTTTAAAGGTGAAATTTGATAGATAATATCATAATAGACTTGTGCAGAAACAATTCATTTCAATTAATGTTAGTATGAGAAATGCTGTCGATGAATGAATCGCGATTAATCACATCCAAAATATTTTTATTAAACAAAGTATCCGTGTGTAAAAATGTTTACATTTAAAAATTAAATATATTAATATATAATAGAAATAATATGAATATAAATATATACATGTAAATATGTTCAAAACACATATGTGTGTGTCTTTTTATATACATAATAAATATGGATGTGATTAATTACGATTAATCATTTGACAGCAATTATATATATATATAAATATATATATAATATTTAAATATAAAAAATATTATTCAGCGATGATGAATTAATAAAAAAATGACAAAATTTAGAATCTAAAAGATTTGCAAATAAATTCTTTCACAGTTCCCATAAAAAATTAAGCAGCAAATTTTTGTATTTTCAAAATAAATAATAAGAAATGTTTCTTCTTTACACTGTTTTGTATTAAATAAATGCAACCTAGGAGAGCACAAGAGACTGAAAAATATTAATAAACCCTTTAGAATTAGCAAATAGTATTGTTTTGCTCCTATATATAATTTACTTGCAAATAACTGCATTAACACAAAAACAAAACAAAGCAAAAAAAAAAAAATCTTTATTAGATTTTAATCTATAACCTTGCACACAAATATATGTTTGTGCTGTAAATGACCTGTGAAGATAAATATTGTTTTTAAGAAATATAAAAAATACAATTGAAAATAAATGTTAACCAATACATGATATATTTGATGTGATTTTATTATATTATAATAATATTTCCAATATTTCTTTGTGAATATGCTAAGCATTGCTATTAATTAAAGGACTTAGGTTTTCAGGACTGTGATTTATACTCTAGGAATCAGCGCTCTAATGGTTTGGTCAGACGCGGGTGCTTCATGGGTGGGACTCACTCACCTGCAAGCGTCTGACACTTAACTTTCACGCTTCTACCAACTCTATAACTTATCCTACCTACACGTCATAAATCAAGGCTGAATTTGCAGGTGTGCACCACAGGTGGGAGAGAGGTTCTGGCGTCTGACGTGGAGCCTCTCCGGTGGAGGACGGGGCCAAATCCGCTGAATGTCTCATTGCGTTTACAGCTGTCACGGCCCCGCAGCTGGGTGAGACACAAGCCCAAACACAAGAGGCTCTTTCACTGCAGGCAGTAGTTAAACTTTCCTTGTCTTTGTCTCTCGGCTCCTCTTCTATGAAAGAGTGTGTGTCTCGCCACGGGCCGATAAAGCACCTTTTTTGGTCCCGCTGTGTCAGATTTACGCCCCTCGTTAAGCCAGTGACACCTTCCACCCGTGTCAGCCCGTCAGAATGGCACAGCGCCCGTCTCATAGGGGGCGACATGCTATTAAGATTACGCCTCATTAGCGAAGATGAGGCGGCTGTTGATGAAAGCCGCAAAAAAGGTTGCGAGACAGCTGGCTTTGTCCAAACAAACAGCGTGTTTCTGTGCGACTCTCCTCTAGACGTACAAATAATTTGTTTGTGACTTCCGGACACCTGTTACCCACAATTCAAAGGCTATTTGTGTCTCTGGTGATAATAGGGAATCCCGTGGAGGAGGCGGCATATTCTGGAGTGTGCTTCTGCTGTCAGAAACATACACCCTACATCTCACACACCTGGTGGAGCCACACACACACACACACCTGGCGCAGTATTCGGTATAGATGCTGCCACTGTCTAGCTTTGCTAAACTTCTGCATTTGCCCTTGAGAGAACGTTGTTCGCTCCAGTGGAGTCTCGTGGGTGTGTGTGTGTGTGCTTGTGCATTCGAGGGGTGTGTGTGAATACTGCATGAGTGAAAATGTTTCAAATATACTCATTAGCATGACTAGATGACGAGCAGAATAAGGAAGTGACCGCAGTATGTTTGTGTGTGTCTTAACGGCTGTGTTTATGAGATGGAGAGCGAAGCTGAAGGACATGAGAATATCAGAAGAGCAGAACATCACATTTTTAACTGTAGATATACTGCAATTTCTTCTACTATACCATTGACAAATGCAAAATAATAAAATAAAATTAAAAAGGGCAAGGGCTCAATCAAATAAAAATAAATTAAATTAAATGTAACAAAAATAAAAGGTGAGAAATTGCACATTAAAAAAAATTGAATAAAAAATAAAATACATGAAATAAAAACAAAACAAAAAATGGAAATGGCCAATTAAATACAATTAAATTTTTATATATATATATACACACACACATCCAAATGGCAACTGCTCAACAAATGGTCTAATTAATTATTAAAATTAAAAGGACAACTAAAAAGGCTCACTAAATTAAATTAAAATCAAAAGACAAAATACATATAAACAAAACTTAAGCAAAAAAGTTGTTATAAAATAATATGAAAAAAAAAAAGATCAAAGAAAATGCAAACTTCACATTTCACATTTAATTTGAGTACAGAATACTACTGTTTCAAATATTTATTGTGGTATAAATTCTTTAAGTACTCTTTTAAATAAATCAATGCATGAATTCCAATCTAGAAAATAGTCCTGAAAAATATGCATAATGCAGTCAAAGACTAACTACCGGAAAACAAACAGATTAAGATCACTTCATTAGCTTTACATGGTCTACTTATAGTGTACTAGTTATTTAACTGACCTTTTGCCCCCTCTCGCTCTGCTGTTGCAGATCTGAACTCTTTACATGCTTGTCAGTGGAATATGTTTGCGCTCTATGATTGAGTATTATAAATCTGAGCAGTAGGGGTGTCATATATTATTAGGTACTGAGTGCACACAGAACAACCCCAGGCGTCTCTCGGTTCGGCTCCGGTGAGAATACCTGGGGATTTGTCTAATGCAAGTGTGCTTTTACCTGCGGATGGGATTATCTCTGCTGCCGCTGCAGGTGAGTGGATTCAAGATACATCCATTTTGCTTTCTGTCAGCGACTGAGACTTTTATTGGACGGGAAGGGATGGAGCTTGTGTCCTACTGTGAGACAGAGTACGGGTCAGGAATAATAGATTCCCTCATATGAATTTAATTTATGGGTCTTTCATATGCATATACTGCAGTATAGACATTTAGACTACCCGGTCTCATGACGAAAACGTATATATGTGGGAACTTTTTCGCAAAACACTAAATATGTACAAATAAGTACATATTACTGCAGCTTGATCACAGCTCCATTGTTTGCTTTTTTAAACAAAATTGAACTTAGATGCGGAATCCTTGCGTACAAATCCTGTCAAAAAAGCAACTAGCGATAAAAGTGCTTAAATATGAGAGATCAAAAAACAAGCTAAAACGGCATGCTTGTGATTGCATTTTTATGTACTATACATTTTTGTCTTGAGACCAGGTTGCATTTACAAGTTTGTGTGTTGAAAAGATTTTAAAAATGACTAAATTTATTATAATATTTTCTGTTTAAATATATTTTAAAATGTAATTTATCCCTGTGATGCAAAGCTTTATTGTTCATGACCCCTTGCAGTTACGATTTAAGACATTAGTAGCAAAACAGTTTTTAAAATATTACAATAGGTAAATTACATTTTTGGGTCTTTAACATGACTAATTCATAATTTATTTTCACATTTTCAGACCCTTACAAAACAAACTGTTTTTGATACTGTACCTTTAAGACTCCTATAGTATATTTAATTGTAAAAGTGACTCAGTGAAGCAAAAACACTTTTTATGAGGTGGCTAATTCGTACAAATTCGTACGACCTCACTCGTACGAATTCATACGATTTCTTCTAAATCGTACGTATTTTACGAGTTGCCAATTCGTATGAATTTGTACGAACGACCTACACCTAACCCCACCCCTAAACCTACCCATCACAGCGCATCGTGCAAAAACATACGAGTGAGGTCGTACAAATACATACAAATTGGTTGTGAGACTGTGTTGGTAGATCCATCTTACTTTCCTCAGGATCTTACTTAAGGACAAGGGGAGAAAGGAACTTTCTTGCCAACTTTCTCTGCTGTCAACTATTGAAGCTGGATGTGATTCAGAAACGTCTCTCTCTCTCTTTCTCTCTGGTCTCTGAGCACATTTCTATTCCACCTGTGTGAGGTCTCGCAGATAGAGTCACAGAAGCAGAAACCATTGTAATTACTCTTTAATTTATTGACTAATGGCCACAGCCTCCCCTGACAGCAGCAATTGTTCTAATGTCCTGGCCACCACGACACTGCTCAAGTCCTCTTTGGGCAGCGCAACTAAAATAATTTATCATTACAAGCACATTAAATTGAAACATATAGACCATAACTCCTGTAATTTATATTATTTTGTCTGTATTTTTCATTCTTGGGTTCTTCCGGCTTCCATGGTGCACACAGGTGGAGTGCTTACGCGACGTTTTGAAGGCTGCACTGCACTGATATTTCTCAAACAGTCTAATTTTTACAATTAATTGGAGAATGTTGTTTCATAATTAATGATTTTCTATCCTCTCTCTGCCACTTAGAATTAAACAGCCTGTTTTCACCTAGGTGCTATGTTGAGCTAAGCTCCAAAACTGCTGTTTAAAACTTTTACCTTTTAAAACTTTTTTCTCTCCTGTTTCTGAGGATCATTTCTATCATATAGTAGGCATGCAAAATTTGTGCCAGATTTGCCAAATCGGTTTTTGGTCTTCATAAACTTTATAATCTTTAACTTTTTAAGTTTAAGAACAAAGTTTAAAGTAAAGTTTAAGAATGTCCTACTCACTATTAGTGTTCGCACTGAACATGTCTGTTCTATCAAGACATTTTAAAGAGGTTTACTAAAAGTAAAGTTCTTGCATCATTCAATCATTCTTTTGCTGCTCCAAATATGTACTTAAGTCATTCCTTCTTCTGTGAAAATAAAAAAATGAAAGTACATTACCGTTTAAAAGTTTGGGGTGAGAACTTTTTCGTTAATTTCGTTGGATGAAATTAATACTTTTATTTAGCACGGATCTTTCTATTCTTTAAAAAGTACTTGAATGTATCAGTTTCCAAAATTATTGAGCATTTTTGATCCTTGATAATAATATGAAATGTTCCTTAATCAGTAAATCACTAGAATAATTTAGAATAATGAAGGCTCTTGTGACATTATTACATAGACATTATTACATTATTACATTACATAGTAAGTAATTATGTTGAAAATTAAGTTTTGCGTCACAGGTAAAAAAAAATACATTTTAAAATATACTCAAATAGAAAATAGTTAATTTAAATTGTAATAATATTTATCGTTTTTTGCTATATTTTTGATCAAATAAATGCATCCTTTTGTAAGCATAAGGGCCTTTCAAAAACATTATATAAACAGGTTGAATCAGCCTTTTTATACATTTGATTAGGATATGTTCATCAATACTTTTGAATATTTTGTAATAAATTCTTATATTTTTATAATTAATATCATATAATTATAATGATCATTTAGTCTTATTTTTTCCCCCAAAAACGTAAAAACAATTTCCAACCTCAAACTAAATTAAACAAAAAAGCATATTATTTACAGCTCACCATTTTTCCCAAACATGTTTGGCCATAAACATCACTTAAATGAATATCATGTTAAAAGATATAGTTCAACATAGCATGACACCTGCCTTCTGTCTATTGCAACAATGTATTTTGCGCTTTCAGAATCTAAACCATTGCAATGACATCCTCTGAATATACGCATAGTAAATTTCACTTTTGGGTGGTTGTTCTGCACGCTTGATAAACAGACTACAGCTGGTTCAAAATGCAGCAGCTAGAGTCCTTACTAGAAC
>JAUMHP010000060.1:5153276-5163568 GCA_032361065.1 Enteromius trimaculatus
TATTAATCAAATCCGTTAAAGGATTGTTAGGCTGCATTAATTAGATCAGCTGGAACCGGGAACACTCCCCTTAACACTCGTTACATCTTAAAAGAATGGCATCTACACTAATATTAGTCTGTCTCTCTTTTATTCTGCTCCTCAGTCCATATCCAGATTAGATGGTATATCAACAGGAAGAGAGGATCTTCATCCAAGACCAGAACACCTAGATGAGCTCCGTGGACAGATCGCCGGATCCAGATGCACACACACACACACACTATAAGTCCTCTACACAATCTGACATGTGTTTAATACTGAACCGGAAATTAGGTGCTGGGCTCCCGGCCAGAGGAGAACTGGACCCAACGAAGCCTGGTTCTCCCAAGGTTTTTTTCCCCATTCTCTCATTAATGGGGTTTTGGCTCCTTGATGCTGTCTCCTCTGGCTTGTTTAGTTGGGGACACATGATTTCTAGTGATTATCGTCGTCTTGACTACAGAGACTATCTCTGCATTTGATAAACAAATAGTTTAATTTTCGCCACTATACATTACCATCACTCTATTCTCCTATTTGATAATGTTCAGTGCTTTGCTACAATCTGTATGGTTAAAAGCGCTACAGAAATAAAAGTGACTTGACTATCCCTGTATTTCCACTAGTGTTTTATTTTTACAGGAAACAAGCATCCAGTCGATAGCTTTGAGAACAGGCCAAGTTCAGAAATGTCATGTACAGGATAATCATTTAGAACATATGCGTATGACTTTTCTTTATCATACTGTGAGCTGCTGGAAATTAAAGGCTTCTTTAGCGATAACAACCTGCTGTGTTTGGAGACACGTCGTCTATCCACAGCGCGCGTAAATCAAGGACGACCGACAGTCGAGTTCATTCAGCCTAACGTCTCTGAACAAGACAAACAATTCCCAGCATCCCCGCTCCTCTCTCTCTCTCTCTCTCTCTTTTTTTTTTTACAGGCGTTCTATATCCCTCAGCTTCTGTCTTTTTGTCTTTTTTTTTTTTGCTCTCTGCCCTCCGATTTGTGGAGCTGATCGATAGAGTGATGCAGACGTTGCCGCTGAGGATGACAGAAGTGGCTCGTCCCTAGAGAGGAGCAATAAGAACAGGCATCCCCCCACCAAGAGCCACAAATACGCCTCCGAGGAAAGCCAAACATTATTTAAACACAATTCTATCTGCGTTTGCGCGATACTGTGCGTGGCTTCGGATGACAAACGCGGACGTATGCACGAGCCTAAAGAAGGAAAGGACGACGCTGAGTGTTGCCACATGCTGCTGGCTTCGTCACGTCCTGAAGAGATATTGCGGCAGAATAAAACAGCTCGGAAATCTAAGTCTTTGAAAAGCACTTTCAAGCTACATAAAGTTTAACATGAGCTTTACAGCTGCCAAGCCTCAAGCTTTTCCGCTGCTGCCAAACTTCGATCGAGACGAAACAGATGTAAAGAGCGAGAGAGACTAAAAGAAAGTTGAAGAGCGACGGAAACAGGAACGGTCATCTAAGAAACACGTCCTGCACTCCATTGTACTTTAGGCTCACTATTTATTTTCTGATTCTCAGGTCAAACTCATTCTGCCCTTGTGCAATGCTTCCTGTTCACTGCAGGGGGCAGCCAAACACTGACTCTCTATCCCCAGCATCTGATATTGCTTAATCCTTCCCCGTGTTCAGCTCCAAATAGGGTTTGTACGATTGAAAACACATCCCCTTTAAAACATGACTGTACAAAAATCAGTATTGGGAATACTTCTTCTTTTGAAGTTTTTAGTCAAAAAGGAAGCTGTACAGAGAAAAAGACATATACATATGAATACATCCACAGGGCAAAATCTATTTTAAATATATGCTAAATGTGTTGTAAACATTAAAGCATCAGTAATGAAATATATATTTTAAAATGGAAAATATATTTAGGAATGTGTTATACTTCATATAAAAAATATATATATATATATATATACTGTATATATATGGAATATGAATATTTATTGAAAATATATCTGTTAACTGAATGGAACAAAGTTATTGGAGTATGTTTTACTTAAAAATATCATAGATCATTCAAGCTCCTTTGTAATTATTTGTGAAATTCACTGGGAATATCTACGAGAAAATTGTTTTAATGTAATTAAAATTAATGTAATGTAAGGTTGTTTTTTTTAGGGTAGTACCATAACATATTTCAACTACTTTAAGTACTAGAGCAGAGGACAGAAACGACAGGAGGAAAAAGAGAAACAAATATGCAAACACCACAAGTCATAATCAAACTCCCTCCAGGCCATATGTTTAAGTACATGCACATAGGTTGAGTATCCCATGGGCTCGGCAGTGCCCCCCTCCTCCTGCAGCTGGCTGTGCTGATGGATGTGAAGCATATGGTGTACGGTACGTAACTCTGCATGTGCAGGGTGGAGCAGGCCGAGACGAACAGCTCAGCAGAGGGCATGAAATGTGCCGGACGTGAACAGAATGAGAGAGCTCATCTTCTCCCCTCCAACCTGCAGTCGCCCTCTCAGCTCCTGCTCACTAAAGCCTCTAATTCAACCGATTCATCTAATCACAAAATTTCTTCTCCTTTCTACCTCATATCATGGGAAACGGTAGTTCTTGGTCTTCTGAGCCACATCAGTTTGAGGTATTATGAAGACAACATTGCAACAACGCAAATCTCTCTCTTGACCACATAACTATTAAAACTAAACTACAAAATAGCTTAGTATTAGGAGCACATGAACATACTGTATATTACTGTTCAAAAGTTTATAATAATTAAATACTTTTTCTTAGAAAGGATGCATCAAATTGATCAATGGTAACAGAAATTACGTATATATATATATTATATTTATAACAGTTTTGTAAATGCAGTTTTATATATGTATCATAACATAAAAAACAAAACAAAAAGAGCAAAGCAAAACTGTTATTTTCACATTAAAAAAGCCGCAAAAATCTGAACACATTATTCTACGAGTGGAGGGTGGAAAATGGCACGAAATAATATAATTTTTTTTTACTCACATTCTAAATAAATTGGCCACAGGGCATAAAGAAAGACCCCTATAAGGTCAAACAGAAAATGTGCCAATTGTATTCTAAAGGTTAACGAGAGACTGGAAGAGTTTAAAATTCTATGACTAACATTATAAATAGACCACAAAATAAAAATAAATAAATCAATAAGACAAAAAAGCTTAAATGACGACAGCAATGTGAGAATTTCTCCTTTCTTCATTTGTTCTATATCTCTCCTCCCCCTTCCTCTCGCTCTTTTTTGTCTCCTGTGCCTTCATCTCTCATCCTCATGGTTCTGGCAGTCAGGAGTCATGATGGCAGCTCCAGGGAGAGCCGTGTGTGACTAGCAGAGCAGCAGGTGAAGGAGATGTGGGACGTAGTGTGTATTGTGTGCGTGTGTTTGGCTCTTGAGCGCACAGCTGTGCACATGTGGGACCGTGTCTGCTTGTCAAACATGGTTAACACTTCCTGGCTAGCGGCTGCTCTTCTTTTTTGCTTATTTCCTCTGGTATTTGAAGGAGAAATCGTCGAGCTGGTGTCTTTGGGGTGATGACCGAAGACAAAGAGCGACAAAACCGGAGCCCGGCTGCTTCGAGGCTCCCCGGGAGCAGGAGGGCTGCAGCTGTGAGCGCGTGAGCCAGCGTGAGGTCGCCCCAAGCAGCATGTGTGCTGAGACAGCAGACACAGAGAGAGACCATATGATCCCATCATACCCTCCTGCAGAGCGGCCCGCAGAGAACACAGACACGCTTCCTCTCTGTTCTCTGGCTCGCACTGAAGCCGCTTCAGCACTGCTAGTTTTACACAGCATTTTTTTGTTACTGTGGCTTTAATAAACTCCAGTACTCAAGGGGGCGATAAAATGTCTTGCACAGTTGCACCAGATTGCTACACTGCAAACATGACTTCTTAATTGTTTTTTAATTATCCCTTTTTACCTGATTTCCAGTAAAATATCTAATGATTCTTTTAAAAAAAGATACATTAACTTGTCAAACAAAAAGTTTGCAAACAAATTTCGGGAGGAGCAAGTACAAATGATTAACCATGGCTGCTGTCTCGTTCCTCAATCAGCCTATTATCCAATCATCCTATCAGAGCTAAGAGGTTTTCCTTTAAATAGAGCAAACTTGATCATCGCATCCCTCCATCACCCCTTACGCTGCCTCTAGACCTAGACCATCTACGCTAATACTAGTCGGTCTCTCTTAATTTGTTGTCCATATCCAGAGGGCGTACCAGCTTAAAGAAATGATCTGAATCGGAGACCTCCTACCGGAACCAATGGACACATAGGGATTGGGCCAGACGGGAGCCCGCTCCCTGGACAGCACGCCAAACATGCTTATTCTATTTGATTATTAATGAGGAAGTGTGAACTCGTGAACTACAAATTATTAAGAATCACATCTTGTTGTGATCACACTTGAGTGTATTTTGTCAAAAATTAACCGTATGTAGTAACTTTTTTTTTTTTTTTTGGGTGCATTGATTACTATTTGTATAATAGTTCTAATGGTTTTATTTTTTGCAAGGGTACTGGCAGATTTTTTACCTGTTTAAAATAAAAATAATTTATAAAAAGTGAAAGTATGAGAAACTTTGTTTAAAAAATAAAAATAGCAAACTGGAAGAAGAAACTATTGACATGCAATTAAAAAAAAAAAAATACAGGCAATGCCTTCAGGGAAAGGAAATGATCTTCCAATATAAATTACAGCAATATAATATTCATTTTAAAACATTTGAATTCTACTTCCTTACCATCAACTTGAAAACTTTACATTTCTGTATTATTTAGCTACTATTACAGTTTGAATTAATATCTTGAATTCATCTTTATTTCATATTTATATAAAGTTTAATAGATTTAGTTGTGTTTTTATAAATTAAAATACATTTGAAGTCAATATTTATTTATTTTAGGTTTTAGTTTAGTATTTATTGGTTTTAGTTATTGTGGTACATTAATTTAACCTAAATAAAATAAATATTGCTTTGTAAAATATAAATTAATAAATAAAATGTTATTTTTATAACATAAAAGTAACATTTTCCCTTTTCTTTCTTTTTATAATTACCATGCATAATCATGTTTTCTGCCTCAATTTCAAGTTCGATCTTCTAAATAATTTCACGTCTTAACTTTATAGATATTTTTTTCAATGCATAAAAATGTCAGCTTACCAACTGAGCTTCCTTTCAAACTATTGCTCTAAACTAAATTCCCTGAATAACAACATTTGTGAAAACCCTGATAATTAATCACTTTATCATTTTGAGAAAAGTTTTCGTAACGCAATGATTGTGTTACAAACATTTGCATAGACTATGCCTTAGAACTCAGTAAAAAAATTTTTTAGCGAACTGTAGCTTTAAAATGCCTGAAAAGGTAAAAACGCGCCTTTCCATTTTCCTCCCCAATGCCCTTCTCTCCTCAATGTGAGCAGCAGGCTAATCATTCTCTCTGCGTTCGTCTCACACACACTCTCGCTGAGGGCGGTTTGTGGCAGACGAGCGGTCAGCACCTTTAAAACACACCGGTGCTGATATGATTCATCTCTCTCCCGAGGGTTTCACAGAGCGGCGCCTCGCTTTTCCATGATCACGGAGGCGGGTTCCGCCTACTTACTGATGTTCATCTCCACCAATACGAGCGCGAGGCCTTCTCCAGACGCCACGATTAAGAACGAAGCTTCTCTCCCTCGCATGAGAGTCTGACTTACGCCGCAATCAAAGCCGGAGTAGTGGAGAGAGATTACGAGGAAGATGTGATCAAAGCACGCAGGGAGCTCTCAGCGGCAGACTTGGTAAAAGCCGATTTACCTGTTTATTTGTTTACCCTGATCCCTGCTGGAGATTTAATGTGCTCCGGAGCTGAAATCTGCTGCAGGAGGATAATGGGGTTCGTGCAGTTGCCGGCCGGGATGGCTGGATACGTGCATGGGCTTCACAGAGTTGAGAAGGGAAGAGATGTAGACGAGAACCGAAGCTTAGCGGAGATAACGGAGCCCACAGTGGGTTTGCAACACGCCGCTCGAGGCATTACACCACAGCACGGATGAGGAGTACGCTTTGCAGAGAGGATATTGTGCGCAAATTCAGACCTGAAAATAATGTAGGCATAGAGATACTTAAACTGCAACCTAAAAACCCCCAAATAATACAGAAACTATTCCAGGAAGATAAAACAAAACCACATGTTTGGTTCGATTCAACTGCATTTTACATCAGCAATCTGGTTTGTTTACACAACAGTTCTTTCTGGTTCTCAAATCTGATTGGCTGAATGTCTTTTCAAGAATACGATGTAATATGTTTCTACACTAGGCCTATAAAATGTTGGGTTAAATAAAATGCAGTGCTAGGTAAAATATGGACAGAACTAGGGATTAAAAACAACCCAATTGCTGGTTCTATCCATATTTACCCCAGCATTATGTAACATTTCTCACAGCAAGTGTGGATGCTGAAATTTTACAAATAATATTGGTTTTTGGTGTCAAGCAATGTAGATTTAGTGTTCACACTAAGTATGATAACGATCTAGTTCTAGAACTCAAAAACAGTGGTTCAGTGTTAAAGAATATGAGCGTCCACACCACAACGATAACGAGAAAGGGATGTCGTTGGAAACATTTTCAGAACAATTTTTTTCCCAGCTGATGAATGACAGAAACCTTGACAGCCAATCAGAATCAATCCTGCTATCACACGCTTGAGAATTTAAAGCGGCAGACACACTTGAGCTCATAATAAACAGACGAAATTGTTCGCTGGTGTGGACGCAAATATAGTTATCGTTATCTTTATGCAGTAGTTATCGTGACTGGTGTGAACAGGTCTTTAGACGTAGAATATGCGGTTTATTAATAGATACATAATGTCTATTTGAAAATTATCCTGCAGCAGCTATTCGGTGGTTATTAACCCAGCCAGTACATTTGGGTAAACGTAAATCTTTGGTCTCATAAATAAAGCTAATAGTTTTGGCTAAAAGCAAAGTCTTGTATCCTTATATTTAATACCACTCTAATGCTGTATCAGAGCGCTGCCTTTGCATTTTTTGACTGAATTGCTTAACTTTTAAGATGGCTATTGTTGTTTGTTAAACATTATTATTAGAAGTAAATGTAATATTAGTATTTATGTACTATTGAGTCAGCATTAAATACTTTTATATTGAAGGAAACTGAAACAGGGTTGTAAACTTAATGGAAGTTGGTTTTTACTTTTTACTCAACACCTTGGAAGATGCAGCCAACAAATAAGCAGCACTGTCATCAAATCACTCTTAACAGATGATAGGATAGTACGACAAAGAGCCAATAGCTTTCCTCAGAGCACATGCAAACTAATGTTTTATTGTGAATATAAATTGAGCTGAAGAATGAATGCTGTATCAGATGCATGCTCACTCAGTCCATCCCTCTCTTATAATACAGTAATACACTCAATACAGTAATAAAATAAGCTTTCTATGAAGCAACTCAACATTCCTTCATTACTAGTTCCGTAGTGACGTCTTCGACATAATAACAACCTTAGACACTCATACTGTACCTGTGTTATATCTCTCAATATCAGCACGGCTGTGATTACTTGCAGCCAAATAACAGTCGTGCTGATACTGAATATCAATTCATGTTAATTCCTTTCAAATGCCTTTAATTCCTAAGGTCCCTGAAAAATTCATTGCTGAAGAATTTGCCCTGGAACTAGAAGAACACAAAGAGGAACTCACTATATTGGAACTGAAAAGAAATTCAATAATGCATGCATGCATGCATTCACATGCATTTCTTTGTATTTCAAAAAAATCGCAACTATGCGTCCTTTAAATCAAATTTGCAGTTCTCCGTCTTGTTTGCTTAATCGATTCAAATTCAACCATGCAGCTGGAAATATTAAGTTTAATTTTCAGCTCGATCGTGAATAATGGTCAATGCTAAACCTCGCATAGTGTGCCAGTAAAACCAGAAATGCAAATAGGTTGACTTTGAACATGGATCAAGCAGTGCTACTAATACAACCTCATTTCCAAAACCCTCAACACTGCTTTAAACTGTCAACACACACAAATAGTAAGTGAGCGGTCAGTCCAGCTCCTCTCAGCATGCACCACGCTGATCTAAATGACATGAAGTGGATGAAATCAGAGACTGTAAATCATGCTTAATGATGCCTGCGGGCGGTAGCCTTAGGGGGAGGCCTAACACACACACTTGCACACATATAAAGGCAGCAAGAGAGAGAGAAAAGGACATGTTTCATTTTGTCCTCGCCCACTTTTAAACACAAAGAACAGGAAGTGTTGACGGGCGACGCCATCTTCGACCTCCTTTCAACCTCAGACGATCAAGGCCTCGAATTCAGTCCATCTCAAGTGATTTGAAACACTTTCATTTGCACGTGTGATATAATCTTTCTGATGGCTTCAACACTTACATTTTATCCGCAGTTCGTTAGTAGTGCTTACCAATTACTTCTACTTATTAAAGGCCGACGGAGCTTCATGTGTGCATAAATAAAGCGCTGCTGTCGTCATCAGTGCCGGCTCCATACTCCCGGCAGTCCAACGGCTTAAATCATTGAAAAGCAAGTGGGCTGAAGGGGAGGAAGATGTGAGACACCACAGAAATGGATAAGGACTGGGTTTCAATATCAATGAGGAGCCCAGACAGAACCTGCTGACTTTCCACATTTTATTTTCTGATTTGTAAATGATGAACGTTCACAATTCTACAGCGAGTTTTGAGCGGATATGCTACTAGTTGAACAGAGGATCTGCCGATTTCTGATCAGTTTCATTCCAGCCACGGCAGAAAAATGCCATTTATTTATATTGTTCAGCTCAACAAGTATTCATGGTGCTTATTACTATTTGGGCTTGTAATCTAAACAAATACATAAATTTACTACATTTCAGTGCATATCTTAATCTGCAACATTTTTGAGACGTGCGGTGCGCTGTTAAGTGATCAGACTTGCGATTTGCACCTTGGCGACTTGCTGCAGTTTAATTGCTATCGGTGTGAACACGCTTTTAGAGGCAACATATGGGCTACTAAACCCCGTCCATTTCCAGGGACCCCTGCTTTGTGCTAAGTACCATTCTGCCCCACTTTTTCTATTTCAGGGTTATTGTACTGTGAACATGGCTCTTATTCATTCCTGTATGAATAGAGAGACAAGAAATGGAGCCGTTTACATTTCTGTCTGGGCCAGTCAGAGGGAGGCTGAGTTTCTCCTCCTCATCTATTGATTTCAATTGCTTTCCCGGTTATACTGTCCAACTGTAGCAAGAGAATCTATACACACATTTAAATCTGATGCACCATTACTAGCATTAGTGTCTATTTTAACATAGAATAATTAGCAAAAACATGCCATGTGCCTTTTCACATGCTTTGTGACAAAAAAATCATGTGATTATTTTTCCTCTCATGTTATTGCACAGAAAACAGAATGAGAAGTTTTGAAAAAAGAAAGTTTTTTATTTATTTTATTTTTTTATTTATTTTTTTTTACCCAGTTTTAAAAAAGTTTTTATTTATTTAATTTTTTTACTATATATATATATATATATATATATTTTTTATTTATTTATTTATTTATTTTTTTAACTTTTTACATTTTATTCAGAAATGCATGCTATAAATAACTTAAACAACAATCAATTAAATTATTTGTTACTTTTATGTAGGACAGATCTCATTAATCACTAAAAATCTAGTTTCTATTAAAGGTGCTGAATGTGGAATTGACTAGGTATTGCAGTCAAAATAATTAAGAGGGGTTTTTTTTTCCACACGCAGGTTTCCCAATTGATGACACCAACAGGAAGCACACATGATGATGAAGGAAATTAAATATGCAGTATTTTGTGCAATCTGGCAACCCAGGGTGCCAAAATCCAATAGTTAACCTGACAGTGGGTGAGTTACACAGACCAAAACAAACACAGACGTTCTGTCCCGGAACGCTCATTTTAAAAGCATAATAACTGACTGCAGCATTGTTTTTCAGATAAACATGTTAATTTAGCAAGTTTCTGAAAGATTAGCAAAAATACAGTATATATGTAAATCTGCAAATATCTGCAAAAATAAGCATTTTAGTGCTTTAGCAGGGTCAAAAACGTACAAACAGCACCTTTAACTCCGCCTGTATGAAAAAGAGAAGCTTAAACGGTACTTTAAATATCTCCTTATGTGTTCTACAACAGAAAAAGACACGAGGGTGTGCGAGCAATGACACAATA
>JAUMHP010000060.1:5170020-5186382 GCA_032361065.1 Enteromius trimaculatus
ATTATACAAATTTGTGTCCTCATAAACCACATAAACCCGTCCACACACACACACACACACACACACACACACACAACACATGACAGACACATAAGCACTGATGTGAACATAACTGTAATTTATGAGTCTGGAGTCGATGTGTCTGTGATTCTGTGGGTATTCAGGACAACAGTCACTGAGGGCACAGACTTATTTAACCGCATGTCTACCTTGAAGGAAGAGCAACTCTCTAGCAACTACCCAGAATATGCTAAAAACTGTATAGAAACCAAATAAAACAATAATGTGCACAAATAATAAAAAAAGTGTAATAAATCTCCCACTCTATAGTAATGTGATTAATTTAGCTGCCGGTCGATGTCTGGCATCAATATCATGGTTTGAGGGTTAAACTTTTATGACAGGCCGGCAATTATTGAAAATTCTACGGGGTCTATAAATGTTGCTGCAAATTTTCCTCTGACCTTGGATCAGATGCCCGAGTCCTAATATATTCATTACTGCTCAGTCTTGCATGACATTATTTTCACACTTAAGCAGTTTTACTCCTAATGTTTGCCAGGATAATTTGTGAATGGCATATTATGAGATGTCTGTGTCTTTGAGGATCTTAAGAGAGCGCGGCGTTTGCCAGATATTAATGCTTGTATGTTTTATCGAGTCCGAACAATAAGTCACTCCACGCGGCTCGATTATGCCACCCATTCTGTCAAAGGTGTCTGCTGCCAGGATTGTTAATTAAATCTCAGTAAAGCCATGAATCGAGGGTCATTCTGGAAACTTCATTAGGAGTTATGAATATTAATTTTCCAATTTAAAACATCATCCAACAACCCTTTTGACTTTTTAAACATGCACAAGAAAAAAATATATACTGCATAATTAATTAACTATAGGTTTAGATTAATTAATGTAATGATGAAGAATTAATTGAAGTCGAAACTCTCCATCATTCCTTGTTGAACGAGGCCTACATGTGCATTATCAGAAGACTGAGACGGCTTGCTGGTCTCATTCACTCACACCCGATGCTCTCGTTTAAAGAAACCGTTCAGACAAAAAATATAACTCAGTGCTGTCCCCGATCCATATGCTTTTCTTTCTCACACGGAACACAAAAGGAGATGTTCTGCAGACTTGTGTTGATATTTCTTGTGAATGCAATTACAATTAAACGTTTTTAAGCTTCAAAATAAGGATTATAGATGCTGACTATACAAACGTGTGCTCAATATTACAATATAAATGCTGTTATTCATTGATCATCTTCCTCTCCACTGAGTCGTTAAGTATTGCAACCGAATCACTGAGTCAGTGAGTTGAACTCAAGATCATTTATGAACACATCATTTATACCAGCTTGTAAACCAAAATAACCAATAAAAAGTTCATTCAAACTTTAAAGAGTTCATTTCAACCTTTTTTCTTTTTCTTTTAAAAGGATAGTTCGCCCAAAAGTGAAAAAAAAAAAAGAAGTCATAATTAACTTTCCATCAAACCTGTTTCTTCTGTTAAACATTAAAGAAGATATTTTGAACCTAAATAATAATGATAACAGATTTTTCAATTTGAATGACAACTTCCTTCTGTTTTTCATATGTTCTTTTAATGCGTTTAGAATTGTGTTTTGAAGGATTCAGTCATTGTCCATTGTAATTGCAGGAAAAAAGTGTGGAAAAACAGTCTGCAAATTTCTCCATCTGTGTGACAATAAAAAAATAAAAACATGAGGATGAGTAAATGATGAACGAACACACTCATTACCGCTATTTGAGTCATAAATTTAGCTTTTTCAAAGCAGATGTACTCTGGCAGACGCGCACTTCATCCCTAGAGGAGGGACAGTGAGCTGCTGTCTGTTCTGCAAGTGTTGCTAAATAATTGAATTCAGTCTTTATCATCAAGAGACATTGAACCTTACGAGGATGATCTGCCCGTGAGGTTTACCTCTCGCTCTTCTTTCTGACACACACACAGAAATTCAATACCTTACAGGCTGTGCAACCAAACTAAATTCTCCTGATCAGTCAGTCAATGAGAAGGCACCTCCTAACGGCACCATAACGTCACGTCTAACGATCTAGAACAAGAAGTGAGCTTTAGAAATAACAAAGTGAATATTTAATGGCTACAACGGTTATTTCTTGTTAGAAATGGAATCATGAATAAAAAAAATATTTACATCTAGCTGTAAAATGTGATTTTTTTTAATGCTTTCAATAGACCACTGAACCACACACAGGATTTTGGGAGGTGCTTTACGGTAACAGTGAGCACTGCTTTATATGGAGGATGAAATGAAAATGACGTTTTCTAAGAGCAGTCTTCCTTCAGGAATACAGTGATATAAAAACAATCGTGCATTACCTGCTCGTGTTTATTCAACATAGCCTTTTTAAAATCGTTTTTTATATCGTGGCAGGTCGCCACAAATAAATAAACGTTTGGGAAACACACCCCACAGCACAATAACCTGAAACCAACTTCATTACTCATCAGTAGCTGCGTTTGTAGCCCGCGACACTAACCAGAACGCTAAACAAACACAGGAAGTTAACTTAGGTCCAGGAGCGTGCTTTGGTACCTTTATTTCTGAGAGTGTACCATAGTAAAAGTACATTTCTACTTTTTTTACTATTAATTTAAACGGAGACATTTGTTTTACTTTGCATGCATGTTAACCTGTTATTGTGGACTGCCAAAACCAAAATATAAACTTTTCATTACCCATAATAGGGGCACTTTAAACTGACATGTCACAACATGCTGCTCAGATGTTACAATGTACCCCACCAATGGGGCATGTTGTCACATTACACTTCCATTTTTTGAGAGTAAATAAAAAAAAACATATTGGCCTACATTGTATTATGAAACAAAGCAACATATTTATACTCGACAAGTGTGGAATTACTGTGGATAAATTTGACTCTGAACTACAGTGAATGGCCCTCACTCCCCTTTACACTATCAGTATACAGTGACCAATCTGATCTCTTTCTCTTGAACACAAGTTCAGATGACAGACACATAGAAAGCTGTGCACTGTGCATGGCAGAATGCATTAATGTGTTTGTATATGATTGTTTATTTTGGATTATTCATGAGCTCGGGGCTGACAGAATCAGGTCACCCGGCGCTCAAATCAAAAGATGAACTATGACCAACCACTGTCAAAAAACACACGTCAACTGAACACGCGCAACTTCAAAGCCGTGACACGCTGTTCTGCGCCAGTTCCGTGTGTTGTATGTTTTATAGAGGCGGGAATCTCTCGATGCTGATGGTCAATAGTCTTCCCGGACCACACGGACGTCAGAGCGTGCTCATCCCTCGCATATCATCTGCTCGCTGTGTTTTCTCTTTTTCCAATTCCGTCAGATTTCTTCCTCTGCTCTTCCCGTATGTTTCAGCGCGTCCTACACGGCGTCTCTCATCCATCATCTCTCGCTGCTCTCCTCCAGCTCCTGTCTCTTTCTCTCGCTCTCTATTTGATATTGACATGTTGCCACTTTCCAGACCCCTCTCGTTTCATCTTGCTCAACTACCCCTCGGACGGGCCGCTCCGCTCGGGCCCACCACCCTCCCAATACACACACGCCTGACTCATGACTGCGAACATGCTTTAAACGGACTTCACTCACAAAGCACAAGAGGACTACAGTAATATTGTAAATGGAGAAACACACAAAAGAAAGTATACGCACACACATCCACACAGAATACATACATATACACTACCAGTCAAAACGATTTGAACAGTAAGACTTTTCTGCTCGCCAAGTCTGATCCGATATGCAGCAATATTGTGAAGTATTTTTACAATTTAAAATAACTACTTTCTAGTCGAATACAATTTAAATTGTATTTATTCCTGTGATTTCAAAGCTGGATTTGTAGCATCATTACTCCAGTCACATTATCCTCTAGAAATCATTGTTATATTCTGATTTGTTGCTGAATTTTCTGTATTATTATGAAGTTAAAAACAGCTGTGTAAAAAAAAATCTGGTTTATTTGATGAATTGAAAGTTCAATTTGATCAAGTTGATCAATTTAAAGCATCCTTGCTAAATAAAATTAGCCATTTTTATATAAATAAATAAAATAGTGACTCCAAGCTTTTGAATGGCATAATAGAATAAGTATGTTTAGATATTTCAGTTCATCAAAGATACTCAACTGTTTTAAACAACAGCAATAATCATAATAATACTAATAAATGTTTCTTGAACAGCAAATCAGCATATTAGACTAATTAAAAAAAAATTGTGTGCCACTTAAAACAACATTACTGCTTTTGCTGTATTTTGGATCAAATAAACGCAGGTTTAGTGAGTAGAGGAGAATACCATAAAAACATAATAAATCTTACTGTTCAAAATCTTTTAATTGGTGTACATCAAACACACACAAACTAAGTAAACATAAATGCAAAAACAAAAATATCCTATCTAACAAGGGCATTCTTAAAAAAAAAAAAAAAATCTTAGGTAGGCAAAAAAAATAAAAAAATAAACACATGCACAAAAGCACACACCCATATGAACAAATACATATACAGTACACAGTATACAGCCACAAGAAATGATGCAACAATATAAAAGGTATAAAAAAACACATAATAAAAGCACATGCACAAAAGTACACACACACAAATATGCATAGTATAAACACAAAACCTCCATTAAAGGGTGCAGAAATACAAAAGCGCTCTCTCTCTCTCTCTCTCTCGCTCTCTCCAAAAAAGCATTTTATAAAAGAGCACAAGCACAGAAGCGCACATACACAAACAAATGCACATACAGCCTATACAAACACTGAAAAAAACCCTATATGAAAAGACACAGCTATACAAAAGCTCTCAAACACACACGCACTTGGGACGTCCAGTAAGTAATGGCATTTCTACATTCAACAGTCTTTCGACTTCCTCTGCAGTGCTGCGCACTGACTCTGTTGGTTTCAGAGAGCTGTCAGACGCTTTTGAACGCTCATGCTGTGCGTGCATGTCCATAGACGGTTGCATGCACTTCATAATCAAAATTCCCATCTTGGCAGGGTGTTAATGTAACAGCAGTCCATTTATCTTCAGAAATAAAGAATAAATCAGCTTACTTTCAAAATATCAGCAATCTGCATGAGATTTTGCAGTGAAATGAACTGAATTTTTACTATAAATATTAATCAAACAACATTTATTGACAAGATGTTAGTGGTACCACAGTAAACATACATACAAAACATTAAAATATATTAAAAAATATATATATTTCTCATAGAAACAAATAATCTTTAAATTTGAGTTATATTTTAAATAATACTAATCACATAATAAACTCCCTAAATGAACAAGTGCTTGTGGAATGAAATGGTATCAAGAACTGAGAAGTTGGTGTCGACTACTGAACATTCTGCAAACATTCACACATATGTACACATGCAATTTCTTTTCCTGCACTAATAAATGCCCAGTGTCTTGCCAGAAATCATTAGTGCAGAGCAGAGAGTCTGTCTGCCGCTACAGCGCGCCAACACATGCAGCACTAGCGGGAAGAGCCAGAGGAGCTGACGTACCGTCTGAGAGACGGCCCATCGCACAATTCATTATGGCAGGCACGCGATACACACACACACACACACACACACACTGCAATGGCCACTGCTTACATCTCAAGACCTTCACTCTCTCTCTCTCTCTCTCTCTCTCTCACACACACACACACACTTACTGTTTGCTGTGTGAAAAGCAGTTATTTATTTCCTGGAGGAATAGTGCGTTATGTTCGATGAAACCTTCAAAGCTCTCTGTTGTTATTTTGGTGTTTTAATAAAAGGCATGTCCGACAAACTGCTCATTCGGGATTATGGGAAGGAGCTCAAACAAGAGGTGGGCATCAAAGAGAAACTGTATGTGTGTGTGTGTGTGTGTGTTCACACTGACAGAGCTTCTTCAGAGGATTTGTGATGGACTTAACCCGAAGCATATTAATATTATTTCATTACGCAGCGTGTCAAAATACTGACTGTTAAAATATAAATTCAATTCTGACATTAAAATCAAGGTTTTCTTGCACTGTGTGTAAGCTACTGCGCAACAAACATTTGTCTCTAGAGTTGTGTGCAATTTTAATAATTTTCCAAAATTAAATTCCGGCCCTGACATGAATAAACAGTAAATTTATAAATAATATTTTAAATAAATCCAAGCAATAGCCTTGTCGGGCTAACCAAATGTTATTTTTTTATGTTCGGGTTAGTCTGAAATTTTTATATTTTGCTTGACTTGAAAACATAACAATTTTGCAAACCGTAATAATACACCCAACAGAGGTCACAAGCAATTAATATATTCCCTCAGAAGAATTCACTGAAGATCCTATCAAATATAGAAACAGCTACGATGACATTTACTACAATGTCTATGGCAAAATAAATAAATACATAAATACATAAAAAAGATGCTTTCATTTTAAAGGTGTGTGTTTGAAAAAGTGAAATACATTTGATATTGATAACCTTTTATTTAATTATTTAATAATTTTGAACTGAAGACTCAAAGTTTCGCTCTCTGCGAAAACTAAAATTTTCCAAAAAAAAAAAAAATAAAATCTATTTTTGATTTGTCAACTACCCATATGTATAAAACACTACAATACAATACAATAATCTGTATGCATAATAATAATCAATGTGATTTAAGCTCTGAAACTACCTCCACATCACAGCGGCGTTTCTTGTCTCTAGTTTGCGTGAAGTTCAGCATTTCCCAACTTTCTAACACCCTCACATTCGCTCGGCGCCGCTGTCAATCCCACAATCCCCTGCCGCTCAGCTCCCATAGAGAACCAATTGAAAACGGCCGCTCAGCTCGTCTGACTTTGCACCGGTGGACACGTGTGATAAAAACAAAGCAGAAGATGAAGTGTAAAGCGGTCTTTAGACTATCATCACAGTACAGTGTGTCGGTATATTGAATATATTCTGTTTGTGTCTGGAGCTGCCAGTAGGTGTGTAAATCACAGAGACAGAACAGATCAATCTCTCTCTCAGGCTCTCCTGGCGAAAATCAGATAAAACACACGCTGACTCACAAAACGTATGTGTGTGTGTGTGTGCGCAGTGTTTGAGAGTCCCTCCGCCCAATCAAACGTCTGTTATGGATCAATTAACTCGACTTTCATGTTTGTCAACTCTGATGATAAACTGGTATGGATCATTAGCGCTTTAATTGGTCGATTATACCTTTAAGAACAACTGGGGAGAATTTACGGATGAAGGTCCGTTCGGTTTCTATTCTGGTTGTGTTTAAAATTCAGCGCGGTGCAGACGGGTCTTCTCGGTTCACTGGCCTACAAAGTCCACTACAACTCGAGCAGGAAACATGAACTCCAGGAGACGAGCGGACACTTTCTCCTCTGCGCTATCCTTCACTCTGTTTGTTATCAATTTTCTCCTCATTCTATCCTCCATCGGTTCGGTTTCAAAGAGCCCTGGGTGTATTTGCACATGAATGAGCGCGTGGTGTTTAATTACGACCTCAGATGCACTCCCCTTGTGGAGGAGAGGAGAGACACATGACACAAAGCAGATCAGCCAAATTAAACTTTGACAAAACGGCAGCGGGCATGCATTGGTATTCCTCAGACGTCATTGTTTGGATGGGCGAGGGCCCTTTATCTTCTGTTCTTTAGAGAGAGACTGGAGGAGTCTGGGAGCGGCGGCACGGCAGATTAGGGAGGAAAGAAGCACAGAAATCCAACAAAATTCCCTGAGGTTTATGCTTAAGACAAGACAATAAATGTATTTTTCCCTTTTGAATTAAACACCCATATTTACCCCGCAAATAGGGTAAATTTATTTAACGGCAAATGACACAATTTTTTCTGGTTTTAAAAATAAACTTTTTCAATTTTACATTTTACATTTTAATTAAAAAAGATATATCTCTGAATACATTTTACATCAAATTAAATGAAAAATATTCATACAAATATTGACACAAATATTCCATGTGAGGTCACAAAAGTCACATAATAATAATAATAATAATAACATTAAATTATTACATTAAATTATGTTTTATTGTTTAGTTATAATATATTATTTTGTTTATATACACAAACACACACATCTTTGCATAATAATTATGTTAATATTCATTTATGTATTGTAACAAAACTAATATATTCCATGTAATCTGTAAAATCAATGACGCATTAAAAGTGCATACTAGTACTACAACTTCTAATTATTATTATGAATATTATAAGTTATTCTAAATAAAAAAGCTTATATGTGGTGTTGCACTGCATATATATATATATATATATATATATATATATATATATATCAGAGACACCGCTACCAACAAAATTACAGAAAAGCTAGTCTTATCAGAGCTATAAAAACAATTGAATATCATATGATGAGATATCATGACTGAATTACCCAACCAGCGCGCATCTGAGATACAAGCACTCTTTTAACTTCGAATTAATACGACACAATCATCGCAGTGCTTTCATTGCTTTAATTATATTAGAAGATGAATGTGTAAGCGTTTACGAGGTGATGTCGGCTGTGTAACTCCAGTCGTCGCTTGCAGTGTGAACTCACACTGGTTGTGACCCCTGAAGACAGCCTGGAGTCACGCAGGCTTCATTAAGAGCAGGAAAGCACTCGCTGCACTAAACAGCCATGGCAAATTGCAGACTGAAATCAGTGCCATTATGTAAAGGCATGCCGGGGGCGGAGAGGGCTGTGTGTGTGCACATGTGTGTGTGTGTGTGTGCTAGAGACTCAGTGTGAATGCTTGTGTTTACATGTTTGTTTGTGTGTATGTGTGTGTGTGTGTGTGAGGACAGTTGCCCGACAGTCTCTTCCCTGCTGCTCTGCGTCCTGGCACTGTCACACACTGCGATCAAATCATTAACGCTTCATCGCTAAGCTCTTATTTGAATGCACTTTTCTCATGTGACCCACATAATGGGAGTGCAAAAATATTTTTTTTAAGATAAAGTATCATTCAAAAGTATGTGGTTTTTTTTTTTTTTTTAATGAAATTAATACATTTATTTAGCAAAGACACATTAAATTAGCCAAAAGTAAATTCATTTAGAACAGGTGTGCTTCCATTACAGATTTGCTCCATTAAATTATGTCATGCAACTAAAATGTAATTCTTTCCTCTGACGTTAAGTCAAGTAGGTTTACGTATATCACAGCAATCTTTTTTTTTGAAGGAGACGTATATGTCTATCTTTGATAAAGCAGAGACGAGTTATCTATCCAAATGCCACAAAAATCAAAAACAAACTGTTTTTATTGCAGTTTTAAGATATATTCTCTTATCGAATTGCCTGAAAAACCATGAAACCATGGGCATGAAAACATTTTTGCCATATATAGAGGTTTTTGCAAAATTGACATGTTTTTATTTAGTTAAATGTAGTCAATTTTAAGGGTAATAGAAACACAGCTAATGTTATTACAGAGTTTAGTATTCAAATAAATGTAAGGTAAAGCAAGGCATCATTTTATTCTATATTTAGTGTTGTCTCCGGTTTACAAAAATCATGGTTCTTAGTACCAAAACAAAAACGCAAAAACATGATGATTAAAAAAAACAAAAAACACTATTTTAACAAGTTTAAGTTAAACAAACATAAAATGTACAAAAATCAATGCCATTCTTCACTACTAAAATTGTGTTTCAAGTTTCTCCACAATTAATAAGAGTTTGAAGTAAAAGAGTAAAAGTTTGAAAAACAGTAAACAAATTTCGCCCAAATTTTATTTTAAAAAAATTAAAATGCATATTATTTTTGGGATTATTTTTGCTGTTTGATTATTTCTTTAAAAAAATAAAGTTTTATATATATTTTTCAACAGTAGTGGTAGCCTATCACATACATTATTCTAAATAACAGTAATATATTTCTTGCACAATGTCTAAACCGAACTTTTATTTTGACGGGTTGCCATGAACACCTTCACATTTCTGTGTACGTATGGTGATGGTTTTACTCAAATGAAACAGTTCCAGGTCTTTTAACAGCACATTTGAAATTAAAATGAAAATATTTCACAGTAAAACTTTGACTGAATTTTGGTCAAATCAATACAGAACATATTTTTTAAAACATTACAAAACTTACTGACTGTTGAAATGGTGTAAATGCAATCTAGCTTGCGAATGCATGTATTCTGAGCTCTGAGTGTGTAAATAGAATTGATTTGTCATTTAAAACTTTTTTGTTCTACTTAAAAAGTGTGCGTGCTCTTTTTCAAAATAAATGACACTTGCTATTTCGTTATCTAATGCAATGACACTCAAGACATTTTTATGCACGGCTTAATTCTTAAAATATGTTTTGGGGGCACAGCATATGTGTCTATGTGCCTACGTAAAACACAACAAATAAAAAAAAAAAAACATCTTATGAGTCACTCGGTATCTGATGTCAGAGCTGAATCACTAAAAATTGTTACACAAGAAACCAAGGCTGTTTCTCGAACAGTCGTGTGCTCAGTAAAGCCTTGTCTGCTCGCTGTACTTAAAAAAGTGTTTGTACGCGTTCTGTGAATGACAGGTCCAGGTAACCTCTGTCCATGTAAACAGCTCTTGAACCCAAACCCCGTGGTAATTTGTCTGCCCATATTTTAAGTTTCCCTTGATTTGTTTCCCATACAAACCCTTGGCCTTTCCACAGCTTTCTGTTCATTTAATAAATCCAAAGTTATCTTTCTGGCCCACCGCAGATAAGCATGCAAAATTGCTCTTTTTGATACCGTTGGATATTTCCGTCTCTACTCACAAGTTCCTTATGTTACAATTAAATTGAATTGCATGGCCTTTTCTAGAAAAACACCGTGCTGAAAACATTTGGAACGTCAATGTTTAGAATTAATCTGTGTGCCATTTGGTTGCTCTTGACGTGTGCTTCATATATAACCACATATTATCTTAGTTTGCATTCATCATCATATCACAGCTGTTATCTCTCAGGATAGATATAGAAACTGGCATTAAAAGTAAAAAGCTTTTTCATTATCGCTGCTCGGTAAATCAAGTAACACTGTAAATTTCGTGCTGAGCCCTTATCACCGTAGGGTGATGTTCTACGATCTCACCACATTACCACCCACGTTAATGGCATTGGTGAGCAAAGACAGCATTAAGCTAATAGACCTGGCCACATCTTGCATTATAAATAGTCATTAATATTCCATTATCTGTCTGCACATGCCCACGAAATGCGCAGGGACCGGCAGCTGTGCTGAAACATACCTTTCTGCTTTTCAGGTAACACTGTGCACTCGAAAGGAGAAAGCGCTGCCGCGCGGGTCATCTTACCTGGTTTTGGGGGACGTCGTCAGCCACTCCTCATGTTTTTCAAATGTAATCAGGTAGGCCGCGATCTCCTGCAACAGAACGAATGAGGAAACCTTTAGAATCCTGCTTTTCCTACTCCCTAAAATGTGTTTTAAAAATACAAATGATGTAGTTCGGTGTTATATCTCGGTTTATATATGTCCCATAACATCAGCTGAGATATTTAGGGGAGAAAGAAAAAACTTTCAGCACACATTTTTACAACGTTCTTCAGTCCTTTTCCTTTCTCTCCATCCTATTATTTCTTGTTTACCTCCACTGGTCACACTAAAGGAGCGCATCAAAATAAAAAAATCAAGGTAGTTTAGCATCATTCAAGGTAAAGTCCATTGTTTTTTGGACATCTACCGCTGTATCCCTGGATATTCTTTGAGAACGCTACAAAAAAACAGTCACAAAACTCTAAAAAGTAAGTATTTATGTCACTGAACATACTGTATCAGTGCCAGCAGAATGAAAAGTCCTTGTGTCATTGTTCACAAACAAGATAGTCAACATGTTTAGTCAAGAAAGTGCACTTCTTACTGTATGTATGTCATATATCCATTTTAAAAGTACAAATTTCTACATTACTGGATGTGGGACTGAAAGAGACTGTTCCAAAATTAGGATTTATTGAAGATATGGCTGATCTCCCAATATTTAGCTGCACCCTTTAGTCATTATAAGGCCATGATTGACAATAAACGCCCTTATTTCATCTCCCTCTGTTTTGTCACCAAGTATATACTCCTCTTCTTCCTTTTGGCTGTTGACCCTGATGGTTTTCTCAATGTGCACACATGTGCGTTGTCCTCTGTCTGTATATGCTTTTCAGACATGAGATGCACAGTGAGTTATTTAAGAGAACTGGTTTATAACTGGTTGATCTATATTCTCTTCATTAGTGAAAGTTAAGTTTCAGCTGTTCATGGCAGATTTACAAAAAGTACAATAGAAATGTGCAGAAAATGTGTTTGACAGTTTATGACAACTAGATTAAAAATACCGCATGCTATACGTATACGATGAACTCATGAGTGGATATTTTGAGGGGTGAGACTATAGCACAGAGAACTATATACATTTTGAGCAACATGGAAATGTAAGAAGTTGCCGACAAATGAACATAATCAGTTGTGTGATGAACAAAAGCAATCTATAGATAGATAGATAGATAGATAGACTGGTGGATGGATAGATAGACAGTCAAAGGCTTATTAACTAAAAGAAAAACAGGTTGTTCTTAATGTTATCAGCCTATTAAAAGTACTAAAACAAATGTATCCAAGTCGACCAAGGTTAACTCTCTCTCAGGTGCCGTAAAATTGAAAGGCTTTTCTCATGCAGTCCTTATAAACCTAGAGAACTCCATTTAAACGCCACCAAACACTGTCATATAAATTTAGCGAGTTTTGTCCAACAACCTGATCTTGTGAAACGAGGTTTGTGCATTGGTATGAGAAACCCGTCCATCTCCGAGCCGGTAGTCCGGAGTCGCGAATGATTCTAGATGACCCGAGGATGACCATCGTTCATCCGTCGCTCCGGGGTATTCGCAAAGTGTTCAGACTGCCCACAGAGCAGCTGTCAGGAGCCAGATTACACAGCCCCGAGGGGCGAAAGGCATCTCCAGTCCTACAGCCAATCAGCATGCCATAGCGACTATCAACTCGTCTGACAAGTGGCAGATCCTGCATCGTATCGCTGTGCAACCACCACCGGAGCGCTTAAGACAACATTCACGTGCACATGAGTTACTTGTGCTTGAATTCTGAGATCAGTTGAAAGACCGATCTCATTTTATGCACCAGTGGGCCCATTTGAGCAAAGCGTGAGGAGAATCAGTGTCTGAGCGTCTAGAATCCAGAAACAACGTACGTCACATATATATTAACGGCTCTATCACAGTTGTTCGCGCTTTAAATGAAGTAGAACGGGGCTAAACAGAGAGGATTTGGGTAACAAGTGGCACACGTCTACAGGACAGACACATCAGGATGCTCTTCACAAGGGCAGAGTGTTCGGCTGACAGACACGCAAAAGATTCGCTGTGTATCTACATGCGGCCATATGCTCTCTTGGCTCGGCTCTGAGAACAGGCAGAAGGCCCAGGGAAGTGTATGGGAACACAACTGGCAATGTTCTCTCTTGGTTTCAATTTAGAGATGCCAACTTGTGCAGTGCCAATTTAACCCTGCTGCCCTCATTATTGAAGGCAAAGAGGGAAGGGATGGGTCTAACAGAGGAGAAATGAGTAGTGTATTAAAGAGCCAAGAGGAAAGAGGAAGTGTTCATAAACGCAAGCGTCTAGAGTAGGGTGGTGAACCGTTCAGAAAAGAATCAAGAGTGCTTTTTAATTCCCATTTTATTCTTGAATTGGAAGAGAATCTATTTTTAATCCAGGAATTAAATCAGAGCAAACATGATGGAAAATTGGTGAATGTATATTTAAGAAGGTTGAATTTTTAAAGGCATACTTCACCCAGAAGGAACATTCTGTCATAATAACATTTTGTTCCAAACCTGTATGACTTTGTTACTTAAGCGGAACACAAAGATATGATAAAGAATGCCGGGATTAGTCTAAACTACACCGAACCTCACTGACTTTCATTTTTTTTCTGATGTATTCAATAAGGAGACTCATGCAGGTTTGAATGATATGAAAGCGAGTAAATGCTGACAGAAGATGACATTTTTGGGTGAACTAATACTTTAACTTGAAAGGAAAATTCATCAAGACGGGGTTTGAAAGTTGGCTCTGAAAATTTAAAAAGCCATTTTTTTAAAGATTTTTGCATGGATGAATTATAACTCACGACTAACAGTAGATAGCGTAATGGATGGATGGAAGGATGGAAGAATAGAAGAATGGATGGAAAAAACGAACAACAGAATGAATGATGGATTAAAGGAAATATTCATTTATGGATGGATGGAATGAATGATAGACAATAAACAAAAATATGGATTGAAGAAACAAATTTATTGATGGATGGATGCATGGATAGATGGGTGGATGAATGAATGGGTATATAGAGTGAAAGAACCAATGAATGATGGACCAAAGGAACAATTGATTTATTGATGGATGGATGGAACAAAGCAATGTGTAGAGAGAATGATAGACTGAAGAAACAATACATTTGTTGATAGATGATAGATAGATAGATAGATGATAGATAGATAGATAGATAGATAGATAGATAGATAGATAGATAGATAGATAGATAGATAGATAGATAGATAGATACTATGAATTAATGATTTAAAAATATATTGATGGATAAATGAATGGATGGAACGAATAATAGAGTGATGGATGGACGGACAGATAGATAGAGCAATAGCACAAACACAATTAAACATTAGAATGACAGAAAAATGGTTGAATCTTAATCAACACAGTGAAATAAATGATATTTTGCCACAATCTTTTGCAATCGCCCCAATAGAGAAGCATTATTCTGCACCAAAAAAAGCCAGACAAACATGCTGATCATCAAAACAACAGCTCACAACATCCACACTCTTCAGTCCAAGACAACACAGTAACACCAAGCAAATGAGGGAAAATCCAGCTGCTATTACGAAGCGTGAGATTGGATAATCTGCTAGTTTTCTGATTCGAAAGCGATCAGATTTGGCTTGTAACTCCAGGGCACATGAGCCAACTCTTTGTTGTTTCCGTCAAAGGGTTCCATCATCTTATGTGACCGTAACACATATTTCGTTGTTATCCTGTTCTCCACTGGGCCGGGCCTCTGATTGTTTGTTACGCTGGGACCCTGAGAGTGTCCTGGCACTGTCGCCGATGGGCTGAATGAAAAACAATGACCCCCTGTAATTTGGCAAACAAGCATCAAGACAGATACTGAGCATCGGGGAGCCGAGCCTTTGTCAAATTCTGTTTATTCAGGAGTCAATTCTCAGCGGCTCGTTCGTCTTTACAGTCCCCTCTCTCCCTAGTTTTCCTCGTTTTCCGATAAGCTTGCTTTTTGCGCTTCCTACACTTTCCCAGCACTCCTCCCCTCCTCTTTGCTCTCATTGCCTTATTATTCCTCTGTTCCATGCTCCTAACTCAGAGCTGTAGTCACCAAAGAGATTATATGACAAAGTCATTTTGCATTGAAATGAAGATGAAGGCCTCGGGGCTTCAGCGTTCTGCCAGAGAACATCCCTTCCCCATTCCCTCACTTCTCCCGTCCCCCCCTCTCCCTCCTACTTCCCATGAACCCCGGGGGCCAGTCGTTCGGCTTCTAGCGAACCTGCTCCAGGCGGCTCTTTCTCTAACCCGCAGTTAACCTGAAGGGCGGTGCCGAAGCCTCGCTCTGACTGCCAATGAGCACCTCCAAGTTTGCCGTCAAACTCCTCAAAGCGCTCTTTAAACTATAGTAGGGGTAAACGGGAGGCGTGTGAGAGGGAGCTTTCCAGACGAAATGAAGTGTCTCCTTCCTTCCAGACAATGCCTCTCTCTCTCTCTCTCTCTCTCTCTGGCTTACGTCTTGAATGCTTGTTGCTAAACTTTATGAAATGCAAATCGGCCTCCTGTGAAAATGATCTTTGAAACACTTCTAACAATTCAACACCAAAGGAAGACATGAGCAAATCCTGCTACCTGTTTCAAAAGGCCAGGCCTGCCATCCGTCTCTCTCTGTTGTTCCCAATATGAAAGAGAAAAAGTCGTGAACAATATGACTCCCCGACAGGTTTATTTAAAGGGAAGCATTCGAGCTGCGGAATAGACGCAGAGCAAAACGTGTGGATTTCGCGACACTATAGAGCTTGTGAGAAAGGCATAACCATGATCAAGTTCAATTACTATAGCTATTAATTCACAGTGTCAGCCGCTCTTTGATGAAGCACTTTGTTGATGTGTTCAAGCCGGCCCACTTGAGCTCAGGGGAGTCTTTTGTTGCTTGACCATGAGTAACACTCTAGAATTATTTAGAGCAAAAATTGGCAATTATAGTTTGTGAGGA
>JAUMHP010000060.1:5272975-5294205 GCA_032361065.1 Enteromius trimaculatus
TAAAATGTCATTAGGACTAAAGTTCAGTATTGTGCAGGATTCAAACATTTTTGGAGGCTAACATGTATATCATGAAAATTCCCAGCAATCGTTTATTTGATCAGTGACAGGAACCACTAAGCAAGTGAAAAACATGATTACCAATGTTAAAAAAAACACAAACACCAGCACAATGACTGGTAAAAACCAGCAAAGAACCAAGCTTTAGTAGAATCACTCCTAAAATTAAGAGCTACCACCTAAGGGGAACAAATGACTGGTCCTTGAAAATGCAAGCATCTGCACAATGAAACCGCTCTCTGTAAAAATAAGGCACACAAACGTCAGGTTTATGAACTTCCACTATATGTACATATAACATACAACATCCCCCTCGATTTGCTGTAAAAACCATAATCAGCTTTCTTGCTCATAACTAATGAACTCAGAAAAGCACGGATCCCACATCAATGGTGGAATATTTTGGTTAATTTCTTACGGGTCCATCTCTGTCTACCCTTACTTTTGTTTACACCCTCATTCACTGTTTGTTTCCTTGTTATAAAAGCGTCATTATTTGTGCTATATGAACTCCTCTGTGCTGAGTAGCCTGCGGAAGCAAAGCAAGTAGTAAGCAAATAAATAATAACGCAAGACTGAATGAGGAAATTCATATTTAAGGGATGTTTTAACAGTTTCGGGAAGAGGACGCCGAGCTTAAATACCTTCGTCTCCCTCCTCCAAGTATCTAGTTATGCATCCCCCCTTCCTCCCCTGCTCCGCCTTTTCTTTCGCATCTTCAAGGGTGGCGAACGGGACCGAGCCTCGGTCCGAGCTCTGCCCTTGCTAGGGTTACAACCAGTAGGGCTCGCCCTCTGGACAGCACGCCAAATTTGTTTATTTAAATTATGAAGAAGTGCAAATTCATGAAATGATCTTTCTGAAAACAGAACCCATTTAAGCTGAAAGGATGTGAAAATCACTAGCCATGCTGAAACATAGTTTTAGCTGCCTACATAGACAATTCAATCAACAGGCTTCTGTTGATGAAGGCTGTTCTGAGATCAAGAAAGCTTCACAAAAAAAAGGCACTCCCAGAATGCATTGCAGCAAGCTGAAAGAAAATGTAATCAAAATGGCAAAATAAAGACATACAGAGGGATATTTCTATTAGATATTGCCTACATCCAAGCATAGCGTTTCTGTATGTCCAGATGGTCATGTGGAAACCAATTCTACAACTTTCCAAACCCCAAAAAAAAGGTTTTATTCCCTTAATGACTAAAATAAAAGAAAATAAAAACAGCAAAATAAAAACAGCAAAACCAGTGTTTGATTCGAACTTGTTTCATAATTAACTTCATGAAGTTATTGAACTGAATCAACACTGAACTGACTTAAAGACACTATATTCTTTTCAGAGCTGCTTTAGGGCTGAATTTGTCTCATATTAAATAACGTATGAATTAATTGCTATTTTACAGTAAAGCTGCTTTGAAACAATCTGCATTGTACATTTATATAAATAAAGGTGACCTGGGTTTTTAACACATATTCATATCCCATTAAACTGGTTTTAATATCATAAAATGTAGCAAGTTTGTATCCGCAATGCTTTTCATTAATATTTATTATTAACTGTATACACCTACTCCAGTGCCAACATGTTAATGTGTACTATTTGGCACTATTTGACTAATAATTACATATACACCCACATTTTGTTATCATCTAACCATCATGCAAGTGTCAAATGAGAGTTGAGCGTCAGATATTAGTTAAGATGTTCCCTTAGAAGGCAGCGGCCTATGTAGGCAGGATCACTTGGGGCTATTATAGGCCCTCATGCATTTCCCTGCAACAGAGTTTCCTCAATTTAGCCTCCATCCATTTGAAGGATCCATTAAAGGGAAAACCTGAAACTGAAGTGTTTGTGGATGTGCACACACTGCTGTTGTGAAGAATGGCACTTAGAGACAAGGTCTGGGATGAGAATGGAGGATACTGGAGTGGCCCTCTTACCCTGGGAGGGAGGGCTGAGGTTTTTTTGGAAGGGGGATGTCTCTCAGCGGCCGTGACATAAGAGCCACCACCATTTCTGTGGATCAAACAAGAGCGTCAGGAGCAAAGCAGCTCATAAGAGGAGTGCCACCAAAAAAAAAAAAAAATGATTCCATGAACCTCTGGAGGTCGAAGTGTCAGATCGTTGAGCGATCTTAAGGGAAGCAAGGCCACTTCACCCTGCAACACTGACAGCACTTTCTATCAAACGTACAAGCACAGTGAATAGCATTTTTACCACAATCACCTCTCAGTTACATAAAGACTAGATCATACTCACCTCCTGTGGATAAGGAATATAACCAGCATACGCGAGCACAAAAGTGCAGAACTTGTTAAAATCTTCCACTGTCCGTTTCCGCTTGAATGTTGAACTGTAGCCCTGCAATGAAAACAGCGTCAATAATCACACGAATCTTTTAAAGTGACGAGTTTAAAGCTACCAGTTTAAAAGGTTAAAGCAGCCTTTTATTCTTGTGAAGAGAATTAAAAGACACTTTTATCGTTTGATAAGCTGATCAGAAATGCAGCAACGTATGCCCCTTTAAATTATTACTGAACTTTAAGTTATTTTAAACCAACGGTAAAAGATAAAAGAGTGAAACGTAGGACAAAATGAATGGGTTATATTAGTTAAAGTGTATCATTTCTACACCACGTATGTCGCCAAATGTATTAAAAATCAACAGCACTAACACTGCTTTCAAACAGGTAGTCCCACCCCTAGCACATGCCATTGGTTGAGTCACTGTTGTTGTTCTGGGTTGGTCACAACAGTCAAACAAACATAGCAATGGCTTTAGATCGTTACAGAGTTTGTGTTTATAGGAGAATCAACACAGAACAGTTTACTTATCGTCTCTGCATATAGAGTTTAACAGCTGGGTTCCAGAAGAAAAAACTGATTATCGACAATAATTTACAACCCTTTAAAGACAGATATGCTGTGTTAGAATCAATGAGTGGAATGTGCTTATACTGAAGCCACCAGGCTGCATTATTTCAACTTAACTGTTAAAGAATCATGTTTAACAGCAGAACATCTGGTGCAAAACTGTTTAACCCATGATTCTTAAAAAAAAAAAAAAACAGCAATCATAGAATTGTAACAAATAATGCAGAAATTATTAAATTCTATATGCAGAATAATTCAAGTCAGTTATATATTTAGTCAGGTTTGGTGTGTGTGTGTGTGTTAATATATATTAATACATCTCTCATATCTCTAGCCTCTGAGATATGAGAGCGGAGGTGTAAAGCAATCTGCGCGCATGCGCAGTCGAGCACTGGCTCTGTCAACTGTGCAAATATTCGACATATTGACACCAGCGAGCAAAACGACAAATCACCGTCACTCAGTCGACACTAATGTAAATTCGCCTGATATACTACAACGCCGTTTATATCGACACATCTACATGTTTGATGTTAAAACGTAGTGACCCAATGTTAAAAGGCTTGTTTTAGCAACTCGATGCACACTGGTTTAACACTAACAGCCCAAAAGAGAACGAAACGAGCTTAACAAAATAAAGCTCTCATGAAAATTGTTATTAGGATTGGGAAAAGCAAAAAAGGCCTAAGAACTACTTTAATCCAATCAAGCTAAACCGCATCTAATGAATTGAGTTAACGTTAGCCAGCCATTGCTAATGGGATCGCCTCAAAACAATCACACGGTCTTTTCCGTTGACTAATTTACTTATTTTAGGAGGTCAAGCTAGTAAATAAGTGAAATAACAAATAAAATTGTTTTTTTAAACATATTTTCTATTTGATAAGCACGGGTTCCGTACAGTGGAAAGCCTATTTTGAGCTGTAACGTTATGGCATTGAGAAGCGGAAAAAAACATGTATAAAAGAAACCCTGAAAAGACACAGCATAATATTAAACAACAATAAAATCCGCCATAACTGTGTTACAAAATGACTAAAATCAAACTCTTTTTACCTGTGTGTCAAAAGGACAAGTCGTCGAGCTGTTGTCCATTTCTATAACGGGAAAAAATGTTTTAGTTTACAATCACATTATATAAGTTACCACTTTTGAGTCAAATAACATCAGAAATAACGTTATAATAACATACAAACTAAAATTAAATCGAGTACGCGGATGCATATACTAGTTATGATACCATATGACTAAACCAAACATTGTTTTTAAAAACAATAGGACAGCTGTTTAGTTCAAATCAATCGTAGCAAAGATGAACCTTGTCAGACAAATTAAAGTTTTAAAAAGGGATTTATGAGATTATATAATGCACAGAGTCACGTCACGTATATCCACACCTAAACAAATTTTTTTATATTTTGATAGGCAGTCCTCGAGCTCTGTTAGCCTGCTAACTACTACAGACCTGGGGCCGGTTGCATAAAAGGTTAACGTAACGTTAGTCTTTTTCTTTAAGACTAGTGACAGTTTTTTTAATTCAGTCACATGAAAATGTATATTAGTCTAAGTTGAACACAAAAAATAAAAGAGTTTACTTTTGGCTGACTGCTAGTTGGTCAGACTAGCTCTTGAGGCACTATCTTAACATGAAGGCTAAGTTTATAGAACTGGCCCCTGATCTATTATGTTTAGTAACACTTTATCATTCATAACACGTCAATTGTGATCAATATCCACGACTACAGAACTAAATCATCAATTAGATCGAACTGTAATGTCTTTAAACTAAACTTTTTCCACTTTTTTCCTCCCCTTCAAGAACTTGCTAATTGGCTAGCATTCACGCTAACATTGTTGTGACCGATGTTTGTGTCTACACTGTTTTATTTACGTTTACCTGCTGCTGAAACACAGATACTGGACCACGCGACGGTAAAAAGGTAGATAATTATCCCGGACCGAAAAGTAGGCGATGACAGTGGCTGGAGTGATGGAAAACAGTGAGGATATATGTCCGAATGTGATGAAGATGTGATGGGTGAAACTCAGAAAGGCAGATCTGCCAAAATAAAAGTCCTCGTTGCATTCATGTGGATTACCCAGCTGTTGGTCAGTTTACAGCCCAGAAATATAATACACACGTACACACTTCGAATGGAATTAGATTTGAAAAAAAATATCCGACTGCTGGGATAAGCCTGTTTTCTGACAAACTGGTGTGAGAATTACCAATATTATGTTAAAAAGCAATTACAGAGAATGGGTTAAATACATTTAAATTAAAATTCTTTAAACTAACTCTAAAATCCTTGTTCAATAAGTTTAAATGCATGTAATATTGTAAATTTTCCTGTAAAACCCCAATAAATAAATTTATCTTCAAAAATTAAAATTCAGTTCAGTCTTTTGATTTTGCGTTAGCTGACAACAAATAAAACAACCCAGCATGGTGGGTAAAATCATTAGCCCAACCAGCTGGGTCAAAGTAACCCAGCATGTGTTCTGTCCAGTATTTACCCAGAACTGGGTTGCAAAATAACCCAAATGAGGTAGTTTTTAATCCAGCATTTTTTAGAGTGTATATGGTCTTTGGAACACGTAGGATCATAAAATATGCATCCAAACATATCCCCCGGTCTAAGAACTATGATTGGCTGTCCTCTCCACCAACGCTGTCTCTTACTTTGTCTGCATGAAATCACCCTTCAGCGTGAGGCTATTATTATTATGCGCATCATTAGCTGTACAAAAATTGTTTTGCTGAAAATTGTTGTGTCTTGTCATATTGTAATGCATTATCTTAAATATGAATACACTGGCTTGTAGTGAAAACTGCATGGTGTTATTCGCCTATAGGCCTACTTACTTCCGCAATATTATTCTAGTATTATTATAATTTACAATAATTTATTTATTGCATGTCAGGGCTTCGTAATCAAGAATTTTGGCATCCTGAAAATTTTTAATGGATTAATTTTACAATTCTGCCCTGGCACGAATCAAGAATGAAATTGTTGGCTGTTGTAAAATAAAATTGTCTGAATGTCAGCTGCAGTTTTCCTGTCAGCAGTAAATACAGCTGCTGATGCACGTTAGTCATTCTGCAGAGATCATATTACAGGAAGCTCCCTCCCACCGCCAACACACTTGGTTGAAGCACTCGAAGCACTGTAAGTACTTTACGCTTTATATAATTTGTTACTTTTTTATGCGTGTTCTGTGATGCGTTTACAGTATCTGTGCGCAAAGAGCCCATCTTTAGGCTGAACAGCAAGAAACATGAGTCAGCTCATCGCAAAGGGCTAAGCTAGAGCTACTGGGCAAGTCAGTCCTGAATGAAATAAACCACATAAAACAGTATTTATGTACTTATAAATCGTGTTAAAACTTCTGGGGAACTATGTCAGCTTTAGGACTGCATTGGTAATGAGCTTTAATTTATGCATACTTTTACAATGGTTCCCTGATGAATATCCTGAAAGGAGTAAACGCTTTGCTGCAGTATCCAGGAAATGAAATCGATCTCAGGCGTATGAATGATAGAAAGACTGCTGGTACAAAGTCATGGCAACAAACAGCTTGTTGAGGTATTAGTTGAAGGTGTCACTGTGTACACTGTTTTATCTGGCATATTTATTTCTGAATAGTCACAGGAAAAGCAGACATCTCTCAGATTCAACACCATGCCTGGAAACCTCATAAAAAATCCTAATGGAGATGGTAAGTCGACATTTACACTGTCATTCAAAAGATCCGATGTATTAAAAAAAAATAATTATTATTATTTAAAGCAAAGGTGCCTAAAAGTAATCAAAAGTGACATTAAAGTAATTTATAATGTTAGTGGTGTTTATTTCCTGCTCCGGGTGGGTGTTCATAGTGTGTGTGGTTGTTCACTTCTCACTGCTGTGTGTGTGTGTGTGTTACCATTGACCATACCTGGCCACACGTCACTTCACTTCATTTCATTTATGCGTATTCTTTAATAATATATAATGATTTGAGAAGGATCATGTCACATGTGACACTGAAACCTTGAGTGATGCATAAAAGTCCACTTTGCATCACTGGTTTAAATTACATTGTACAATATAAAACGGTTATTTGTTATTTATTGTAAAAAAAATAAACAAATAAATAAATAAAATTTGGCAGCTGTTGTTGCAAGAATAGTTTTGTAAAAAAAAAAAAAAAAAAAAAAGTGTCAAGTAAATATTATTAAATTGTTTTGTAATGTTTGTTTTGTTTTGTTTTTAACTACAAACTAAACTGTAAAAAGCACATTTTATGCAATCGTGGAAAAAAAAAAAGGCTAAATATATGGGGGGAAAAATCATGTTCGGTCCAGGGTTTCAAGAATTTTCATTTCGGTGCATCCTTAAGTACAGATTCAAGGAAAAGAACTAACCCAGTTCTCTAATTCCTAACCACAAATTCACTAATAATTATGGCACAGTATACTGCACATATCTGCCCAGAACCTACTGGTTCTGTAACAAACTGCTTATGCTTTTGTTGTATAAGTCACTCTAAATAAGAAGCATCTGCTAATTGCATTTTTAATTCATATGTAGTTAAGTCAACTGCGTGCATTACACAATAGAATACAAAAATACTGTTTAGTAGCAGTTAAGGATCTATTTTGCTATCACATCAGCTCTCCTTTTGTTAAATAAAATCCTCATTAGAGCAGTAAAATGCACTTCAGCCAAGTTGGAAAAAAGTATTGGAAAAAAACTTGTGTCTTCACCAGAGGATCTGCAATACTGGGAGCTGATAGAGAATGGAGGTGATGAATGGCGGACAGAGGACATGCCAGGGGACTGTGGACAAACTTTCCATGACGAATCCATCACTAAATACTTCTGCACCTCTTTCGAGTAAGTAGATAAATAGTAGGAGATGGATGCTTTTCCTGGATAGAACAGGGTGAAAAAGGATCCTTGTCTTTGTCTTTTATACTCCCTGCTTGTGTTTCGACATGTCTTCCTTCATCATTTGTAAATATGTGCGTTAATATTTCTTCTCTGTTCCAGGCCGTGTATAAAAAGACAAGTGATTGACCTGCTGGCCGAGGGTTACGACCCTGAAAATTTAGATTTCGCACAGCCAGCGGTCAATGTGGAGGACTGGTAAACTTTGATGATATATGGACTTGATGGCACAAGTTTTGTTTTGTCATGTTGTCCATTCAGCCATTTCTTTTGAATGTAGGTTCTGTAGCCGAACAGACTGTGGATGTATTTATAAGCTCACTGTGTCTCTGCTTGATGAAAACCAAGAAGTCATACAAGAATTTAAGCCAGATCAAGTGACCATTGACCCAGATTGTGACGACTGCTCTTGGAGACAGGTACAAAAGCAGAATAATAGTACAAAAGCGGTTTTTCATAACACACCCATTTAACCTTTATTTGCCTACTACATGCCTTCTGATTCAGACATGTTTTGTAAGTAAATGTCATTTTAGTATAATTTTAAAAATGTCTAACTTCATGTTTTTGCTGTAAAAACTTTGCTAATGTTTAAAACGTAAACACGAAAATAACTTGTGTTATTATGTAATAAATGTGTAATTTTAGTAATATTTAAAGATAGGACTGAAACAACTTAGTTTTGCTTGATTATCTATACATCATTAGAAAAAAAAACGTTAAAATGTGAGTTTCAGGTTTCTGAATTATATGTTCATCTCTCAATCATCATTGAATTGCAATGCAATATATGTTTTGAAACAGGTCTTTGATAATAAATCTAAGTATTTAAATATCCTAATAAGGCATATTTTGAGGTGACAACTGATATTTATATGCATTTTATGTAAGTCATCTATACTGTTACAGTATGCATTATAAGCTATCAGAATTCCATCTTACTTGCATAAATATCAGCATCACACCAAATTACAGCTTAGGTGGGCCATTGAATTTGTGTATCAAATATGATACTTAAGAAAAAACAAGCAAACAAGATCTATCTATCTATCTACACACACACACACGCAATTGCAGTTTTTCTGAAGGATTTTAATAAAAGTTGAGTATTTTTTAAATAAAACAGCTATGTCAAAAAGTATTCAACCCCTATTCACCATTGCTATTAAGTCACGTTTTTGTACATAGATTAAAATACAATTAAGACAGAAATTAGTTTTAGTATTAGTATGAGATAGGGTGAGCGTGATTTCACGAAGTACAAGATGTTCCTGGATCAACATTCTAATCAACCAATCAGAATTGAGGAATACATTTCTGGAAATATCTGTTTTAGGCTTATAATTAAAGTTAGGTGCTTCTACGCCCTTGTTAATCAGCTATCATTTCCCACTGATTTTAGGCATACATTTTGGGTAAGGGTAGGTTTAAGGGTAAGGATTGGGAAAAGTTTATATTTTTGAACAGTAATGTTGATCCAGGATCATGTCTTCCTTGGCAAAATCACGGCGACCTTTGCATAGACCTGTGGAGTTCTGGAAGAATGTTTTATAGAGTGATGTGACCAAACTAGAACTGACCCACAGATCAGCAGTGTGTTTACTATAAAAAGGGCTAAGCTTAAGCAGAAGAACACAATCTCCATGTTATGGGGCGCTTTGCTGTCGAAGTACACGGAAATCTTGACCATAGATATGTATATACGCAGATGCCTCAGTAGCGACTGTTTCCATGGGCTGAGATGTGTAAGCCGTCTACCATGTTGTAGCGGTCTGACTTGATGTCTTTCACCATAGTAATCACTGAATAATCGAAAGATGCCACAATCCTGCCTTTGTGTGAACCTACAATATGGTGAATGACGTCAAGTTCATCGTTCCAACATGGAACATAAAAAATATACACAATACACACATTTCTGATCTAAACAAAAGGTTTTTTTTTTTTGGTATGTGATTTTTGACAACACTAAAAAAAAAAAAAAAATTAGAAAGAAATCTCCATTTTGTTCATGCAAACTTGTTCTTCTGTTATAGGTGAGCCACACATTCACAGATTATGGTCCGGGGCTTCGTTTCATCTCTTTTGAACATGGCGGTCAAGACACCAGGTTTTGGCAGGGCTGGTTTGGAGTGAGAGTGACTGGAAGCTCTGTTACAATTGATCTCTAAACACCAATCAGACAAATTTATGATTGGTTATAAAAGACCAGATGTATCTTATCGTAGCTTGCTTTCAGTTTTGCACATACTGCACTAAGTGTAATAGTAACCAAATATACTGAAGCTGAAGATACACATGTAATGATACGCCTTTAAAAGGATAACCGGATTAGATTTTTTTTTTTTAGTTTTTTCTATTTCTGTTCAACCACTAGCTACCTCTATATGCCCCTGCAACCTATGCATTAAGTTAGCTTACATTAACAACACTTTTAATGAAATCTCTACATGCAATTTATCTTCAATTATCATGATCTCCTAATGCAATCCAAATTGGTCTGTAGTATGCACACTTGAAAATAAAAAGGATTGACAAAACATGATCTGTCTTAGACCCTCCTTCATCAAACAATATATTGCATTTATAGTTTTGCACTGAAACATGTTTAGTTTAATGTTAAACCTCTTAAGCTCAACAAGGTGTATTTATGTCCTCAAATACAGTAAAAGTGTAATAATTTTTAAGTGGAATTAATTCCTGTAACGCATAGCTGAATTTCTAGAATCATTAATAAGGCTCAGAATAGAGATTATGTTTAATAACCAAATTTTAATTACAAACTAAACTGTTTAAAACCACTTGTGGTCAAAAGGACAGTATTATTAAAGTATATCACAAAATAAATCAATCATAAACCAGAAGAGTGACAACTGCATCTTAATTTCCTTCAGACAACAGGTCATCAATTGTCTAAAATAGCTTTGTGCAATCATACATAATATAATACTTGTTCAGGACAATAATGACAGATCAACATCACAATTAACAATGACAGTGAAAATAAAACTGAACTACATTGTGAGTGAATGTCTTTTCACAAGGACATCCTCCGATACTTATAATGCATTATGATATTTTTGTACATATCGACCAACTTTTGCGATGTGATTGTACACTCAGATTCAAGTAGTGTTTATGCATCAGATTCCAGGGAATACATTTTGGTATAAATGTCAAAGGCTAAAAGGGATGATTATCAAAAGGTGTACAACAACACAAAAACATGAGTAACATCGTGACATAACCCTAACCTGTGTATGTTTGCCCTGACATGAGTTTTTCTTATTCAGTTTGTGATTGCATCTGCTTGCAAAAGGCCTCAAACTGCTGCTGTTCAAGATCAGTCATGACTTTGTTCAGGGCATAAATCTGCAAAAACAGAGAACAAACAAACTGGATGAACTGAAATGGAAATAAGCAAATTGTAAGATGCGTAATATTTAAAAGAAAGAAATTACAAATATAAGTCAAACCATGCAAGTAAATGAGTAACTGATCTTACAACTTTGCACAGGCAGTTACATAATTATTTCTAAAGGATCATGTGACACTGACGACTGCAGTAATGAAGCTGAAAATTCAGCTTTGTATCACAGAAATAGAATTTGAAGTAAAGTCAAATCGTTTAAACAGATAATGGTAATGCAATGTGACCTCGGCTCTCTGTCTCTGCTTTAGCTCCTGCTGTGCTGATTTCTGTCTTGTCCTGTCCCCACGGGTCGGCGTTTGCTGCTTTTGTTTGTCTTTTCGACATGCTGGCTCCATTTTAGAAAAGATAAGTCCAGATGATAAATTCACTGAAATAAAGATTTACCAAAGAATATCTGTTACTGAAGCCACACATTTTGAACAGTTAACAGTATAATGTATATCAGAGATTTATATATAATGACAACAATGTACACACATTTAAAAGCATTAATATAGTTCCTGTACAGTACTGTATATTTCTAGAGTAAATACTGTGAAAAACGAATATTATAAATGTCTACTCCTCTTATGTCTACTCTTTATAAAAAAAAAGACTACTCCTCTTAGCACTGTATATTTATTCACTCATATTTCTCAATTAAATTTATTTATATTGTTGTTGTCTCTTCTTAAATTTAACGTTTCACAGCTTTTCTCATTTCCACGAACTATTCCGCTGATTTTTGCTCGGCTATTTGAAAACAGCTGGTTACTTATAGGTTATTAATTAACACCATATGTGAAACAATCCTTTTCGTTACGATTTCTGATTTAGAAACAAGTGTAATTTACTTCATACAGAATAGTAACCCATAGCTTTCTGTCTATTAGCATAGCACGTAAGCCCTGTCAGAAATGACTATCCATGTTCGTACGGCAAACCATATCTGTTAAAACTTTAACGAAAGCAATAATGTTAGGGCTACCTAGCCTTACCTTATGATTTAAAACGAAAGCAATCAACAAAGATGTAACTGGTACGGTTTAGCAGGTTTGTGGTGTCACTGATAAATAACCCCGGGTAGAGTCGTCTTTGCTTGAAGGTTCCTATTAATATTCCTATTTATTGCGGTCAAAGGTATTTAGTGAAACTTTATTTCATTTTATGCTTTATCCTTTTTAGGTGTAATAACAGTGAAAATGTATAAGTATTGTATAAAGTTTTTTTGTTGTTGTTGTTTTACAGCCAATGTTTCATATTTTAACTGGAAAATGTGTGACAGCTAGCTTTTGTTACTTTTATAAACAATGAAGCGTTGCACAAATCCATTCTTTAAAAACAACAACAACAAAAAAACCTTATATTTAGTTTGGTTTAGTTATTCACAGCATGTGCTGCTTGTAAAACTAAATGCAAACACAAGAGGTCACTCTAATACAGCTATTAACGATAGAAACTGATTGATACACTTGATTTATGGTATTTCAGTACATATTGTTTGTGTGCATTACATTAAACTAACCGTATTTTATTATTTTTATTCTGTAACAACTAGACAGACTGCATTACTTTACTATCTAGAGACCAAAATGTCATATATTTTCTAGCCCCAAAAGCGCTACATCATTCACAGCTAGTAATAAAAACATTTCACTCTAGTTTTTACCTCCCTGCCACCTTGGAATTTAAATGTATTCCAGTGTTTCTATTAAATTACTTGCGTGACATAATTCAAAAGCTCCGTCTGTTCTTGTTGAGTTTCCCCCCAAAGCAGGCCTGTCACAAATGCTACTCTAGTAGTTATTGTTATCCTCACCTATCAGACGACAAAAACACTCATATGTCACCAGAAAGACAGAAAACTGTATGTGGAGGTGTCAAGTTGTCAGACACCATTGGACCACCTAGTAATAAAACTGATAAAAGCTCTCAGAGAAGGCCTACAGATCATCTTTTAAGTAAATATTGGTTAATACGATACCTGGCAGAACCCGATGAGGCATAAAAATGTCAAAGAGGCTATAAACTATAGTTTGGATCGTGTTGTTAGAGTAACAGAGGACTCGTATAATTGTAAAAATGCCTCAAAACGAGACATGTGTGTCATTGATGGGTTTACTTCAGTCTGACCATATATGATGCTGTACTTTTACGAACCCTCACTTGACGCTCATATAGCTGTCCTCAAGTTTATGCCCTTTGGCACCGCTGTGCCACATGAAATTTATCATGGCACATTCCGATGTGTTTTCCTGGATTCCTTCCCCAACACAGGAGAGCACTCGCTCTGTAATAATATCCAAGGAAGAACAACTGATCCTAAATGCAACAGACCCCCTCCGACAGATTTTCCACTCAGTCTTAACCCGACCTTTAGCGCCCTAGGAAAAGCTGGCATACGCGAGGGAGTTCCCATGAGCCACTGCCACAGTCTGCGGAAAGCCAGCCTGAACAAACTGAATGCGGTGGGTCGGGAGGTGCCGTGAGCCTGTGACGGCAGATTGTTGTCAGATGCATAAGATGAGCTTTGCCCACTGCTCTTGACCGTGTGTTCTTCCCTAATACCAGCACACCTCATTTACTGGAGCAGTAACTCAAAGTGATTCGTCTGTTATCGAGGCATTCTTTCACTCCAGAGCGCAGTTCATCAGACAGATGCATGATGGGATTACATCTACAGAGGTAATGAGTCAAGATAGCAGCGGAAAGCAGCTTGTACAGGGCTACATGAAGGGTATAATTTGAAACTGTTGTGATCTAAACACTGCAGGCTTTTGTACATAACAAAGGTTTGGACACATTTAATTTAATTAAATTTTTTTTGTATGTGAAGGTTTATTCTCAAATGCATAAAATGTAAATAAATTCATTAATTAGTTTCAACAATAATGTAATTAAAAAAACAATAATTTTCACATTTTTACCATTTTGAACATTTACTCTTTTGAAACGTTGTTACGTTTATAAATTATTTATTTTTGTTATATTTGATGTGTGCATGTATATTAATAACAAGCTTATATAAAATGTCAAGGCATAAATAGTGTTACATTTGAAAAGTTTCTACATTTTGTCTGGACTAAATAAATACATGAGTAAATAAAAACATGTAAAAGTAAATGATTACATAAATATTTAAAGAAAACAAATATTTAACATTAATATTTAAAAAAAAAACTACCCCCAAAAATATTTTTTTTATCAATTTTTTATACATTGTTTTTGTTATATTTTTTAAAGGTTTTATTTAAAAACATTTTGTAAATACTTTGTTATTTATTTGTTTTACTATTGATTGATTGATCAATTGTTTGACTGTACCAAATGCATGAGAACCGACGAGAACTGACTCAAATACAAGAAAGTTTATTTATCTGCATGCTTCCATACATATCTTACCTTTGATGACTGTGCTATTATCCAAAGAGTGTAATATTGATAATAAAGGTTCAGTAGCTCTGTCTGAACTTTAAACAAGTATACAAGCCTGTTTAAGTTCTAGAACAGGGCAGAAAAGACAACCTTATGCGGAAAGTCTGGAACACCCACCACGGCTGTCAACAATTTGAATACAGATGAGCAACTCAAGTTAAAAATAAAGAGGAAAGGAAGCAGTCTTTAATAAACATTTCATATTGCTGTCACTTACACATAAGACCTTAGCCACAGCAGCATCCAGCGCTGGCTCGAAAACCTCTACAGGCTGCCAAAGAAACGTAGCCCCACAATGAACTTTTCAGCACTAAAAATAACCCTCTGAATAAATGATGCCCAAACTGAATGGCAAACTGAGGCCTCTTTTTTCACACCTGTACTGCGTCTGAGCAGCCGATCTGTCCAGCAAAATCAGTGGCATTGTTGCACTGGTGAAGGATGGAGAGGAAATGAGCGCATCAGTTTGAGGGTTAGCCATAGCATTTTTTGTGGATGTGCATAATGGTTGTTGTTATCACGCCCAATAAATGTGCAAACCACATTAAAACAGTTTTGGGTCCACATCAAAATGACATCATCAGGGCCTTTCTGACCCGCCCGCGGACATTTAGAGACATCAGGAGCAGGAGCATTTCTTCACGGGACAGAACAAAAGAAACATTGTTACTGGACCGTGTTCAAGTTGGGAACAAGCGAACACAGTTAAATGTTCATTAGAGTGTTTTATTAAGCAAAATGAGCAACCTGTTTCCCTTCAGGCTTCTTGGAGAGATGAAGTTTGACATGCTTGAGACAGATCTGCTTCACGGCCTGACGTTAAACAAGCAGTCAAGAAGTCAATCAGCTCTTTCTCCTTCACTAGCCTCAATGTGGACTTCATCTAGAACCTAAGATTACATTCAGTCGTTTAGATTAAAGTATGCTTTATGACATTATGATGTTAACACAGCTCTTTTTAAACTAGATTTTTGTAAGAAAATGAGTGCTGTCTGTTTGTGCAAAACCTTATCTCAGATTACAGCACCCTTATTATCAACAAGACATGATTTAAGGAATTATTTATGTCTATATGCCTAAATATTATCAGTGCACACTAAAACATGTTCCCACTTCCAAAATTAATGTCTATATTAGCTAACTGAATTACAATAAGGTTACATTGCCACTAAAATTACTAATAAAATAAAATGGCAAAATTACATATTCCACAATTACATATTACAATTATCACAACTAAAATGTATACTAAAAATATACAAATAAAAGGTCATTCAAAATATTAATTAGAAAAAACGCCACAGTGGTCAGATGACCTCAAATAACATCTGATTTTCACATGTTAAGTCAAAAATATTGTTTATGTGGAAAGTCATTAATGTAAAATACTAAATCAAACATTCTATGTAAATGTGTTTTAACTAGGCAATTGAATAACTTCAGAAAAATCCATTAAAGCATCTCAGAGATTTGACTGTTTTAGTTGTGTGGGAATGCTCAGAGATAATGCAAATGTCATTTAACGCAATATAGGCTAGGTCTAAAAACCCTGCTCTGTGCTTTTAAAAATAGGTCTAAAGGTACTTTATCGAAGAACCTTTACCATCTATTGTACATTTCTATTGCGCAAAATGTTCCTCAGAGTTAAAAAGGGTTCCTTAGATCACTCAAACATTCTTCATATTAGGGTTCTGCTAGTCATTCAGTCATTTTTAGGAATAAAGAAAGTTGCCAGACTTGATATCAATACCAAGCGGAATATTCCAATATCGAGTGAGGCCACAGAGCATTCATACTGCTATCCCACACAGCTGGCTCTCCTTCTTAAAAATAATAGGGCTTCAAAAGCTTCTTCAAGCAATGCCATAGAAGAACCATTTTTGGTTCCACAAACAACCATTCAGTCGAACCAACTCTTTCTTACCTTTAATCTGTTTCACAAAATTTAAGAACCTTTTTTGTGAAACAGAAAGGTCCTTTATGTAACCATTTAGACAGAAAGGTTCTTCGACTGTATGGCATCGTGTATACAAATGCGTTTTTCCCGGTCGTGAGTCTACAGCGGACCCTCCTGTCCAGTTCCTGAGCGATACTATGGTTACTTCTATTAAAACACAAAGTTTCACAGGTATGCGTGTGGCATAGATGGATCTCATTTTATATGTATTATGCAAATACCGCCTTGGCTGGCGTGAACGACCCGTCCTTTTAACGTAAACAAACCGCCTGGCAATAAATCCTCACTTGTTATTTCCTCGGTTTCACTCCCCAGAGCCGATTCTCAAATACAACATCTGCTTGTTGAACACGACGTCCCCCCTCATTCCCCCACGTCGACTCCCAGCATCTTCAGCAGCATGAGGGGGTAGAAACAGTCAGTCTTTTAATTTGGCTTATGACAGCCCCTCAGTGTGTGCACGCTGGCAAGTCCCCGACTTTTAGACCGGCCTCTCAACCACGACCTAGTACTCATTACCACTGTTTGTTTTGGCAGCGGCCAGATGGTACTTAGGAGCGCCGAGCGGCACAAGCCTCCCGGCCAACACGCGATATTTATGTTTAGGGGACATCGGTTTAGTTAGATAGAATCAATAATACCTTTTAACGCAGGTCTTGAGTACTTTGTGTGAAGCCGAGCGAGAGAGAAAGGAAAATATATACTTCGGAAAACAAATCAACCATTTTTCTTTTCTCTCCAAGTATAATTTGGACCCCAACCCACCTAATTTTCAGTCTGGGGCCGCTTGTGGATTGTCAAGTTGCCTATGCGTGGAATAAGGTATTATGTTACTACTTGATATGTACCAAGAATGTGATAAACAACACTAGCATTCTTGGATTGTCCGCAAGGAACGTGAAGTAATACCAGCAGTCATACATACCTCCACACCATCATCTGACCTCAGCGCTAATGTGATACATGAGGGATCAAGCCATCGAATGGTGTTAACGCTCATCTAATGAGAGTCCTCTGCTCGTCTCATGTGTTGGAAGAGCCACTAAACCCAAAATTAGTCAAATGAATTACCTCTCATCCAACCCACCCCAAAACAATTTGAGCTATTTACAAGGCAGACACTACAGTTCACAAGGATTGAGAATGAGAATGTCAATACAAAATATGGAAAGCTACTTGGAGAAATAACTTTAAGATTGCTTTTGAATAGTTTTCCAGCTACAGATCCTTTAAAAGTCACCTGTCACCTGTTTTCAAGCTTCAAATTCTCAAAAATAGGATACATTTACTAGAAAAGCAACAATGCATAAGATATTAAGACTCATTTTTAGAAATGGCATCTTTAATATTTTGTCTTATTACACTGGAAGTTGTTTTTAACTCAAAGTCAGAGGTACCTGGCATGTCCATTTACTGGAGAATCTAAGATATCGAGATATAAAAAAAAGATATAAAGTCTTGTTTTTTGAATAAGGCATTAAAAACAAGTATTAAAATAAGAAGAAGTAATTATAACTCATGATCATTGATTATTATGCTTCTTACCCCACAAAATACTGTGTGAGAATTTATTTGTACTGTACTGTAAACCACCTTTTTGCCAATATGATGTAGAGATCAGGCTGTATTCGAACCTGCAACCACTGTGCCACTATCTAAAATGAAGCATGTGGTTGTAGAGGGACAACTGAAGATACTATTTAACCTGGACTGTTTCAGCGCAAACCAGCTGTGCAAACAAAAAAAGCAGGGCTCTGCGGGCCGCTGGGGATACAGGTGTAATTCCGAAGAATGAATAACCACACTGTGGTCAGGACTGGCTTCTGACTCAATGACGTCTAATCATCAAGTGCCACCACGCCACAGACCTGCAGACAAACCTGCAGATGTTCATAATATGCAAGTCACGGTCAACATGTGATGGGATTGTTTGCTCTGCACACCAGATTTCACATCAGCAACTTAACTCCAGGTTAAGTCCAGAGAGACTGTGCCTGGCTTTGTGCGGGTTTGCCCCTGCTGGTAGATGCCCTACTACATCATGGCTGGTACGTGATCTCATGACAATTTATATGCATTTTATGTAACATTTTTTTCAATAAAACATACATTTACTTATGTTTTTAAAGGCACTAAAATGTACAATACTGAGGTATTTTCAGCGTCCAAAAGTACGAATTTGTACGTATTTTCAGCTTCATATCAATGACCTTGTTTGCAACTGCAACTGTTTAACATTACTTCGTATGAAATGATAACGTTTCACTCTGTTCTGTGTGATTTCTGCTGCCAGCTCGTTTTCAAAAACAGCCCTTTATAATGTTAAACAAGACTTTATTTTAAACTCTTAAAATAAATACAATTTTTGCAATAGTTAATTGTCATTTAATGTATACAAGCCATGGGCCACAAAAGGGGTTTTCTCTGACATGCTGTGAATACACAAAACATGCAACAATTACAAAATTACAAAACATACTGTATATTCTGCTTTGGACCTTTCACTAACCTACTGTATTCCGCCAGAGAGGACCGTGGCTGAAAACATCGTCATTTAGGTTACTTTTGGTACTGTTTTTGACATTCGTGCAATAAATAAGTGATTGTAATTACATTTATCTGTCTGTTACGTTGTTTTAAAAGTTTGTATGTTTTAAATGTTTAAATATGTGTAAAATTTATATTTTAGCAATAGTAAAAACATACGAAAATGTACGGTTTATGCTTGTAAATGTAACGTATTAATAGCTACGTCAACGTTTAAACATGAGATCAGGCTTGATGTGTGGGAAATATCTCTTTCTACTGACAGCCATTCAAAAGCATGATACTGAGACCATACTGATATTATTATCAATAACTAAAACTAAAACCATAAACACATTCACATTAGTTAAAATAAAATAAGAATTACTAAAAAATATTAAACTAAATATTTAACTAAATATACTATACTAGACATATACAAAACAAATATGTTTTTATGTTTGAACTAAAACTAAAATAAAGACTATTTAAAAAAACAATTTTATTTAAATTATTAACAAAAAATATAATATTTAATCAATAGAATTGCATTGCCCCAAATATAGTTTTTTTTCCCCTAATGCATCTTGTGTTGGGATGCTTAAATATGCTTTATGCCAGTGTAAATATGTTAATATTTTAGTAACATTCAAATGCTATTGTTGTTTTTTATTAGAATTTTGAATTACTTTCCATTTTTATATTTAACATTAATTTTGTGTTATTGTTATTATTGTTATTTATTATGCAAAGAAAGTAACACTTGAATTGAAATGTTTCACTTGAAAGTGAAAAAATAAACATATTACCAAAGTATGATATTGCAAATTTCTTGCTGCTTATGCTTTGCTTATAAACATATTTTATTTTTACTCTTAGAAAGGCTGAAAATAATAATAATAATAAAAACACTGAATAAGGATAATGGGTGATCTGAGTTCAATCAAATTCACTGTTGTTAAAATATGGCCATGTTTAAAGATTCATCTTCACAGTGACCAAACATGCACAGTTTTACACTGCAGTACCACGGTTGTCCATTAGCTTCTTTGCCAGTGCGCTGTAAAGTTTTATTGACACTGAAAATATCACCAGTGGGTCCCCTGGGAGTGGTGGGTTTGCTGACGCCGGGAGCAGTGTTAAGACCAAACAGGACTAATTGAAGGAGACGCTTACATATTCTCCAGTGTATGGCTCAGGGGTGCACCTGGCCACAGCAATGGATGCCTCTGGCAGCAATGTGGGTAGTGGATAAGGCCTAAACCAAGAGATGCGTCACAGGGCACATAGGGCTATAAAAGATCACACAAAAGAAAAAGTTTCTGAGGGAGACATAAGCAAGAAATTAGGTAAATTAGCTATCATAGGAGACTAACCAAGTGGTGCTCCTGTCTGTATGCAAAGTGACTTTTTGACACTATTATTTGTGTTGGATTTGAAATTCTGATCAACTTGCAAGAATTCAACTTAGAAATGCAACATATACTCAGAATTTTGAGAAAAAACTTGCAATTCTGAACGACACAAACAAAGAAGTGTAAGATGTTAACTTTTTAACCAGATGTAAGCGATTCTGTTTACATCTCCAATCTGAGGCTGCTGATCGTCTCTTCGTCAAACATGAATGAACATCAGAGGTGTTTCAAAAACCACACCAACGGATAGTTTACAGAAAAATTTTAATTAAAACTTAAAAAATATAAAACTTAGTTCATCATCTGTATATTCTGGATCGAAAAGGAAGGCTTTACATTGAGCATGCATCTTCTTTTGCTTGTCAACAAGCAGTGCATATTTCACAACGAGCATCATCAGCATCACATTATTGTACTCTCGTGAACGTGTCAAAAAAGAAATAGTTGAATGAAGTTATTTTCCTGATAGCACATGCATGTCTCTGAGCAACTCGTTCTCACTCCCAACTCGTCAACGTTTTGACGCTTGGTCAAGACCGTTTTTCGTCGCATTTTGACGATCAAGGTACACCTTTGTAGCATTTAGGTGACGACAAAGGGTCCTCAGTAGTTTTAA
>JAUMHP010000060.1:5307790-5327062 GCA_032361065.1 Enteromius trimaculatus
ACACGAGTGAGTGACACTTGACTTGTGGCCCATGTGGCTTGGAATTTGTGCTCTGCATTTAACCCATGCAACGTGCACACACAGCAGTGAGAAATTAACAACCACACACACCTGGAGCAGTGGGCAGCCATTGCTGCAGCGCCCAGAAAACAGTGAGGGGGAACGGTGCCTTGCTCAAGGGTCTCACCTCAGTCGTGTTATTGGAAGTGGAGAGGGTGCTGGTTATTCACTCCCCCCACCCACCATCCCTGCCGGACCTTGGACTCGAACCTGCAGCTTTTGGGTTACAAGTCCATCCCCCTATCTATTAGGCCACAACTGACCCCATATATATACAGTATTGTGATAAAGTCGGCAGGTCGGCAGTCTTACCCATGATTGCGGTTTTGAGTAATGAACCAGGCTGGGAGTTAGCAGGCGTTTAGAGTTAATTAGTTGATTCAGATGATTAGGTTAATAGCTTTGTTTAGAGAACCTTTTCATGATATGAAAATTTTTTGAGATTTTGGGGTTTTCATGAGCTGTATGCCAAAATCATCAATATTAAAACAATAAAAGGCTTGAACTACTTCAGTTGTGTGTAATGAATCTAAAATATATGAAAGTATAATGTTTATCAGTACATTACAGAAAATAATGAACTTAATCACAATATCACTAATTTTTTGAGAAGGACCTGTATATAATATTTTCCCCAAAATCTTTTAGTTAATTAGTACACGAGCATTTTACTTACTAATATCTTGCTTTTGTTGTGATGAACTGTGTTCTTTTTTTAAAAGATAAGAAGGGGCAGTCATGGCCTAATGGGTAGGGAGTTGGACTTGTCACCCAAAGGTTGTGGGTTCGAGCCCCAGGTCCGGCAGGGATTGTAGGTGGGGTTATTGAAATGCCAGTGCTCTTTCCACCTTCAATACCACGACTAAGGTGAGACCCTTGAGCAAGGCACCGTCCCCCAACTGCAACTGCTCCCCGGGCAATGTGTGTGTCTGTGTAATTACATGAGTATGACGCAGATATTACAATAGTGTCCCCGTATATTTAAAAGGCTTAGAAAAAACTTTCTAAATTGTGTTTTTAAAATCTAACAATGAACACAGTTTCCTGTAAGGGGTAGGTTTAGGCAAAGGGTCAGTGTAGGACAATACCACATACAGTTTGTACAGTATAAAAACCATTACGCCTATGGAGATCCAACACAAAAACTAACATGTGTGTGTGTACCTGGCCACATGTCATGTCCTTTTCTTCCTTTCCCACAAGTCAGGCTACACAAACCTGTCCCACTTTTTTATCCTACATTTAAATTAATCAGTTGATGCAATTCACCTATTGTGTTTTGTATTGCATGTTGTTACATTGTACTTCTTTTTAAGAAATAACTGTATTCTTGTTTCAGAAGGGAAGTGTTTGTCTTGGACATCAGTCTCTTTACATCACACAGGCCTGAAAGTGGACACACATGGGGCCTCATGGGGCTGTTGGCAGACGTGCCACACGCTTTCACGGTCTCAGGAGAGCCTGGGTGGGCAGATAAGTGATCTTGACACAGCGCGAGAGAGTTTTTAACCTATGTTATTGCATTCTTCTGTCTAATAAAGTCCCTCTCCCACACTCACCCGCACAGATAAGCAGAGTTAAGGGGCTGTTTGTTTAACATCCAGATTTAAAACTGGATGTCTTAAGCACATCTCAGTTAAAAGGACGGCTGACGTTATCTGACAGGACCAGTTTAAGCATCTGTAACTGTAACACTGTGTTTATGCTGCGAGTGAGCCGTGGGATGCAACAAAACTTGATCGCTTTCATTATGTCACACTGCAGCGTAATGTAAAGGATTCATACTTACAGCAGTCTGCAGCAAAACGACATTTATTATTGATGAAAACTGAGCAACAGTAACGCTCACATGTTGCGTTTATTTGATCAAAAATACGATGAAAACTAATTAACAGTAATATAGCAGCGTAATATATATATATATATATATATATATATATATATACATACATATACATATGTATTCTGTTTTTAATGTTTTAAACTGTAAGTTTCCTCCTGTGATGGAAAAGCATCATCAATACAGTTATCAGTGTCACATGATCTTTCAGAAATCATATGCAGATTTAATAATATGCAGATTTTCTGCCTAAGAAACTTCTTAAAATCTTATTATAATCAGAGTTAAACAGTTGTGCTGCTTTGTTTTTTATTGAAACCCTGATAAATTATTTGTTTGATGAATGGAAAGTTCAAAAATCGTTATTGTGATTTTTAATCATTTTATTAAACCTTTGCTAAACAACAAAAATAAATAAATAAATAAAACTTACTGAACCCAAACATTTCAACAGTAGTGCAGAGTGTAATAATAATGAACAATTTTAATTATTTGTCTTTTCCATCACTGGTAAGGAAATGTAATCATGCTACATACCTAACATGATTATAATACATACTGTAAAACTAAGTTGTAAATAAAACAAAACGGATTTTAACAGTATGTTTTATAAGAAAATGCAATTTTAGCTTTTTCTAATTTAACATTTTATATTTATTTCAATGTTTTTTACTTGTGATCACTTTGTATTATTTCTGAGTTATTTCTCAGTAATTTCTGAAAGAAGGGGGAAAAATGGTTTTAAAGTAACTCCTACAGCAGAATATTTTTGTTTTTCAATGTAGTTAAAAATATAGATATGCTAATAATCTTTAGCTAATTGGAACATATGTGCATTTGTGTAAGAAATCCTGTGATGCTCTAAATATGGTTAACCATATAAGAGTTTATTTGTGGCCCGATGAGGTGACTCACTCTGCTGTGTAGCACAAGCAACTGAAAGCAAAACAGACATTATCAACTGCAGCCTTTTACACAGCTTCCTGGCAGGCCTCTCCTGGGGAAAAGTGTGTGCCGTTCACTCACAGAAAGGATCTCTACGGCCTGACATAGAGAACACTGTAATTGGTATTTGTGGCAGGAGGCTAGCGGCCAAGGCCTCCCATCTGAAGTACAAGATAAGGATTTCTGCATGCAATTACAGCTAATGCCGCATTTAGCGAGGCACGGAGGATGGGGTTTAGCGGGTACATACCTAGAGAGTGCTGGAAAATACGGACCGCAAAGTCACACAAACACATACACATGCACTCAAAAGTGTGTGGAACTGTTTTACGGCTGTATGAACAATAAGTCATTTTATAAACAATAAAAGGTGTCACTTTTAAACTAACCGTGCTGATTGTTTATTTGGCATTAGGGACTTTTTCCTAATGGAGGTTTAGGGGGAGCTGCCAAATGTTGGATGAGAACAGGGAGAGTCTGGAAGCAAGCAACATACAACAAAAAGAAAACATTCTTATAATAATCAGACTGCAAATACACAAAATAAATAAATAAATAAATCTTAATGGAGTGATTTAGATAATTAAAAGCTTTTTTTGTGAGTGATTCTTCTGTGCACATTTCTTTTATTTTTTTATTTTTTTTCCCCAACAAAAAGTTTAGTGATGTATTTATTTACATTTTTTTTCCCAACTATTTTTTTATTTTTCCAACAAAAAAGTTGCGTACATTTTTTAAAGGAAAAAATAGATTTTTCTAAACTTTCATTGCTGCAAAAAAAAAAATTACTTCTTATGCGGTAAGAAGCATATTGTTTGGCTTATCCCAGTGACAGATTGATTATTTTCAAACGATTTCCTAAATACTAAGCAAGTGATTTGTTTTCAGCAGTGATCAAAATAATAATTAGATCTGCCTCTCAAACTATTTTCCCTTTCTCAGTGAAAAGTGTCTCTACAGGTTGCAAAGAAGTTTTTACTACAACCGACACCTTTCATGTACACTTGTTCTTTTCCACTCAATTCTGGATTAATGCAAGTCCCCCAATATAGGAATCAAATGGGTTTTAAAGGGCCTTTACACTGTACAACTTCCATGTTGTAAGAAGTATAGCAGTGCAAGTAGCAGGTTCAATGCTGAGCATATTTTTGCTGGCCCTTGCATGCTAATAAACCCATTTATCAAGACAGTCGTTTGCAAAATTGGCTTTTATGCAACCGAGAACAATAAAGCCAACTACTCACCTATTATCAGACTTGATAAACTCCACACACTTTAAATTTGATTTTATGCTGTCTATAAAACCTTCTCTGCTCGTTGCTCACTGTTACATGATTGAAAAGATCATGCAGCACTGTATTTCACCAGTGGGGGGCAACAGGAGATGAAAAACCCCGACTGTCAAAGAAACACAATCATATATCATTTCAGCTGCTTTTATGTGTTGCCTTTAATATTGTGAATATAAGTAGTGCAATGCCTACATGTCTATCATGACCGTAAAGTTCATTCCTGAAAACAGTCAGCACTATAATCTTCAACAACTACTAAAAATGGCTTTTTGGTGAATTTGAAAACGAAGCAGAGAACAACACACTGAGACTTTGTACTGCCATCCAAATTTATTTTAAGGTTCTGAACTCCAATTATAAGTTATCACTTGCTTCATTTGTCTATATTTGTTTCTGAGTCAAAGTTGATATTTAAATTAAGCATAACTAAGCTGTTAAAGAAGTGGAAAAGGAAAAGAGAGCACTTTAAAAGGCACGCTCATTAAAATAATGAATAATGGCACATAAAGCTTTGTTTACAACAATGAGCCCAGGAGTAAATAAATTCAGGGGGAAGCAGGGGGTTAATGTGTCTGTGGTTTGGCTCGAGTGGCCACCCGGAGCAGGAGTCAGAACATCATTAAACCTAATGGATAGGATGTGGTTTCCCTCTAGAGTCGCCACAAGGGAGAAAGACACACCGCTCAGGTGAACTGAACTCCATGATTGGACCATAGAGGCATCCAGACACTCTAAACCAATTGGTCAGCTGAAGCAGCCAATGAGGTGGAGTGGATCTTACTAGCCTGTGATCTTTGGCCATTGGATGAGATGCATCACATACCCTGTGGTTTTTCATGGAAGGAATTTCCAAGACAAATTTATGGACTGATGAAAGCTCTTATGATGAAGCTGAAATCACTTTTAGAAAGAGGTCGTTAAGGTCGGCATTTAAGTTGTGCCACACATTTGATGAGATCCCAAAGGCAAGTTTTATTGCATAAAGGTTGCCATTTTATGGCTCAGTCATGTTTAATTTAAATATTGACGTTGTTTCTTTAAAAAACATCTTGGGAAAAATAAAGAGACATAAGTGAGTTACATGTTGATGTACGGTTCAGTACGAAAATAGATAACTAGGGTTCACTGGAAAAACATGCATTTAGTAAGGTCTCTGCAAAATGATTTTTTTTTTTGCAACACTTTCAAAGTGAATGTCCAGTGAGGGGTGCTAAAGGTTTTATCCAAAACTCTGCTCGTTACGTCAGCTGTTGCACTGTATATATCACAGAAGTTTGGATATGAAATGCTTGTTTCTTCAACAACGCCTTGGGAGACATAAAAAGACATGTGAGTTAAATGTTGATATGAAAATAGACAACCCACTGGAAAAACATGCCTGAATATTTTTGCTATATGACATTAACCTTGCTTCTTGCACATATGGCGTCCCTCTTAAAGTGAAATCGCTTCATCTGCGATATGTGAACCTGCCAGTGTTTTGTTATGTTGTTGTAATGTGCATGTCATGGCAGTCTGAACATGAAAAGTTTTCTGGCATTGATGTTAAAAGTGTGCTCAGTTTTATCTGAAACAGCTGAACGAGAATAAGGACATGTTTTATTATGTTGGCTATGGTACATATTATAGCAGTGCCGCAAAATAAACACTTTATTGTGTTTAATATTAATAACATGCCACCTACACTTCTCATGAACTTAGAAACCAAAATTCCCTTGATCTATTTACATATACTGTAAGAAAATAGACATTTGTACGGTGGCCGAGAGAACTCAAAGCGCTGCAAACTTAAGAAAACACATGCAAACAGAAAAAAACAACAACACATTAAGAAAACATCTTCATCAGTTTGACAACACAGGCACTGCAAACACACGAACGTGCTGCAAACACAGAAACGAGCTGCAAATAGCATGGACCACGGCGGAAATGTTTCAGGGGGACATGACGAACCCATCTGAGAGTAACTCTAGCTAACATGGCATTAAAATAATGTTTTACAGTTAAGTGTGTGACTCGTCAGATTAGTCTTATAAGACCGTATGATCAGGTTGTTAAAATAAACTCAGTTTTAGTTCCTTTTAGTTCAGCGACAACATCTCTGCTGTGACCAAAAGCCACGGAACAAATAATCAGGTCCCAGATACTTTCGTCACTTTTTGAGGTCCCTCTGAAACATTTCCGTTGTGGTCCGTGCTGTTTGCAGCGCCTCTGTGTTTGGTTCCGTTGTAAGAATTTGCAGTTTGCATGTGTTTTCTTAAGTTTGCAGCGCACTGAGCTCTCTCGGACACCGTACATTTGTCTAAAAACAGCTTTATATATTTAGGGGATTGTTCCAAACGACAGCTTGTAGAATTTTCTGCTGTACTCTATGATGTAATAGAGTGAAAAAGCACCGTCTCCGCAAAACACCTGCTTCTACTGTACATCACTGCCTGTTAAACCCTGCCCAATGATTTGCACATGTACTGTAGTGTTTAAGAGAGTCTTACAGAGGGGTTAAAAACAGGACAGTATAGAATAGTGCATTACTTCTAAATGATTATGTTTTTTTATTGATATCAAAGAACAAGCCCTTTTTTTCATGACTTGTGTTCAATAGAGTCAGATAGCGCTTCACAATGCAAGTTTACATGTCAGAAAATCAATACATTTAAACTGCATGTGATGCAAATATCAAAATTTTACAAATCATACACCATGGTAAAAGAGTTTTGAGTTTGTTATAACATTATTGTGCAAGGAACTGAAAATGCGTGTTTAGTAAGTGATCTGCCCTGTAATCATAAATTACATGAAAATTAAATTGTTTTACTACCACTAGTGGCCATTTTAGCTGGAAATTGCATCAAACTGTGTGCAGTTTTTCCCTATAGTCAGTGTAGTGCAATATTTTTGATTTTTCTCAGGACAGAAAATGAAGATGTAAGGAAAAGAAATGCATTGTGTTCGAAGGATTGTACTGTAGTTTAACAAATGTCTTTGCAAAAAGTAATAGGTAAATACTCCATAAACCAATTTCGCAAATTCTTAGTTCTGAAAGATACAACTGGGCTCTTTATACAAGGCATGCCATTTTAAAAAGCATAATCCTCATTTTCATCTGCCTTACATTCAATATTGCATCTAATGTGATTATGGTGTATGAGCCTAGATTGAAAACTAACATGGATAGCAAACCTGACAAAATTTGATGAAAAACATTTGAGTTCATAATTAGATCCCTGACTTCTGATTGCAGACAAATCTATGCACAATGTGAGACACTGTCGAAATCTGAAACTCTAGACGAGACACATGAGACTATTTTTCTCTGAATACAAACTCACTGTCTAGGAGAAACAGTTACTAAAGAGATCCCGATCCCTGTGAGACAAATTTTTAAATGCTAAAATTGCTGTTAAAGAGACCAAACAGTTAATGGTAGCCATTTTTCTCACAATATACAAGTTAACAGCTACCAGCAACTGTTTGGTTATTTGCTTTTTTTTTTAACAGAAAACAAAAAACTCATTGAGGTTTAAAAAAGGAAAAGTTTACAGAATTTTCATTTTTACATGAACTATCTCTGTTAGTCTGTTATCAACTGATTTTCGGTTGAACGTGACCCTCAACATGAGGATGTCATTTTTAGGGTTTTGAGCTGCTCCAAAAATGTTTTGCGAGAATTTATAGCAGCAGGAAAGATGTACATATTTTCATGAAACGCACTAACCATGAACATCACACATGTCGACAAGAGCAGATTTACTTGTGCTTGCTTAAGCTTGCTGCGCTGAGACCGCACTCACGGTTTCAGGACGAGGAAGGGTTGATTGGACGTTTGACAAATCGTACCCCGTGCACCAGGCCCCCCAGACACCCATATGACTTACATTGTCTGTGTCTTTTCAGTGCTGGAGAGGCTGGGAGTGTGTTGGGGCGAGGCGCACAGCGCACACACACTGTGGGAGGCAGAAAAAGGGCTGTAACAGGGTTGACGGCTGCTGGATTATTTTCATTTCCATGGAGTTCTGCAGTGCGTCTTATTGTGTCTGCCCTGCTTTCTGTGTGTGTGTGTGTGTGTGTGTGTGCGGGAGCGCTATCAGCAGCCTTTTCTGGCCCGTGGCCTATTCGCACAGTGATTCATGACAAAGGTAACTGTGGCCAGCCCCCACAATGCTTTGCTCCCCAGCTCCCAGGCAACAGGCAGTTCCCCTCTCTCTTTCTCTCTTAGCTGGGAAATACCTAATGAGTTTTTACGGCCAGAAATCTGGCGAAATTTACGGTTATTGTGATAACCCACGAGTCCAGCAACAATTTAGGCAGGCAGATATATAGCTGTTTTAATAAGGCCTGATTTAGTGTTATTGCTGCTAAAGGATTCCTTTCACAGTAATAGTTACAAACCGCCCCCTGTGCAATTAAACCAGTTGACTTGATGGAGCACTTTCAAACATTGAGTAGGACGCTGCATTGTCCCAACACCTCTCTCTCTCGCACTCTCTCTCTCTATTTCCTGGTTTCGTCTTTAGCACTGGTCTCTTTCGTCCATGGCTACAACTGCAGACCAAGTCTACATTAAATATAGACTTTTGCTCAGCTTTTGTTAATTAAATGTTAAATAACATTCAAAATGCACAATTTTGCAGTATTATATTCTAGACGGTGTGCAAAAATCCAAACATATGTGACCCTGGACCACAAAACAAGTGTTAATTTCTTGAAACTGAGATTTATAAATGAAGCTTTCCGCTGATGTATGGTTTGTTAGGGTAGGACAATATTTGGCTGAGATCTGAAAATCTGAAATCTGGTGGAAAAAAAAAAATCTAAATATCGAGAAAATCACCTTTAAAGTTGGCCAAATGAAGTTCTTAGCAATGCATATTACTATTTAAAAATTAAGTTTTAACATATTTATGGTAGACAATTTAGTAAACACATTCATGAAACATGATCTTTACTTAATATCCCTACTTAATAAAAAGAAAAATCGATCATTTTGACCCATGCAATATATTTTTGGCTATTGCTATAAATACACCACTGCAACCTAAGACTGGTTTTCTGGCCCAGGGTCACATATTTGTTTGATTAATTTCTCTTAAACCTCCTATATAAAACATGCCACCTCAGAAAAAGCAATGAAGTCATGTCTGGTCAAAATTCCGTTTCTAATTTCCAAACGGTTAAGACAAAAACAAATTGCTCTGCTAAATCAATTCATTTCAGCTGTGCCTAATAATGTTTATTATATCTTGACAGGATTTAAATATTGCTTAAAGAATTTGCACGTATCTCCACTTAGCACAGACAAGGCAACAAATCCTAGTTAACTAAACCCAGACGGACAGAAAATATAGTTTTAATCAAACTAACGAATCAACATTCAGGCCGCATGCGTTCAGCCGCTGATTGATGTCTGAAAACTTCTTGTTTTTTAAAACGCTGAAGAAATCTTTCATTGAGGTCCTCCCTCTCTACATAAAAAGCGCACAGACTTCACGGAAATACAGCCATTCCCAGAGGTGTAAAAGCAAGCAGGTTAGCGTAGTGTGGAGGGTCGGAGATGTTTGTTATTGTACCTTTAAAACGTTAAGGTTCTCTCCTCTCAGCAGCCCGTGCCAAGCACAAACAGCCACTGAGCCCCAGCAGAGACCACTTGGCAGTGTGCTGAGTGGTAACTCAATATTATTAGCTGCTAATAGAGTAGAGGAGGGGGGTCAGTGAATGAGTTCTGATGTGATGTTTATGGAGCGGCGAGAGAGGGCAGGACACTGTGGCTGTCAGGTAAAGCCGCGAAGGCAGGTTTGACTCATCAGAACTGGGATCTGTATGCAGTAGTGGATTGGGAGGGGATGGATGAAGTCCATTGAGGTTTGTGGAGACTGTCGATGGTTGCACGTCTTCTGGACAGGTCCATGTATACTGTAAAAAATAAAGGCTGATGCCATAAAGGAACCATTCCCCAAAGAATCTTAAAAAGAACCCTTTTTTAGGGTGAAGAGAATTTAAAAAAAAATGAAGGAGGTTCAAAGAACCCTATTGTGAAATGGAAAAGTTCCATGGAAGGTAAATCAATACCACTAAAGAAACTCTTCTGCTTTCCAGAATTGAACTACATGATATTCTTTCTTTGGCAGAGATATTTTGAAGAATTTTATTTTATCTTATTTTTTAGGTGAACTGTTCCTTTAAGGTTTTATCCACTCTCAACACAAATTAAAACACGAATTAGCATACACAAAGACTGCATTAAATATAGTATGGTAGCACAAACCTTAAATATTATGGCATATGGCCGTGACATAGAAGAATCGTCAGGTTTGAAATTACATGACAAGTACAATTTCACGTGACTTGTTGGGGCTGATTGCTCCAGCCCATTATAATACAAATTAAAAACGAGTACAACTAATTAGGAAGTTTATATTGTACACGCTGAAATGTTTTCACACCAGTCTGTTATTGCATTATTGCGTTTGGTTGGGTGCTTTACATGTCTCAAATGGTTTCTTCCTATCTAAATGGACAGAAAATAGGCTGAAAAACAGTTATTTCTGTCAGATTTGCCGTTCTTTTTTGAAAGGCCAGATAAATAAATCCCCAGTGAGATCCACCAGACCTGACATTGAAAAACCTCCCATAAAAGCACACCCAGTTAAAGCTTTTTTGGTGATGCTTTTCAGTGTGACCCCAAAGAGCCGGGTGCCATCACCCTCCAGGTGGATCCCCTCCGTGCTGTGGTCAGCCCATCTGGCTGTGCGTGTAATTGGTTCAGGTTTATTGCGATTTGACTTTATTAAGACAAGCGTGGAATGTGCAGCCCTGATGTCAGTAACTAGAGAATGAGAGGGAGGGAGAGCTAGAATAATCAAGAAGTGGATGAGAGGACAGAATGCCCTGTAGATGAACTTCATAAAGGTCTTTTCAGTTCTTCTGCCAATCAAGAAATAAAAGGATGCAAAATACTGAAGGTGTGCGTATGAGCCGTAGGATTACAGAGGACCGTGTCTAAAGACAGTAGCCTGTTTTGACTAAGCGAGTGAAGTTATGAGGTGACAGAAACCTCCCCGCACCCTCAGAAACAAACTCTCACTTCACTTAATCAACGCCTCTGCACAATGATCAGTAAAACAAACTCTGGAGCACACAACGCCTCAGTTTTATGAACTCTGGGCGGTTGTGTGAGCGTAATAACTGCTCCTAGTGATGGAAGAGCTGTTAAACTGTGAAGTGCAGAACCGTCTTGGGCTTTGGGTGGGCTGTTGGGTCTGGAGGAGGAGGAAAACATAACTGATGAGTCCAACATGTATCATTAGCTCAAATAGGACGTGCAATGGTAAATATTACCTCATTGTTACCATAAGAAAATAGGCAAGAGTTAAAATAAATAGACAAAAAAGTATAACCAAATTATTTTGAAGTTTGTTTGAGCTTATTCTGCATATATCTGACCACCCTGCTTTCTATTTATCAGTAATGCCATTGACCATTAAAAAAACCCTATTGGTTCACCACTAATTCTAATAAAAACATTTACAGCATGTAATTAAACCATTAAAAACCATTAACCATTTAAAAAAACATTTAGTTAGGTAACTACGGTCTGAATGTTGCAAATGTTGCTTTTATTCAAATGAATACTTTTATCCAGCAAGGATGCATTTAAGGAGAACCAATTTTCAAACAAAAGAATGTATCTGTGATATTTCATCTAAAAATAACCCACATATAATATATAAATATATTTTGAAAATAAAAGTAGAAGCAGAAACATGCTGTTTTCATGCATGTCTCTTTAAATGCAAATTAAATGTAACTTCTGCTTTACAAAATTGTACTGCATGATATTCTTTCTTCGGCAGAACACGAAAGATTATTTGAAGAGTCATTTGCAAAAACAGATAACTATTTAATTTTTATCAGAAATCGCTTTTTTTGTACATTCCAAGTAATATCAATCAAACTGCAGTTGAGTTGTTATAATAACTTAAACAAATAGGTATTTACAAAATTACAGTTCATTGAATTATTATTATTTATTAATTTTTTTTTTCATATTAAAACTTTGTTTTAAAGCAGAGAACTCCACGTTGTTATGATCATAGACTTTATGTATGTGATACACGTAATTCACTTTTTCCCCTCACCATTGCAACGTGCTGCTTTTGGAAGGTTCAGTAAAACATTTCTGCTTTTATCTTTGTTTTATGCCCTGAAGAAGATATCACAAGTGCATCAGGTTTGTCCAAATTAACCATCCTCGATCACTTTTAATGTGTACTCACACTAGGCATGGTTGCCGTGAACCGGGCCAGAGTACGATTGTCCCCCCTCCCCACTCCCCCGCTGACCTGCACTCACATATGATTTCTGCAAGTGTGCTGGAGCACGCTTACGTCATTATGGTGTGACAGTTTCGGGATAAACAGGAAGAGTGGCGCTCTCGCTGAATTCGATGGAGTCCATCGCTCTGTTTACTTTGTGGATAGTAATTTTGAGTCGTTTGGTCCGCGGTGGTCCACAGCCCTCTTACAGCTTATTGTTAAACAAACATTGCACCTCTGCCGTAGACCAAAGCGACCCTTTCTCCGCTATGTTTGTTTTGGAGCGTAGCAAAAACGTGACATCGCGCGCCCTGTTCCGTGCTCCAGCATGGTTAGCGCTCACACTACATGCGAACCGTGCAAGAGTCCAACTGAACCGTGCTCTGGCACACCTCTTCCAAGCGGGCCAGGGACGGCTAAACGTACCGCGCCGGGGAGCACTCTCAATAGTCAATAGACTTGTCACTTGGCCTGAATATTTATAGCGACTTATAGCGATTTGAGCATTTAAGCTTGATAACAACAAATGCTTCTTGAGCAGCAAATCATCGTTTTTTCTGAAGGGGTAACAGCTGCCGAATATTCAGCTTTGCCACAAGAGGAATTAATTACATAGATATATTTTAACATAGAAAACAATTTATTTTTTTCAACCTTGGTAAGCATAAGAAACGTTTTTTAAAAATCTTACTGACCCTAAACTTTTAAACAATAGTGTAGCCTATTGGGGAACTCGCAAAATTATCCAAAAGAGAAGCGAAATAACTGCATTTGCAAGATTTCTCATGTGCCTTGGTGTCAGAAACGAGGTTCTGGTAATCCGTGGTGCTCAGGCTCTCATTTATAACGTCCTAAACCTCTTTTCTGGCTGTCTGCGCGAGGCACTAACAATCCACCTGTCGGAGAGTAAGATGATACTCTCCAGAAGCTGTGACTGTGAGTTCTAGAAAACACACTTGCTCGCTTACGGCCAGATGGTCTGAGGGCCGGTGAGTGAGTTATATTATTTCTCATTACAGCACAGAGCTCACAGATGAATGATGCTTGGATGTGGCTCGAAAGTGTAGCGTATCATTCATTTAAATGATACCCTCAATCCTTCATTGGACCATCTCTTCGTCCTCCACCCAGATTTGAAACGACATTGACCATAAACAAGTGAAATGAAGTGAAAAGGCTTATGTTACCACAGCTAATATTATGAAAGCATCAAGGTCAATCACATTTAAAGAGTGACGCTCAGCTAAACCAAACTAAATCGCCTATAAAACATTGGATTTATTTTGGCAGTAATTGGCGAAAAATACATCCTGCTTGTGCTTCTTCTCTCTAAATAAGGCATAAATCCAAAACGTTGATTCTTTACCATACAAAACACAGTATACATTAAATAAAAAGCTTCAGCAAAACCAAAAATTGCTGGCTTAATGTTCTCTCCAGGTGCTTAAACTAAACTCCCTAGCTTTATAACTTGTGTGACATCTGGACATATGAAAAATGACGAATCAATAGCAGCCTTGAATAAGCACCTCTATTTATTGAAGCAGAAGGCACAATAGCGGTGTTGTTAAAAAGCTGCTCAAAACTTGACCACACGGGCCCCAAATGAATGAGGACCTATTCACAATGTGTTTGTCCTGGCCAGAGCCTCCATTTGACCCATCCATCAAGCCAGCTTTAGTTTGTCACACAGCTCTATCCTCTTCAAAATTAAACATGGAGACTCTCACAAATACCAACGCAAATGGGGTTAGGCATTGCGAACTGTTTAAAGGGCATTAAGAACTGATTTTATAAAGTGTGCTTCAGATACATTTGACCTTGACCAAAAATAAAAGACTTGGTCAGGGTAAACAGTTTTATCAGCTGTTTGGAAATAATTGTAAATGATTAGATGCCATGGATCTATGGCATATCTAGCAAACAGCTCTTCTGTCAGGAGACCAGACGAAATTTCAAAAATGCACAATGCTTTTTTTTTCTCACAGTTGACACTGATGTTTTTTGACTGTTCATGCTCTGTCCCATTGCATAATTTACACTTGAGAGTTTCTGTCACGACCACCAAGAGGCACCACTGTTAAAGACCCTCTCCCCCTTCCATTCAGAGCACCGGGAGTTCTTTCCTAAGCTCAAGGAAAACCCAAACAAGCAAAATCAGGAACAGGTGATGAAATCATGGGAGCTGCTGTTCCATGCAAGTCCCAACTCTAAATGTGAAAGAGTTGCATGCCTTTTAGAGAGTTGCATGTTTTACAATATTGCCATGTACACTTCATAAACCAAATACTTATTGTAGAGTCTCTTGTGATGAACAAGTAGCACTGTAAGTCAATCGTGAACCTGATTAAAGAAAAAAAATACCTACATTGAAAACCTTGCATCCGCAACTGTTTGTAACATGTCCCTCAGAGAACAATTGGTGCAAAGCATGTGATAGCTCATAATAAAACGCCTAGGAGTTATGAATGACAGATGAGAACCTGTAAACCTCACCATGCAGTTGCATAAATCTGGAAGCTGTGTTTTCCTGCCCAAGCAGCAGACAATTTATGCATCCTTGAGCAGGAGCCAAGTCATTTTAGTAGACTTATCCAATAGTGCAATAAAACTTCACTATTCAAGTCCTACGCAAGCTTAATTTATTCCTGTCAGAAAGTTTAATTGTACATTTCTTTTGCGCAGAGACATAAAACTTCTTATCTTCTGAGTTACAGGAATCTTACGGCCAAGCTAACGGCCCATGAATCAATTTGCAGGAAGATACTACAACATGGAGCGCTACCATCTTGCTGTCAGTTGTGTATTCCTACAGTGATGCATTGCTGTAGTCATCCATCATGAGTTGTAGCGTTACAGGGTGAAAGGTCAACACAATTGATTACCCTTAAGTAATTTTTACCTAATGCTTACTCCAACTCGCTAGATTTCAGAACGAGATAATATTGAGTTATGAAAAAAAGATGTCTGACCTCACTGATGACTTCACTAGATCCTGGACTGAAGCTTCATTTGGGTTGTTCTGCGATGTTTGGAACGGGGCCTAACAACCCATCAAAAGAAATGATGAAATTACAAAATAAACCCCAGGAAAACGAGACTTCATCTAATGGGAGCTAAAAAGCTAAGACTCTACGCTGTTGGGAAAAACACTAGAGCTATGCGATTTAATTAAAAATGTGTTTATCTGGCGTGACTTTTGCCGTTTTTGTTGGATTCGTCACAAACTGCAGTTAATGATTTTGGACGTGTGCGTTTTCATCAAGAGTGCCGGTTTACAATGATGTTATCATGGCTGAAACATGCAGTTTACATGATCTGGAATTGAGAAATTATAAAATGTGAGAATTATAAATCAGTGCAGAGAGCTCTGTTCGCCCTTGACCTTTTATGCAAGATGACTGCGGTTACAAAAAAGCTTTTTGTGCATTCATAATTGGCCGTTTAAATGAGCGTGCTGGCTGTTTTAATTTGGGACCCTGTCCAGGGTTGCTCAGGCAGGAATGAAGATTGACACTTCGGGATTAAAACCAACATCAAATTAAATCTAAACACAGAGAAAGCTCAGAGAGGTAGCCGAGGGTAATTAGACGGTGAACGGCAGGAAGTTCTTATCCAAGACTGACATGCTCCATTACAGAGATTTGTACAGAATCTAAGAAAATAGAGATGTATAATAGAGCAGTACTAATTTGAAGACCCTCCTTATAAAGGTGGAGGGGCTGTGGGGTGGTTGGGGGCATTTGGATTGGTTTGTTCTTGTTTACCACTAAAATTAATGCAAGCAGTTCTTGCATTTGTCTTTCACAAATGTTTTCCAGTAAATAAAGACTTGCTGCTATCCGAAGTCAATTTAAGAAATGAGAAAAGTGTTTTTTTTGGTTTTTTTTTTTTTTTTTTATCTAAAAATGACATGGCCTTCTTTGAATTCACTGCAATAAATACATATTATTTATACTTATATTATTTATTTGTTATAATTATTATTACATATAATATATTTATATTTATTTGTAATAAAAAAACAACAACACAAAAAAAACAGTACTACAAATAAAACAATAATAAACAAACTACTGGGGAACACTTTACAAGAGGTAACACTAGTTAACTGACTTTTCCCTCAATAAATTCTTAATTTTATATTAGGAAGTATTAGAGATATATTAAGGTCAAGAGAGTAAGGCATTAAAATGTGTTGAATTAACACTAATGAATGGCTAATATTCTAGTAATATGCCAGTTACCAAACTGCATTCATACCAATAGCAAACCAAACTGAAGTTCTTATTTACGTAGGCGACATGAATTTCTGTTGAACTTTGTATTTTGTCTGTATTTGAGATCTGTGTACTCAGGTGTGCATAATTCTAATATATATTTCAAGTTAATATTGCACCTATGCATTATTCCTGCTGAATAGATCAATAAAATCCTTCATCGCCTGTAGAAGAGGAGCAGTATTTAAGATGACACAATGCTCTCTGAATGTAGGACCGGTCCGATGGCGTAATTACTCCTGCTGAATTATGTTGCTGTGTTGACCTGCTTTGCCCCTAGAGTTGTAGAGCTGTCTCATTGAGTCATTTAAAATTCCTTTCCACATGGCCAAGTGGACTGCAAATTTACATTTTCCACAAGGAACTGAACATATCTCTAAACTTGACGATTTCGTCTGTAACCCCAGAGGTTAACTGGCCTTGGTCGGAGCAGCTTGCCAGTGCCAAACTCCTGGGTTTGGCTGTAATAATTTAAACATAGGTTATGGAGTAAAGCTAATACGTTCCAAATGGGCGTCCTGCAACTTTTCATTTTTGTGATGTTTACACAGCTTTGCTGGTCTTGAGTAACGAGGCTGTGGCTCGATGAGATCTGAGCGTAGTCTTCCTGAACGCCTGATGGAGAGACACTTGCGCTGATATAAAAGGGCTACACAAGCACTTGAAAATATGAGACTGAATTTACAGTAAGTTACTGGCTGCTATGTTGTTCTTTTACAGTGATTTACCATAATAGCTCTAAAAATGTGACTATAAAATCAATCAATCCAATTATTCAATAAAATTACTCTAAAAGGAAGGCAACAATTTACTCTCAATAACCCATCAAATCTGTAAAAAAAACAGTAACTATGTATTGTACTGTATATACAATTACTGTAAATTATTAATACTGTACAATCATGACCGCAGTGAATTTAGCATTAACTAAATCCCAAATTTAGTCACAACTGTAAGAGGTAAACTCCGTTTTTAAAGGGTTAGTTCAGCCCAAAATGAAAATTCTATAATTTAATAATCACCCTCGTGTTAGTGAAACCTCGTTCATCTTCAGAACTCAAATTAAGGTATTTTGGAGGAATCTGAGATCTATCTGACCCTACATAGACAGCTGAAATTATCCAAGTCCAGAAACTTAGTTTTTGTGATACTCTCTAAAATGGCAGAAGATGTAACTCAGGAGAGAAGAATGGTTGAGTAAATTGTTATTTTTGTTTTCTTTGTGCAAAAAAAAAAAAAAAAAAAGTGTTGCAAAACTGAAGTTGAGCTACTGATATCACATCCTGTTTTACCAATATGCTTCTGGACCTGGGATCGTTTCTGTTGTTTTGCAGTCTATTGAGGGTCAGATGGCTCTCTGATTTCATTAAACATTTCTGCTCCGAAGATGAACGAAGGTCTTACGGGTTTGGAACGACATGTGGGTGAGTAATTATTGATATACGTTTAATTTTGGGGTGAAGCATGATGAAGGCGACCATTAGCAGATACATTAATACATGGCCCAAAATATCCAGAAATGTTCAGTGTGGTCATGTAGATTACAGATGTACTGCTTTTTATAGTGCTGTAGAACCCTTTACAAAAATGGACCATGATAACCACAGCTTCCTCCAGAATACTGTAGGTAATATAGTTATTTGTATTAAATTAAAACTGCGGTAAGCAGTCATCAAAGAAGCCAAAAGGAAAGAAACATTCAGAGTGTCGTCTTACGAAACTTGACCTATATCCCATATTAATTACAGTTTTAGAAGGTTAACTGTACTGGTAACTGTGGTATTTGGGGAAGGAAAAAAAAGGTAACCATGGTCAGTTTTTGTGAGGAAGAAAAGTATTAAATGATAACAACTGTTTTGTTTTTGGGTGAACTCTCTCACTGTTCTTACTGTAAATCAAATCAACATAAGTGACCTTTTAAAACAGCAGAGATATTCTATTAGCTGAGGTCCATAATATGGCCATTAAAAAGTGCAGGTCTTTGCATTCCGCATGTTTTTTATCTGAGGTTGGCTTTGCATGATTATGTTGTGGACTATAGCGGCTGCCAAATTAAATATTCACACTCTGGCACCCTAATACCACCTTCAATCTCCGCTTTAGTTTTTTCAACATTGTTTTTACTTCCTCTCAGTCTGTGAGTGCTGGACGCTGTTTCAGCGAGTAAAGTTCAGATGCGCTGTCGTTTTCGGTCTTACACCATTCACTGCTAATTTGCCAGATTATGAAAATGCACGAGCAGGTGCTAGTGTTTGTACACACAAGCTAATGTGGATGGAGGTTCAGTCTGGGTTCGGAGGTTAGAGCTGCTTGTTGTGTTTGGCATTGGGCCGTTCTGTTCTAGAAATTTTGGCTTTGCGACTGCAAATATTTGCATCCCCCCACGTTCAATCACATGTTGCAGTACTTGTCAAAGGTTACAAACATTACAGTTTTTAAATGTTTTGCTTACATGTTGCAAGTCTCGGTAACACTTTATAATAACTACACACTATGAATGATTAGTTAAGCATTGGTAAATAGTTAATTAATCATTTATAAAG
>JAUMHP010000060.1:5357065-5395489 GCA_032361065.1 Enteromius trimaculatus
CAGGTTAAAATAAATTAATTCAAGATTTTGTTTTAGCTGAAATAATTTATTTATTTAATTCTTTTTAAGTAATTTTTATTTCAAGCAATGCAAGTAGTTTTAGTTCATTATTAAAAACCGGTTCCACAATATTTACAGCTACAGTAAACCTGTTAATTACCATAAAGCTTTGTTGAAATGCATTTTCCCTGCAATTAACTTGATTGTGTGTAATACTGTATTTTTTTCCCCCTTATAAGATACTCCTTGTGTCTGTGCTACTGGAACATCCAATCATTCTCTGCCCTTCTACCTCTGTGGGAGAGGAAACAGCCCTTGAACTCCTGTCAGTCTTCTCTCACACGCCTCAGAAATCCATCGTGCTCAAGTGCAATGTCATGCTGGCCATCACCAATGTGATAATATGCACATCCTGCCTGGCTACCCACACAAAGACGGCTGAAGACTGGCTTGACCTGCTATTTCAGACAATCCAGGACACCAATGACTACAGATGTGGTCTATCCCAGCAGGCAACAAGGGCCACTGCTTGCGAATGCCTACGAGAAATGGAAACCTGTAGCCCTGGTCTTCTTTCCCAAAAGTTAGAGGCCCTGTATCTTCTAAAACAGCAAGAAACCACAGTTCTGCATCAGTCCTACTCTTTGCTTTACACACTCGGGCTGAAGAACGCCATAAGAATCTTGACGAACCAAAAAGATGTTACTGACCTAGAGTTTAAGAGTATCTTAGGAGGAAATGAAGGATTTGCATGGAAAGGCAATCAGTTAGCATTGACCCTATTGCCAGTAAACATGCTGGTGCAAGTCCCACGTTTGCCACAAGGACTGGATTGTAAAGAACTCAAATCTATAATGTCTTCGCTCTTGGAGGAGTCCTACCTGCTAACGCCTATTTCCCAGTCTGCCCTACTTAGGGAGCTTGTAGAAGTTGTGGCCATGGTCCCGGGACTCTCTCCGACATTGTTCAAATCACAGCTTCTGCGACTCTTCGGAACAGCAGATGTTTCCCTCATGCATGCAACGCTCTTTATGAAGGACATGTTCACAGATAGCCTTTTCACTGCAGAGGACGAGAACTTCTTACTCAAGCGTCTCGTAGGGACAGCCCAGCATCCGCTCTTGAGAATTCCCGAAAAGCTCTTCTACATGGAATGCATCCTGCACTTCCCTGAGAACCGGCCCATATCCAGCAGCGTAGAAGAGAGCTTACCCGTTCTGGTTACGCCACGTCTGGCAGCGTCTCTTCATCCGACGGTTTTCAATGATAGTGCAACTATGCTCTGCAGGCTAAACCTTCTTTGTTTGGTGCACCTCGAAGCCGATGAGGGTGAAACGGACAAAGGAATCGGCTACCTGTTTGATCACATAATGGCTCTTTTGAAAATCGTAGACAATGACAGCAGAAGAGAAGTGGTGGTGACCACTTTCAGAGCGTTGTTTATTTTTCTAATGCATTTCAATGGCATGGGAGAACTCTCTGAGAAGCTGATCGACAAATTATGCGACATGTATTCCAAACATTCGCGACTCGCTCCCAATTTGATTGGCCTCGCGGATCGCATTCAGGAACATCTGGATGACCCAGTCTGGTCGGTCAAGTTGCTTAGAGGGCTTCAGAAATGCATTATGGAAATGCCTCCATTGCAGCTGACGATTCATAATTTGAGTTGGCACTTGAAAGTCTTGAAGAGAGTGGCTAAAGAAGGTCAGATTACCCAGAGAAACACCATATACCTTCTTCTCAATGTCCTCATCAACTCCAACCTGTGTGAAAGAGGCAACTGGCAAGTTGGAAACGCAGTTCTCGCTGTTTGTCGCAATCTTTTGAAGCATCCCTCCATCGATCAAGTGTTTATCGAGTTGGCTGATCTTTTGCAGTACATATCAATACATTATGACGATACTGACATTAAGGATCATGCTCGCTTCTACTACACATTGCTTACCAACCTTTCATGGGAAAAGCTTACAGGGGTTCTCGCCAAAGGACTTGATGGAGGACGTGCTAAAGAGCGGTCACATTCTGCAATTATGGCTGAGAGTGAGGGGATCGCCAGTAATCTGACTGTTCATAAAATTAACCGACATGTTTTACAACTCATCAAGGTGCAAGAAAAAGCCTCAAAAAGCTCTTCTGAAAGCTCTTCAGGGGCAACGGGAGAGGTTAAGAATTGCTTGGAGGTTTATCAAGGACAGTTTCAGACACCTGAATTCGGCTCTGAGGTCACCTTGAGGTACAATCTGACTCATGCAAAAGACACAGATCCTTTATTCGATAAAGTCTTTACAATATGTCTCCATTTTGAACTGAAAGATTTAAACTACGCGAAGGTAAGTGACATACATGTACCATGTGTGTTCAGAGATCGAAAGCCACCTGAGGTCAAAGTCAAGCTCAAGCCCTTTCAACCCTACCCTACTAGTTTATGCGTCAGTGCTGTTTACACCACACAAGACGGCCGCTCTTGGCACAGCCGACTGCCTGACGTGAGCATTTCATTCCCGGAGATATTCCTTCCTCTGCCTTTACCACCAAACTCTTCCTGTGAATGCAAAGAACAAGTCTTCGAGCACATCTGGGAGGCCACGGCCTCTGGGAATCCTGACAAATCTGCTATTAGTCTGTTCTGTTTTAAACCTGGAGATAAAACTCTTGCTGAGCTGATCAAGACACATTTTCAAGGTTACCTTATTACAGATCAGCAAAGCGAAAGGTCATGGAAAGTCTTGTTCTTTCTTCCACCCAAGTGCCATATCCTTCTGAAGATCACACAGGCTGAGGACGCCGCTCGGGTCAGCATTGCAACGGACAACTGGGAGTTGTTACCTTTTGTGAACTCTTACCTCCAAAACATTACTGATAAGTGTAGCTCAACAGTAACAGATGGCTAAATTGGTGTTTTGCAGGTGTTCATTTACATAGTTGATTTTAACCGATTCATTTTTATTAATTCCTTTTTTTGATATAATACTATTTAGATAGAAATCTCAGACTATCATGTTTAATAAAAATACATATATATGATGAGCACAAATGCTATGTTGTTTCATGCAGAGTAAGTATTACTTTTCTACTGATTTATTAGAAATCGACAGTAACTGAATCACTGATTTAATGTTCATGAAATGCTCCAAAATATCTGTAGCTCTAAAGTTAAGATAAATTAGTCAGCGACATTTAAAAACAACATATGACCATAAAGACACATCAGATGCATGATTGAATGATATATTTACAGGTTCAGTAGAAGTGACAAGGGAAAGTTCCCAGTCTGCAGGACTGATTTGAATTCAGTTTACTCTTTACATTAAAAAACAATTAGTCGTTTTACAGTAAGACAGTGAGCAGAGAAGACAGTCCTTGAGTTAGCGGTGACCTTTCACTGTGAAAGACCTTCAAAGTTGGGCTCTGTACAAGCTGGAAGAGCAGTTTGTCTGTTCAGCAGTTTGTCTATGATGCCAATTTCAGAATCCCGCTTTTCAACTTCCTCTTGTGGGGTCCAAGACATGTCATGTTGGAGTTTGTATCCACCAAGGAACTTGTGAGGACAACCAGGACCCCATTCCTGTAAGAGATTGAAACATATTTAATTAGCTGTTATAAGCCGTGCATAGTTTTTGATCACATAATAAACATTTGGTTTTACTATCATTGCTAGTTAGGGTGGCCATGTGTGCCATTTATATAAAACACATCCTGGCCAGGATTTATATATTGCATTAAACATCCAAAGTAGTTTGACCAATAACATGCAGGTATTGTACAAAATCTACCAATCGTGGAGATCTCCAGAGAAATGATTTATGCAATGCAAACATGTGCATGTGTTTGTTTGTGCGTTGCACATCGGTCATTGTAGGACAACAAAATATCATGGGAGTATAAGGTCCATAAATTGGCACAAAGATGGTATCCCACAGTGGATGAAGGTTTCCTGTGTGTTCGTTCTTTTCAGGGCACAAAGTTCTTTTTAATTTGTTCAATTCAAATCCGACATTTTTGTGGTAAAATATACCTTTGCTTAATTTATTTTAGACAACATAAATGTATTATTAAGTAAATATGTACTATGCCAATCATACAGACATCTAAATCTCAAATATGAATTCATATCATGGCTACAAAAGGTCCTGACCCTTTTGCTGCAATCCTTTAAATACGAAAACAAGATAAAACATCCCCCGAATGAAGGTCTCATACAGGTCCAAGACCTGGGTAATTTACACCTCAATGGGAACAGAAGGTAATTTGCATGAAAGACCCTGTGAGAAGGCACACCCACTGCAGTAAGCAAAATCTCTCTAAAATCTTCAAATCCTTGAGTTTACTTCTGTAATGAGACCATTTCAAATGATATGACCAGACATGACCGTTGGTTCACTTGCATTGGCATTTTCATGAAATCGTTTTGAGCAGACTGTGTAGAAGGAAATATGGGTGATTGGATTTAATAAGAAACAAATGGGCAGAAGGGAAGGAAGTTTCCTGTACCGTCACTCTGTAAGGTGTCTCGAAGATGCCCGTATGTTTGTATTGTCTGCTTCTCAGGAAATCACAGTATCTGAGGTGCTTTCATCCTTACACGAGTGATTTGAAAGCATAAGGAGCTGTCTGCTCTGCTCTCTTTAGCACTCGCAAATCTCATACAATGATCAATCAGCGCAGTGCAAACAGCCAAAACCTGGAGGCCTTTAGGCAATATAAAATTCAAGGACAAGGATGCGTCCTGTAAAAATGGCACCTTATGGTTTGGCACCAATCAATTCAGATTGATCTCACTTCTCACTCATGTAAGCTGATAAGACCCAGACACGATGAGGCAATCAACTGACCTGTGGAGACAGAATCGAGAAGTACCGCTGTCCCGATTCACGCATATAAAGATAATACATGTTTCCTGGTTTCTTCACAACGTTGCAGGCAGCATGGTGAAGCTCAGCGTCTTTCTTGGCATCTTCTAAAACCTGAGATGTGATTTAATCATAATTTATTTCTCACATAGCAGATTATTGACACAGATATTTAAACATTAAAAGCAATACCCACAAACCCCCCACCCCCTACTCTCAGTCAGGCAATTCATGATGTAGTTGTTTGTTACTCCTCAACAGATTTTGAGGAATGTAACATTCCAAGCAAAGTCCAAACAGCTGATAAAAACATCACAATAATCCACATGACTCATCAATTAACAAATATGAAGTGAAAGCTGCATGTTCGTAAGAAACAAATCTAACTTTTAGACATTTTTAACTTAAAAACTGTAGTCAGGTGGATGATTGTAATGTGTTTAATTAGCCGTTTAGTTTTCGATGGCACCCATTCACTGCAGAGGATCCAGTGTTGAGCAAGTATTGCTACGTTTCTCCAAATCTGCTCTGATTAAGAACCAACTTTATCTTCACACTGGAAAGCCTAAGGTTGGCTAAGGTTCATTTTTAAAAGACAAAAAATTATTTAATGTAAACAATTTCTTTAAGACCAGGAATATTTATGGTACTGCTATTACGGTACTAACAAAACAGTCATTTGATTGACAGTCCAATCTCACCTTTCTTGCTTGCTCCTGAAGGTATCTAATCTGGTCAGCAATCACTGTAAGTTTGTTGCAAGCATTGGCTCGGATGAAATCATCTCCCTAAAATTCCCACAAAAAAATTAAATCAATGATTGATCATTATTATATATGGATATACAGTAGTCAACATTTGAAGTGGATCATAAAAGTTCATCAAAGTTGTCCTAAAACAAGAATACGTATTGTTTTTGATTTAAGGACAACTTTGATGAAAGGTTTTGATCCACTTCAAATGTTGACATACATTATATATATACACATATACACACACACACACACACACACACACACAATTCAAAAGTTTTAGAACAATAAGATATGTAATGCTTTTTAAAGATGTTCTTCTGCTCATCAAGGCTGCATTTATTAGATTAAAAACTGTAATATTGTAAAAAATTATTTCAATTTAAAATAACTGTTTATATTTTAAAATGTAATTTATTCCTGTGATACAAAGCATCATTACTCCAGTCTTCAGTGTCACGTGATCCTTTCAGAAATCATTCTAATATGCTGATTTATTACTAGAATTGTTATTTATATATTTTGGAACCTGTGATTTTTTCCCCTTTTTTTCTCCTCAGGATTCTTTGATGAATAACAAGTAAAAAATTTCTAAAAATTTCTAAAAGGATCATGTGACACTGAAGACTGGAGTAATCTTATAAATGCAGCCTTGATAAGCAGAAGAAACATCTTTAAAAACCATTCAATATCTTACTGAGCTAAAACTTTTGAACGGTAGTGTGTGTGTATATATATATATATACACGCCTATATCACAAAAGTGATAAAGAGCGATCTCTTACCTTCTGTACTTGCTGTGCCAGAGCAACTAAATCCATGGGATCCCCAACCCGGTTAGTCTGGTAGGGACTTACTAGTGCCATGCCACTTGGGTTGCTACTGGTCTCCACCAAGGTAACTACAATATTAACAGTGTTGACAAAGCACAGAGCTTATTTTAAGAGGAGTAAAGCATATGGTCAAGTGTTTCTGCCAAAATAATATATTTTATACATATTTATTTAAACAAAAAAAATAATAATAATAACACTGCACACTACAGACTGCTCTAATGAATTTTCCATTCCAAAATACATGTTAAATCATGCTTATTTCCTAAAATGGTTTTGTTTATTATACAGAAAAAGAAAGTCAACAGTTGTGCCGTATCTGCATTTAGGGTGACCAAATCCTCAGGAAATGTTATTCATGTTATTATAAATGTTATCATTTGTAAAATGGGAATGGGAAAATGGGTATGTACTGTATCACTATCATCCTTCATTACAGCATCCACATCATTTTTTATTTATTTTTTTAACAATTTATTACAATAACTAATAGTAGATTTTTATTTAGGTAGCACTGCCATAAAAAAATAGAAATTAAGCAAAAAACCTGAGTGTTCTTTAAAGCTTTCTGAACTAAACTCATAGGAGTTTCCACACTAATTCATCAAGATACGGCTTACTAGTGTATTTTGTAAGCTTTATGTAACAGGTTGGATAAGCTCTCTCGAGAGAAAGTAAGCGACTCTGGAGGTGCCCAGTACATATTTGTGATGCTAAAATGAGGGGAAAGGGGAAAAAAAGGTTTTTTTGAACCTTAGAAAATGTGTCAAGTTTGAGTATTGGTTATCTTATATCATGGCATGACGTAATAACCAGTAAGGGGATATTTCATAACATTACGAAAGTTCCTTCAACTTAAAACAAGCATATGTTTTGTTTGTCATTAATAATACTTTAGAGCTAAAACATCCAACCACTGTTTTAAACAGAACTATGGTGCGATTGAGTTACTAAAGTAACTCAACCAATTTAATCTTTCACTAAATTTAGGGGATAAAACAACCAACATATGACTTATTTATACTGAGTTTGCCATTAAAATAATTTGTCTTACCCGTGGTGGTTTTGTTCAGTTGTTGTGATAGACTGACCGTTTTGTCCATTCTGTAATTAAATACCCTGTAGTGTTTAGCAAATTTACACGATACTCCTCACCGGTTTCCAAAAAAAGTCTGGCACAACACGAAGGAGGCGTTTTTTAGGGTCCGTCGAGTAGTTGCCCTACTAATTGCCTGTGTAGAAATATCTATATTTTGTAATCTAATAATTTCTCCATATATTTAATTAGGGGTAAAACTACTGTACATGTTTCATGGATAATATCTTTGAAAATTACAAGGCATATTTATATTCAATATATCGATAATTAAAATGCAAAGCGATCGTGCATGTTTAGCGTTAGCCTCCGCGAATATTATGTAGACTGCAGATAATGTTGTAACGTGTTTTTTTCTGCAGTTATGAAAGATCTAAGTTTTAAATTATAAAACGAAAAAGGTACAAGTCTGTACAAGTTTACCACTAGTTCTGACCGTCTGGACGTTTCCTTCACATTTTGTGAATTATATATATATATATATATTATTGTTATTGTTATCATTTTTATTATTTAATCCAAACAATAACCAATAATTCAATAAAAAACTTAACCAATAACCAAATTTCAACCTATACTAAGGGAAAAATGTAAATGTTTAATATACATTTTTCTAACCAAAAAAATGCCGTGTAATATTTTTGAGTACCATTTTAAAGAATCCCTGGTGGTCTCTGAGTAATTAGATTTTATTTATTTATTTTTATGGTGAAACTGAACATTACAATTTAAAAAATAACTAAATAAAGATAATTGCATTAAAATATGCGAGATCACTATCAAGAATACTGCATTTTATGTGAACTATTCTTGTGTGAATGTACACAAAGTGCTGATATGTTAAACTATGCTTCTTAATGACTTATTGACAAAAAAAATAAATAAAAAATTTGAGCTGAAATGTAAAAATACATACAGACTTGAATGTATTAATTTGTGACTAGATCCAGATTGACACAGTTACCCTAAATGTCTCAGTTCTTACACAGGGCAGGCTTTCACAGTCCTGGAGCTCCACCCTCTTCATAGACTTTGGGAGATTCTTCAAAACCGAGTTCTACCTCACAGGCCTACAGTCTCCAAGATGTGGATCTCCCTGTCCCTGATCTCAATCCTCTTCAGTGCTCATTTCACCTTGTGTGACACTCAAATCAATGGAATATTTGAGCCATACGACCTGCTTTTTGATAATGCGGTGGAGGCGTATTATAAGCAGGACTGGCTGGCTGTGATCCTGAACATGGAAAGAGCTTTGCGGAATAAAGCAGCGCTGCGTAAAATCCGGACGCACTGCCGCTTATCCTGCGCGAATCACACCGCTTTCGGGGAACCTTTCCCAGGTGTGGGTGTCCCGATCCCGGGAACCGGGGCCGTGGAGGATTTAGCGTTTTTCCAGAAGATACTCAAACGGGCCGATTGTGTGAATGCATGTGAAAGCGAGAAAGTTGGACCACCGACACTTCATAAAGTTAGTGAGGCTATAGAGCTGGAGTTCAAGAAAAGGACGCCTTACAATTACCTGCAAGTGGCTTACTTTAAGGTAAAAAAAAGATGCATTAAAGACTTGTTATAAAAACGCAGTAAAAAAAAAAAAAAAGTCAACAGAAATGGGGACAAATCAGTGCATCTGATTAGAAGAAGCCTTTTGTAAACGAAGAAAGTATTGTCATCAAATGCTTTCTATTCAGTGCGTAAATGTGCATCAGATGCATCCTAGCAGAAGTGCATTTTGCACACAATATTTGTGTAGATGTCATTGAATGCTTAAGTTTGAGAAGCTCTTCCACGTTTCCCCAACCCCCCCCAAACTCACATCACTGTGCCACGTCTTTAGGTGGAGCCTTGCAGAGTTTTAGATGCATCCAGAGCTGCTTCGAGGGGCTCTAAAATACCACAGCCTTTTAAAATGGTGGTTTAAATGAGATGTACAGTCGGGTGCATCAGCCTCAGACCACCAGGCTTAATGAAAAAAAACTTTTCTGCATTAAAAAATCATACTGTATGATATTATTTGCATAATTAAAATGAGCTGAACAGCAAAGTCATACATTTCAGCATTATTACTTGACAGCAACATTATATATGCAATATTATGTGGTATAAATGTATATTTTAAAATTTATTTGATAAAAAACACACACAAATATATATACATACAGTAAATATTATAAAAATGTGTGTGTGTGTGTGTGTATACTGTATATCCAATGTATGTACTTATATGTGTACACCCTAACACACACACACACACACACACACATATATATATATATATATATATAAGTTTAGCTATATTGTCTCTGAAGCATAACTTGGAAAGCATGAGTGTTTTCTAACCAATATCTGAATATTTTTGGTTCTTTTTGTGCTTACAGATAAACAAGCTTGACAAGGCAGTGGCAGCAGCAAATACATTTTTCATGGCCAACCCCGACCACATAGAGATGAAACAGAATTTAGAGTACTACGGCATGATGGCTGGGGTGCAAGAGACGGATTTCAAGGACCTGGAGGAGAGACCGCACATGGTACGAGCAATGATTATTAATCTGAATATCCCTACAGTATATAGAGTGAATATCCCTATATATATCCCAATAGATAGATAGATTTTTATACAACCTTATTGCCTTATAAAATGTTTATTGAAAGCTGTAATATGATTGCTGATTTTCAGGCTGAGTTTTTAGAGGGCAAGATTCATTACAGTGCAGAACATTTTGCCCCAGCCATCGAGCACTTTGAGGCCGCTGTCGAAGAATACTTCACAGCTTATGAAGAATGCAGAGTTCTCTGCGAGGGAACGTTCGATTATGACGGTTACAACTACATGGAGTACAAGGCAGATCTCTTTCAGTCTATGACAGGCATGTGTGGGATTCTGATGCTTTAATAACAGCAGATTATCTTTAATCTTTTCATTTTTAAATCTCGTTGCATTTGATGTCTTATTTGAATTTCTTTTTTTTTTTCTTGGTACACTAAATGTTTCATAAATATGGATTTTCTGAAGTAGTCATGTCTATATTTGCTTTGATCACAGATCATTACCTTCATGCTCTGAACTGCAAACAGAACTGCGCTGTGGATCTGGCATCCACTGCTGGAAGAGAGACGCCTTTTGAAGATTTCCTCCCATCGCATTTTAACTACCTTCAGTTCTCATATTATAACAGTACGATATACGCTTCATCAGCAGAATCACACTTAGCACCAGATTTTAGTCTAAGACCAAAACCAATATTGTTTTATGTCTATATAGTTTTTCTGAAAATGAACCAGTTTCTTATTAGCATATTACTGGAATATTAGCTGTTTATTAGTGCTTATAAAGCACACATTCTGCATGATCTTATTCTACACAATACATAAAGTTAACAACTGCCTTACTAATTATTAACAAGCAGCAAATTAGAAGTTTATTGAGGAAAAAATATATAGTTAATGGTTAGTTACTAGTGAGAATTGGACCTTAAAATAAAAAGTGCTTTTTTGTTTTTATTACAATTTAAGCTTTATTTTTAGTATTGTAGTAGCTGCATTAAAAAGACAATAAAAAAACAATCTGATAAACTGCATTGGAAACTATCTTAAATGAAACAAGTTAACATTAAAAAAAAAAGTAAATAAAAGATTTCAGTTTACATTAATTTCATTATAAATCATGTCAACTTTTTTAATGGTTTTAGTTAACTATAGTAACTGATTTTGATAACTAAACTATTTATCTAATATAACATCTTAGATTTAACAAAGCATCTATTTAAAAGTTTAAAGTTTTGTTAGGAAAAAAAAAGAAATGAGAAATCTTGACTTTGCAACTAACTAAAATAATTAATATAATTAAAGAATTTATAACACTGAAAAATATAAGAAATAAGTATTAAAAAGTTAATTCAAAAGATAAATAAATTAACTAGTAGTATATAATAACCCCAGATTTAGCATTAATCATGCATTGTATATATATACCCTTCCTGATACACTGGAGTGTTGCTTATGAAGTTTTTGTGCATTGCAAAATGTTTTAAATGCATCATGGATTATTTACATCTGAGTTCAGTTATAAAGCTTCAATCTGTTTCTCTCCCAGGTGAGAAATACGCGCAGGCCATTGAGTGTACTAAAACATACCTGCTCTTCCACCCTGAGGATGCAGTCATGGCTCAGAACCTGGCGTACTACTCCGCATTTCTGGGAGAAGACAAAGCTATCAACATTACAGCCAGAGAGGTGCCACACACATGCCACTGATGCACAAGCATGCTTCTGACCTTCAGCACATTCAGTTAATGACAACTTTAGATTCATTTGAAATAAAACACCTATATTTATATATTTTTATGTCTTGTTGCAGGTTGTTAAGCAGCATATCACGAGGTCTTTGCTGGAGAAAGAGCTTCTTTACTTTGGCTTTGAGATGTTTGGTAAAACGTTTGTTGATCCAGTAAGTGTACGCCTGGTGCAGTGTTTCTCATATCTGTGATCAATTACAATTTATAATAAAGTATTTACCTCATTCTGTCTCAGGACACATGGACCCCTGAAGACATCATTCCCAAGAAACTAAGAGACAAACAAAAGTAAGTATACCGTTGTTGTTGCATCTGAGATATTAACATGTTGAACTGACGTTTCCTCTTGTGCTCGCAGGGCAGACAAAGAAACAGCCGCGAGGATCACAGAGGAGATCAGTAACCTGATGAAGGAGATTGAGACGCTTGTGGAGGAAAAAAGCAAAGAATCCTCAGACCTGGGCAAGTTTGTGAAAGAAGGTAAGGTTTAAAATAGAATCCAACATACGTGTAGATATTGAGAAGTCACATGACTGAGTCCTCCAACTGGTGTTTTTCAGATATCAATCCAGCCTCTACTCCAGAAACTGCAAGCAAACATCCGTTTGATGACATTGCGATAACCTTGACGTCTTCAGCCCTAAACGGTTCGCAGAGGGTCGTCCTGGATAGTGTAACCACATCCGATGAGTGTCAGGAACTTCATGGCCTCTTCAGTGTATGTTTCTCGTCTCATTCTATTTCCCAAAAGAGTTTTGTTTCTGCAGTCAACTAAAGATTGCTCTTGTTTATTACTTGAACCTTGCAGGCAGCGGCAGTTCAGGATGGTTTTAAAGCAACACCCTCTTCTCATTCAGCAAGTGAGATGTTCCAGGATATTAGGCTTCTCAAAGCTCTGCAGGTGAAGATCTGCTTAAATCTTCAATGAATTAATGAAACTAAGATATGCACCATGTTCTTACCAGTTACATTCAACACTTTGTGAGTCATTTAGTTGGTTTTTGTTTCGCTTGGTACAGTAGCTACTCTATTGTCATAATCCTCTTATGCTTACCATTTATTTATATGCATTGATTCGATCATAAATACAATATTGTCATATTTAATGACAATATTTGTTCCAGTTTAAAATAGCTGTTTTCTATTTGGATACAATTTAAAATGCTATTTATTCCTGTGATCAAAGCTGGATTTGCAGCATCATTATAGTCTTCAGTGTCACACGAACCTTCAGAAATCTGCTGTAACATATATTTTCTGTCACTTTAAATTAAGTGCATATGTCATTGTTGAACAGAAGTATACTTTGAAAAAATTGTATTCACTCCAAATCCCTGAAAGTAGTATGTGATTGAAAAATAAAAACAAACAACATGAAGAATCTTTAACATCCATGGGTTCTTTCTGGATTTTTTTTTATAGTCCAAAAAGGAAAAATGTTCTTCACGCTTCTTTCTTTTGAGAACTGTTTACTGAAAGTTTCTTTAGGTAATCAAAAATGTGATCTTCTATGGTGGCATTGCTGTGAAAACAACCTTTTTTTTTTTTTAAGTTTATGAAGTAATTTATGTTTGAGGTATTAGGCTGATTTAGATTCGGAAGTCTCTGTTTTGCACATACAAGAGTGATTCTTATACCTTCTTTCAGGTACGTTGTGTAATTCATCAGCTTATTATTGTTTTTCTCATATCTTGTCCAGGAGGGTCTGGTTTCCTTGAAGAGTGCGCGATTGTTTTCTGACCTCAGTGAGAAGATTCGGAAGGGTCTGGAATCCTACTTTGGTCTGGAATCACCCCTATATTTCTCCAGCTCAAACCTGGTCTGCCGATCTGCCAGCGGTAAAGTGAAATGCGTGTTATTTTTGCATCTTGAACACAGACCTATTTAGTTCTTTAGCAAGCATGTGTTGTCTCTTCCAAACCAGAGAAACAAGAAGAGGGCACAGACTGTCTGCTTATCTCTGAGCTCAACAGCTGTATCAAAGAGCTGTCAGCATACAGCGATCAAGGCTACAGGTTTGCTGCTTGAGGAACAAGTGATGCATCGCGGTTATAGAGCTTATAGTGTTTTCACTAATGCATTCTGTTTTGCTTTGCAGTGCCATTTTGTACCTCAATGATGACTTTGAAGGAGGAGATTTTATCTTCACCGAGTCGGATGCCAAAACTGTCTCTGTAAGATTTCTAAAAGTCACATTATTTTTATTACTAGTGAGGAACTATAGGAAATCTGATTCATTTTAGAATTGAAGAATTAATTTTAGAAACTGTTAATTTCAATGAACTAATTCAACCAATTCAATTTCTAACTAAATAAATATGTTGTAGTCATTTTTCTAGTGTTAATTAAGTGTTATTATGAGTATATCGTAGCTTGAAAAACGAATTTAAAAGTGGATTCATGTTAGACTTGGTCACTGTTCATGTGACATGTTCTATTAATTGTGTTCTGTGTTGTTAAAATGTGTTGTTGTGGCATGCATTTTCTAAGATGAATCTTATTTTACTCTAACGTCTCTTCAGGCAGTGGTGAAACCTCAGTGTGGCAGAGTTGTGGGATTCAGAGCTGGACAGGAGAACCTTCATGGAGTGACTGCAGTAACCAAAGGTCAGAGGTGTGCTGTAGTGCTTCGGTTTTCTCAGGATCCTCAGCACAATGAGAAGGCAAGTATGACTTTCAGTGCTGTTTTGTGAATGGTGAAATAATGCGATAAAATAGGAATTAATGTAGATTTGAGGTAAAAAATACAAAGAAATGTGCAAAAACAGGAAGCATAATAATACACGTTGTAAACATGCCGTGGGGGATGTTCAGTGTTTGTAGTGAATGTATCTGATGGAGGGTAGCTGAACACCAGTGATGTATTGGTGACTTTTCACCACCTGCTGGAGGGCTTTCTGATCTGAGACCGTGCAGTCACTGTACAACACTGTGATGTAGTTTGTTAGGATGCTGTCAATAGTGCAAGGGTAAAAGTGCAATGTGAGGGGACAGGTGAGCTTTCCACTTTGGCTCCATCGAGGTAGATGAGAGGGTGTGTCATCTGTCCTTGACCACTGGTGAGCCATAATAATTTTTTGTTCTTCTGGGTGTTGAATGTCAGACTGCTGTTGGCCCACCATCCTACCAGGTGCTGAAACTCTTTCCTTGTAGGCTACACCACCATGGTGCCATCTGCAAACTTGATTACAGATTTAGATTTACATGTGCATGCTTGGTCTTAGCACATAGCCCTGTGGAACACCAGTGTTTAAAATGAGTTTGGATGAGCTGTGACTGTCAAGCTTAACAGAGAAAGTCAGATGTACAGTAGGAGAGGGAGGAACTGATCAGTATGCATGGGGACCAGTTTAGAAGGGATAACTGGCAGAATTGAAATCGATAAATTGCATCCTGACATCCTGTTGCTTCTATCCAACATAGTATTACCATATAAATAATACTAAAATAACACAGTCCTGTTTGTAGTAAGATGTAATTGTTAAAGGAGTCATACAAAGCCAATTTTCCACTAGCTAATATGATTCTTTAGGGTCTTAATGGAAAGTTTGTAATATAGTTTGTTTTAAAATTTCTCAAATATAGTGTAAAAAAACGCAAATTTTACCCTGTCAAAAACAGCTCTTTAGAAATCACTCTGTTCTGTGTACTTCCCCTTTAAATATCCGCTGACTCCGCCCCTCTTTTCCGAGGCGCTCTCACTCAGAGTGGGTCTGAGCTTAGACACCAGTTGAGTCTGTGTGACACGCTGCTGTCAATCAACTATCGTGGGAGTGGCCTCTGTCTGTGTGACGCCACACCGACATGCATTTGAGAATGGCTTGATTTCAGAAGGGGCAACTTATTCTTATTTTATTTGTAGAAAACTACTGGATGGATCCTTATCACTGTAGGGTGGTTGTGTACACACACAAACAGCTTGTAAAAGTGCATGCGGCACCGGATGACCCCGTTAATAGTTTTCTCTTTTTCTAACCTTGTTGTATTGTGTTGTGTCTACAGGAGCGTTTAGAAGTTGAAGAACTTCTGAAAAAGCTTTCCAGCTCAGTTGAAGAGGATGCACAGAAAAAAGAAACGGACAGTAACAGGAGACCCTCTGAACCCGAAGGAACAGTTTCTGCTAAAACGGCAGAAAAAGAAACAGCAAAGACAAGCACATCTACAGAACAACCCAGCAAAGCGGTGAAGAAAAGCGAAAAACCAAAGGCCAAAGCATCTAAAAAGAAAAAAGAAACCCAAACAAAAGCTAAAACAGACAAAACAAAGAGCAAGGTGTCAGACAAAACAAAAACCACTACAGCAGAGAAAAAGAAATCAAAAACAGCTAACAAGACTAAACCTGTAACAACAGATGAAAAGAAGAAAACAGGCAAAGCAACTGTTAAAAATACTGCAAAGTCAAAGAGCACAGATCCTAAAGACTCTACAGCTGAAATGAACAAGGAGGAGTTATGAGCCTCATGAGTTTTAGTTTTTTTAAATCATGGATAGAGTTGTACTGATGGGTTTGTGTTTTTGTACATTTTTTTCACTCACAGGAGTGCAGACTTGACCATCAAGTTAACTTGTATTTTCTGTTTTACCTGAATTATAATTAAATCTGTTCTCAGGAACCAAAATACAGCAGTAACATTTCATACTACTTAAAAGATTATGGCAGAGATTACAGTAGCTACATTTGCCATTTTGCACTACCACAATAGCTACTGAAAAAAAAGCGGAAAAAATCTTTTTAAATTATAGCGGAGCAGTACATTTCCACTGATGGTTCAAAAACTCACAGGCACAATACTGATACGTTGTGGGATGCCTTGGTGATTTTGCCAAGTAAGAAATATTCCTGTATCAACTTCAAGATTATACTGTAAAAAATACAGATTTAACCCAATCGCTGTCCCTAAACCTAACTCTACTCATAATGTATTACTAAACTCAGTGGGAAATGATAGCTGATCAAAAAGAGTGTCGAAGCACCTAATCCGCAACGTAATTCTACAACGGGTATTTCCTGAAAAAAAATAAAAATCTGATTGGTTGATTGGAATGCTTTTCCCGGATCAACAAGGATATTAGTTCAGGAACGTACTGTACCGTTGGCTTACTCATCCAAAAATTAAGTTTTCTTCATAGGATATTAAAGAGATTTAGCAAACCCATAGATAAGGGTTGTATTTCATAGATATGCATTACCACAGCACAGCACTAGGTGGCAGCATGGAGCTGAGCGTCCGTTTCATGCTGGTTCTGAAATGACTCCAAGTATGTTGTTCTCAGAAACACAAGCTGTAGTTGTTTGAGGCCTTCTTATATAAAATAGTCATTCTGACATGCCACACTGGTTATTTCACAGTGCTTATTTCTTTCACTTTGTCCTCTATTTTAAGTATTTTGTTGTTTCTGGACAACTGCATCGCCAGTTATATTCAAGGCAGTTTTTAGGACATACAATTACTCCTTCAAGAGACTTTTCTTTCATCTGCAAATAGATTATTCAGATGGCTTTTATTCAGTGACTGGGGAAAAACTCCTTGGAAGGACATACTATAGTAATTTATAGTAACTAGTGTTTTTGAGCCGTACTATAGTAAAGTGTATTATACTGTATATATTATACTATTTACAATTGTTCATGAATGCTATAGCATACTGTAGTATTACTGTAATGAATTGATCAATTAATACTGTAGTATACATTCGTTTTTCTACAGTAAACTGTAGTGTATTATAGTATAATATACCATATTTGTAGAAAACTTGGGTCATTTGTTTTTGTTGTCAAATTACTATAGGTGTATTACCACAGCAACTACAGAATTACCACAAAATTTACTTTACTATAGCATGGTTCAAAAACACTAATATTTTTTTATCAGGCTGGCGATTTAACTGCAATATGATCATTCATCATTAAACAAGCCATCAAAAAAGAACGTTTATATCTAACAAAGTCTAATTTAAAAACATTACTACTTTTATATTGACACTCGTAATCTTTGAGCAAATGATAAGATTTACACCATGTCCTCTGAATTCTATTTTTTTTTTACGCTATCATTTGGCATCTGAAAAGTTTATAAAGACACAAAGTTTTACAGCATAAAAGCAACTGTTTCAGTTCATTCTGATGTGTTTTGCTCTTGCTTATCAGGCCACAGCTTGCAAAGAGGCATTGAATAGTCCACCTGGAGCGTTCTGGCAGTTGAATAGTGGAGGTGAACGTGAAAGGTGACCTGTGGCAGCTGCAATGAGACCCCTTGTGTGTCTTTACCTCCCCTTGTTAGCGGCACAAACAGTTCCTCGTGTGTACCTCCCACTGCTGAGGAGTGGGCAGAACTAGCCATGAGCAGAATGCCAGGGACTGATGGGGACAATGACTCTTACAGTCAAAACGGTACTCAACCGGCCTCATTATCAATTACACCTTAGTTTTGTTTATGCTCTAAAATTCAAGGAATAGTTCAACCAAAAATGAAAATTATGGCATATTTTACTTATCTCCAAGCCATCCTTCAGACAGTTAAAAAAAAATCCTAGCTAGTTAACGCTTGTGGATAGCGGCCAGTACTTAATAAATCGGGGGGAAAAATTGTATATATGCGTATATAGGTAAACCAACCTATACGCCTTTGGGGGGTTATCACATATCCTCTGAGGCAGATCGATGGGTTATTGTAACAGCAGACAGTTTAACTGTTCAGGACAAACAAGCGACTCATGAACATAAAAAAGGTCTTGTTGGTCAGTCTGTTGGCAGCGACACCAGAGGAAGCCCTGAAAGTGGCAAAAAGCCATTAGCTATGACCACATACTTCAGACGTCATACATACATTTTATGATCATACATACTTTATGAGTTTACGGTGTTGTGATTGCTGGTGTTTGATGACTTGGTTCGGTTCTTTACTGTTACCACACATCCATTGTCTTTTGTTTGAGCTGATGAGATGTAAAACAAATGCAAAATAATTCAGACTCCCGTGTTAATGCCTTTAGAAGCACTTTCTGTAGTGCTGCGTGTTTTCTTTTGTCAACTGCACACCCCACACGTGTCCATCTGACCCCTTACATGAGGACGCTGCCTTGTGTGCATAAGGGTCGGGGTTAACTAGCATCGCTGCTGGTCAGTCCAAACTGTGACGCACATCACTTTCCAATGAAATGCACAATTTATTTATGCAGAGATGTTAAGGAAGAAACTATCACATGAAGTTTGTTTGCATTCAGATATGTTTGATGGCTACACAAGTTCAATTAACTGTCTTTTTCTCGGGCGTGTGTCTCCGCTGTATGCCATCTTTGTGTGGGGCTGCCCGCCGTGTCATACAAACTCTGGGAGACACAGAACGTATTGTCTGCTTCAGGGATTGTGGTGTATGTGGCTGGCTATTGTTCGGACAGAAAAGAAAAGCCGTAACACTGTGACTGGCATCCAATACAGTATTACATGTATATATGCCTTTTCACTCAGAAGTAATCTGCAGTCCGTACCAAGCGGTATGATACATGCTCTGTTGTGTTCATACTAGATCTTTTGTCTCACTCCATTATCAGACGTTTGTAATGGCAGTCTCCCCTGAGCCTTACGGGACACAGAGGGACAAATCCACTAAACAACCTGTTTGTTATGCACTAACACGGATGTGTGGGACTACATATTTTTAGCATCAAGTATTTGTTGTGTTGCCTGAACAATCTGGGCTGCGTTTCCCGAAAGCACAGTAAGCCAGAGTTGATTGTAGCTCAATTGGTGACAATGGAGCTACGATCTACTTAGGCTTACAATACTTTTGGGAAATGCAGCCCTCGTGTTTAGGAAAATGTTCATAATTAGGCTGGTAGGACTGGATGCATTTTTTTTAGCTTTTAGGAAGGTTAATTATTATTATTATTATTATGTGTGTGTATATACACATACATACACACATATATATTTAAATATATATGTGTGTGTGTGTGTGTAGTGTGTATATACAGTGCCCTCCATTAATATTGGCACCCTTGGTAAATCTGAGCAAAGGTGGCTGTGAAAATAAATCTGCATTGTTTATCCTTTTGATCTTTCATTCAAAACAATTCACACAATTCTCAATTCACACAAAAGCACATCTCTGCAGTAAAACAACTGAAATGGGGAGAAATTCTTGTGATGAAATAAATGTTTTTCTCTAATACTTGTTGATCACAATTATTGGCACCCCTAGAATGTTTTATGAGTAAAATATCTCGGAAGTATATTCCCATTCATATTCACAATATTGAGCACTCCAAGGTGTTTATGAACATGAAATTATCCAGCCATGGTTTCTTGTTTCACAGAAATATATATACAGTAGGAGGGGAAAACAAGGCCCAAATTCCCTTAATCATCAATTCAATCATAAAAAACAAATGATATATTTATGATGTGCAGCATCAGTTATTCAGAAAATTCAAATAAAAAGCCAGTTCAAATAAACTTGGCACTGATCCATCTTTTAAGACCAGGCGTTTGGTGAATATTGCATTATATTACAAGATTGGAAAAGCAGTCATCAGTAAAATGAGGCGAACACAACACAAGATTGTACTGCTGAGGTGGCGTTTTTTTGTAGAACGTGGGTGGACATTACGCAAATATGTTACTTAGTGACGTGGCTTGGTAACAGAGGAAGATTAAAATTGCTGACAACTCATTTAGGCGAATGTGAGCCGACTTTTTTTTTTTTTGATAAACAATAACTTAGCAGAGAGTTTATGTTCACACACAGCTACATGACAAACTGCATGAAAGCTCAAATTTGAAAAGGCAGAATAAAGGCACTTTAAACAGGTACTACTTCTTGCGATATCATTCTGCAGATATTTTCCTTTTTTGTTTTTTTCTCCTGTCGCTCGTCTCGTATGTGCACTACGCATTCTCCTCTACATGATTAATAGACACACCCCTTTGATTGGCTACAAGTTTGTTTTGGTACTCGGCCCCAACTGTTTTCTAAAGAAAGCATTTTTTAAAAATTACCCTGCAGTATAGTAACAGTATCTCTACTCTATGACACCAAGTGCTAATCAAGAGCTAAAAAGAAATAGCATTTAAATTATTATTTTTATTTATTGATTTTTAGCATAAATTAAACGTAATAATGATTGCAACGTACACACAAAAGTCAGTTTTGTTTTTGCATCCTATTTGCTTATGCACAATATGAATCATATACAAAGAGCAAATAAATATATTTTAATTGAGTGGGCAATCAGTGCTGGCTTCTTCTATTTTTATAAGGTGAGACATAGAGCACTGCTGTAAAACTAGGTCTCGTGACACAATAATCTGCTCAGAACTGTTCCTTCCTGTAAAGACAGGAGTAAAAGTGAAACAAACACGACCAGTTCCGAGAAGTCAATGATGTGCCCTTTGAAAGAAGAGGCTAAATATCTACCATTCCTCTTGTTTTCTCTCTGTTCACTGAAGAAACGTTAGATGAAAGTGAGGAGGTTGAAAGTATCCATTAGTGGTTTCCACAGAGACAGCCTCAGCACGTCTCTCCCAGGGCAGGATTTAGCCGGACACAGCAGGACGCGTCCTGGCGAAATTAATTCCAACTCTACGGCTTCGAAAGGTGGCTGAAAAACAGCAGGCTAACAGGACCTGACATGGAATCAGCCAAAGTTTCCATGAGGCTAGAGCAACAGGACAAATGTTAGACACGAATGTGATCCTTTTCATTATAATTACAACACTTTCCTAATATTTCTGGCATAGTGAAAATCATGTGCGAGAAAATCTAAACGCATTGTCAAGCTTTAAAGGAGTTATTTTAGCCAATGAAAATGACACCTTTTTTAACTATATCCTGCGGGACAGGTATATTTCAGGAAGTTAGTAATGAAGAAAAAAAATCAAGTACGCTTGGACAAAACAGTTTTGCGGCGTTTTCGCCGCTCAAAGTAGCCCTTTTCAGTCACTTTTCGACGTGAGGGGTGTTCCGTTGTTTTCGGGTGTTCTGCTTAATGTAATGGTTTGCATGCATACATAAATTTATTATATAAATTTTAAGTTTTATTGGAGCACCAAACCCCATCCCAACCCAAAACCTACCCACCTCTGAAAAATATAAACACACACACAGACAAACGTATAAATACATTACAAACAAGTCGTGTCACATTCCAAGTCTTCTGAAGCCATATAAAGTCTTTACGCAAAGAAAAGAGTAAAACACAAGGTTTTAATCACAAAAAATTATCCCGCTCCGTTCACGCGCTGTTATCAGAAAACATACTCGCGTCCGGTAGCACGACGCAATCGATCACAAGAAACACAAGAACCAACAGCATTGAAGCACACACAGATTGAAATTGCTCACAGACAGGAAGTACACAGAAGACAGAGACAGCGACCGCGTCTAGTCCTCTCACAAATCAATCATTTTGAATCAAAAGACTTAATTAATTAAGATTAATAGATTAATATCTTTCAAATAAATGATGAGGGTGGTTGTATCTGCCTGCTATATCTTGTGTTTTATTGACAGATGGTAGGTTTAGGGGCAGGGTTTGGGTTGTGTGCTCATAAATGTGTAAATAATATCATTTAAATAAAACTGTTTTGACTGTTGAAAAATCACACCCCTACATATAAGCAAAAATGCCAATGTTTTTACCCAATATATCTTTGTTACATCCACACCAGTGGCGTTTTAGAGCGTCCGTGGTTGGCGAGACATGAACCCATCCTCTCCTGGGGCACTGGAAAAATCCTTAAGTGGGGTACACAGTGCTGGCCCACATGCTTCCCAGAGTTACCTCTTTAGTCTTCTCCTATATTACAAGTATGTACTACATCTATAGAAAGTCCTGTTGACAAACAATCTGTTGATATTTCCACAGAATATAAAGACTTTCAGGACGTCTTTGCCCCAGGAAAGCCGCTCATCTGCCACCACATCACCCATGGGACTGTGCGAATGATCTGCTCCCGGATGCCTCAGTGCCCAAGGGGAGGATTTACCCCCTATCAGTTCCGGAGACCCGGGCAATGGAGGAGTATATCAAGGAGGCTCTGGCACACAGCTACATCAGACCCTCAATTTCCCCTGCTGCATCAAGTTTCTTCTTTGTCGCCAAGAAAGATGGCGGCCTCCGTCCTTTCATAGACTACCGGGCTTTGAACAAGGTAACCGTCCGTTCAAGTATCCTCTACCCCTAGTCCCTGCAGCGCTGGAGAAGTTAAGAGGGGCTATGGTTACCTACTGGGCACTACGAATACCTCGTTATGCCATTTGGGCTTGCTAACGCTCCAAGTATCTTCCAAGACTTCATGCATGAGGTATTTCGTGAGTACCTAGATCAGTTTTTGCTAATTTATATTGATGACATTTTAATCTACTCCACCAGTCTCCAGGAACATCAAGTGCACGTCAAAAAGGTCCTCACAAATTTAGAGAGTTCCAGTTATTGCTAAAAGCTGAGAAATGCTCATTTCACCAAACTCAAACCAATTTACAATATTGGTTCTTCTGGGGTTAGTATGGACATGAGTAAAATTGAAGCTATCACTAATTGGCCAGTACCTAAAACTGTCAAAGAATTGCAGAGATTCCTGGGGTTTTCTAACTTTTAACGTAGTTTTATTGATAACTTCAGTTGTATTGCCAGCCCCTTAACCTCTCTCCTCTAGGGGAAGCCAAAAGACAAAAACTGGACACCCGAAGCAACTAATGCCTTCACTGCACTGAAAACTGCCTTCACCTCAGCACCCATCCTCATACACTCCGATCCACAAAAGCCATTCGTCGTGGAAGTGGATGCTTCCACCTCAGGGGTCGGTGCGGTCCTGTCCCGGCAGCAGGGGAATCCTCCATAACTTAAGCTGTGTGCATACTTCTCCAGGAAATTCAACCCGGCGGAGAGGAATTACGATATCAGCAACCGAGAGCTCTTTGCAATTAAGCTGGCACTGGAAGAATGGAGACATTGGCTGGACTTTTTGCAAAAAACTGCAAAAAGGCCCAGGTTTGTTGGTCCTTTTAACATTGTGGAGCAGATCAATCCAGTTACCTTTCACCTTCAGCTACCTGCACATTACAAAATTCCCCCCACCTTCCATGTGTCACTTCTCAAACCCTGTCACTTATTGTTCCCACAGAGCTTGGCGATGAAGAACCCCCTCCTCCTCCCATGGTCGTCGAGGAAGGACCCATTTTCAAGATCAAGGAAGTCCTGTATTCCCGGCATTGTGGAGGTCAGCTACAATATCTTCTGGACTTTGAGGAATACGGCCCAGAGGAAAGGTGTTGGGTTTCTATGGATGACGTATGAAACCATACTTCAGGAGTTCCATGCGTATCATCGTGATCGTCCCGCACCCCAAGGCAGGGTCGGGAGGGGGGCCTGGAGGGGTGCGGACACGCAACGATCACAGTCACCAGTTCTGATTGCACACCTGTTATCATGACCTGATCCAGATCCCAACACCCATTGCGGAGCACTTAAAACCACACACCACCATGCCTTCTCTGTCCAAGCTCGTTTATTCGAAGGTGGACGATCTCCAAAGCTTCTAGTACTAACCTCTAACCTTACCTGTTTCCATACAGAAGGCTCCTTGAACTCCCGTGTGCTCTCCAGCTCCAGAGAATCATCTCCTCGACTCCATGGTGGCAAGTGGTGTGTGGCGTTGATCATCTGTCTGTTCCCCTCCGTCGGATATTCCTACAAAGATCAGAAGAGACTTTAGTTTGTTTTCTTATTCCCAGTTCTGGATGAATTTAAGTTTGATTACCTTTGTTGCCATTACTCATCTGTGAAATAAATGCTGTTATATTTTTACTTACCTCCACAGTCCATCTGCTTCGTAAAAATCTTTTAGATATGATGATAAAATAAAAAATAAAAAAATTATGCACCGGCATATTGACACAAAAGATTCCCCATTTAAATCAATGGAGGACCCCTCACGTCGAAAAAGAGACTGAAAAGGGGTCAACTTGAGCATCAAAAAACGACAAAACTGTTTTGACCAAACGTCAAAATGTGATGAGTTTGAGTGAGACTGTGTTGAATGAATCTATTGGCTATAATTGGCATTAATTAAAGTCAGTTAAATGTTTATTTTATAAACTACACAAATACTAATGTTGTAGTAGCTTGTATCGTTACAAACAAATGCAAAAAGACATACAACATAGTACATAACCTGCCACACAAAAATATTATTAGTAAAAAAAATAACCATTAGTATCCAGTTTTTTCCTTAACAGACCAGTTCCAATCTTTTTTTTGTTTTGTTTTTTAATATTGCAAGCTTGACAAATTTCTCAAACCATTTAACTTGCAAGTAAAAAAAAAATTATAATAATAATTTGCACATCCACAATACAGTAGTATGTAATGACCTTTTTGATCTTCAGACTGAGAAAAAATAGAAAAAGTTATAAATAAGCATTTTTATGTTGACATCGAGAGAAAATTAAGATGGTAAACAACTGTTGTTACGTAGTAACCACAAGAAGTTAAGTTCACTACAAAACGAGTCAAAAAAAGGCCCATAGGGCTTCTCAGATAGAGTGAACAATAGCTAAAATATTCATCTGCAAAAGCCCTTAACTCTGACAGCTCACATCCACTAGACTCATAAATACACTTAAAAGTATTTCTATTTCTTTAACAAAGTTACTTAAAAGCTTAACCAGATCTTGTCTAAATGGAGACAGAGGGTGGCATTGTTGGTATATTTTGATGGATGCCTGAATGATGACTTCAATGGTTACTGCAATGAACTGTCGTCTTATTTCCCCTAAGACTTGGATCATTCCGGTGCCGGGCTGGGACAGGCTCCAAGTCAGGGCGATCGTGCTTGAGGGAACCATGTAGCGCATCCTTACTGGCTGACTTCTAACAGTAGAAGGTGCAGGTTTATATCAAGAAGTGACCTGTTATAAGAGAAGAACCTCATGGTGTCTTTTGAGGTTGCATTTGGAAATTCATTTGCATTACTATGTGTGAGTTGTTTACTTACAGATTTTTTTAGTAGTCCCCTATTGATTATATTGTTCATTCTGACTGTTCATAACCAGTCATACCCAATCACATTGCGATGTCGCCAGTGCATCTTCTCATGTGACATTCCTCCATTCATTCCCAATTTGCCCCACACTTTAAGGGGTATGTTAAAATTCAATGGGTTCAGGGGAGGTGAGACCAAGACTTCCCCTGTAACTTTACCTGCTTGTGTCACTGTCAAGCAATTTTTCTTTAGAAAAACAAGCAATATTAGATTTATATTTATAAATCTATAATTGTTATACCATTGATGTTATTTTTGTATTAAAATTTTTTTCTTATCCAATATTCTGAGAAGGCATTGCCTCCATTGCCTCCAGAGGAAAAAGAAAGCATGTTTCATGAAAAAAACCAATGTTTTGATCATAAAGAGAGAATTACATTGTTGTCAAAAACTACATCTGATTTAGATTTAGAATGATACTATTGATCATTGTTTCATTCGGTAATGTTAGGCTGGAGAATGTTAAGATGGAGTTGAATGTTTGTTAATCATGTTATTTTATGCATCTACAGTACGTAGATAGATATGTGATCACTTTCTGCTTTGGCCATAACAGTGACAAAAAAGCTGGACAATTCCCACAATGGCTGGGAAAGAGTTAATGAAACCATTACAAGTGCGTAGGGCAGAATTAGCAGGTTCTTGTGGGTTGTCTTTCTCGGTTGCAGATCTGTCAAATAAAGATGTTGAGCTGTCATGGATGCAACAGGCCATGGCAAGGTCTAGCATCATTTGTCCTGATTTAGAGGCAGAAATGAAATCATGCTGCCGCATTAGATATTGCTCGGACAGTATTGTGGTTTTCCCTGAACTGCAGAATGCCCTTATACTCTTTGAGGTCACTAAAGACCTGAGGGCCGCTGAATAATGGTGGATTAGCCCAACACATTCCCTTCTAATCCCCCATTTTCAAGCCTCCACGTCCAACTCAGTTGCTCTGCCCCGGGGCTCGAGGGCATGTTGATGTTGGCTACCCTCTCCCTTCCTCCAGCCCAGGTGGAAACTCTCGAGCAGAACTTTCTATAGGCACCACTCCAGCCTGATGTTTTTCTGTCTGTCGGGTGGAAGAGGCAATTCAGGGGCCGTTGGCAACAAAGAGCCCATCCGGACCTAGATAAGTGCATAGCCAAATAAGAGGGACCCCCGTTGTTCTCGTTCCTTTCTCATTGAGTGCATTCTGATGTCCTGAGAAGCGCGCTCAACACAAACCCTCCAAATGTACATTATGGAAGTGGGGGTGAAAGAAAAGATCCCTCTGTCAAAGTGGGATGAATGCAAGAGGCTTCCCTTAGCTGTATGTCTGCAATAAAGGCACAAGAAGGAAGAGTGGGCGACAACAATGGAAAAAGCAATTATGGGAACAGTAATGGGGCTCGGGCCACAAAAGTCGGTCCTTTCCCATGTCGGAGCGCACGGCGTAGGTCCCCGTCCTCTGGGAGGTCTCCTCAATGCATCGGGAACACTCGTGTCTCGTTAGCAGGAATATGACTTGGTATCTTTGATCATGTCAGCTGATTTTTAAGCTCAGCTTAAGGGCCTGGAAAAAGAGGAGTGGAAAAACGGACAGGATCTGACCACCTTCCTTAATGCAAGGACGGATTTCGTGCTCAGCGTACGGCAACAGCAAATCTGGAACGAGGTCAAACAGCCACATATGTGCTGCTTCAGAACGATTGATGAGAAAAGGCATTGTCACATGAGACGGACTCTTTGATCATGTTCGAAGCTCTCTTACCTCTTTTCAATAACATTGTTATAGCTTCATTGACAATTGTTTCCAGTAGAGCAGTTTCCATTTACACATCTTTCTCCCCGCTTTTGATTTTTTTTAATCAAACTGACGTCTTCAGATATCTACGTACTGGCTTGACAGCTTGGGAATACTCTCAGGATAACTTTTGCCTATATAGTGACAGCTCAACACTACCCCTGGCATTCTGTGTTCCACTTTGTGCAATATTAAATTAGATCGCATCGCAACATTCCCACCCTTCTAACCACATGAACATAACATCGGCTGAGTACACTTTACAATTTAATAACGCCTTAATTTAGTTTCGTTCATCAATCTCATTAAGCAGTTTCCTGTGTAGAACACTAAGTCATGTGATTTGCAGACTGTTTGTACAAAAATAAACAACCTTTCTGTTATATTCAGTATTTTTTGTGTCTTTTTTTTGAATGAACAGCTTAATATGTTTTATACCTTTCCCCAGATTTGCCCAGTGTGGAGCCATTGACACTTTGAGTTTTTTAGATCACGTATTGTTTTAATTCGTCATGCGTCTACTAGCAATGTTTCTGTGTTTGCTGTATTTAGTTAGTCGTTTAGTGCATGATATCCATTTTTTTCCTGTAACCATTTACAAAAGTCCATGCGTAGGGTTTTAAGATCTGTTCATATATTGTATTGCAGTTTTTATGGTTAAAATTTGTTTCGGGACACATTTAAAAATAATAGTAAATGAATAGTCATTTAAATAGTCTAATATAAAACCTTCATCTATTACACTCTAGGCTTAAGCACTGTACATTTCATTGGCAGTTGATTGTAATATTGTACATTTCAACCTTAACAAAACAAAACTAACATCTATATTGTTGCAAAAAAACACAAATTCTATAGTCAGTTTTGTTAATAAATAAAACAACACTTGCAATCCATCATATGTGTGGGCATCTTCTGTCTCATTCTCTCCATTCTGCAAGTAACTTTCTTTTTACACAAGTCTGCAGTCTACAGAGGTATATAAAAAAAAAAAAAAACATTGAATTTCTCAGTGCTAATTAGCCAGCAGTGAACTTGACCAGATGGTCTTTTCACTGGTCAAAGTTTCCCAGAGAGCTCCTAAGCCGCTGAAGTTTGGGCCTGTGAAGGAGGGGCACTTTCACTACAATCCACTTTAGTTACACAGTTTTTTTTGTCGTCTCCTCTACTCCCATCTTTACCCATACTGCTTTTTAAAATTTAGCTTAATTTGTAAATGTTGAATAGCTACAATTTTCTCAATTTACGAAATCTCAAATTACTTACTGTATTATTCATACTATTCCATGTTGATTGTGACTGAATCTGAAATCAAAGAGGTCTATGGAGGAGACAAGAAACACAACAGCACTTACCCGTCGTACTGTTGAGTGCATTAGCTTGGTGTTGTACTCCATGTTATTTTAAATGCTGTATTCGAGCGCGCCAATCGTGAACAGTGAAATATTGCTCAAAAACTGCCTGCCTGGATGGAGCTCTTCGAACATCTTGCCTTCAGTCTGGAAATCCATATAGACCAGGGCTGTCCAAACTCGGTCCTGGAGGCCGGGTGTCATGCATAGTTTAGCTCCAACCCTAATTAAACACACAGCTAATCAAGCTCTTTCTAGACATGTTAGACAGGGACATATGTCAAATTGGAGCTGAACATTACTTAACTCATATTCCAGCATTAAAAAAAGATTTTACAGAGCAAATAAATAAATAAATAAATAATTGAGAGGTGTATAACTTCGCTATACACAATTAACTCCACAAAATAAAGCCTACTTTAAACTTTTTTTTCTATACCTATATAACCAAATCTTCTGGAAACTTGCTCTGCGTAGAAAAATAAACAGTGGTACTTGTCCTGGAAATCAAGATTTGTAGATACATTTGTGAGACAGACCAGGGCGAAGAATAAAAATCATTAAAATAATATAAATAACTAAAATAAAATAGAATGTTTTCCATAATGCCATTTGACACACATTTGAAAGAAACGGATACAATATGAAGGTCCATCTATTAGTCTACTTATCTCCCATGCTGACCCCCGTGAACATTGGATCTGTCGGTGGGTTTGTGCAGGCGCATACAAGCATGGTTACATGGTATTTTAATCCATGCAGAGAGATGGGCTGATGAGCTGTTTGTAAAAGGGTTTGTCTGAGCTACATAGTTCAGTGAGTCCCACTCGAATGTAAACAGCAACCCTAGGGTGATCGGTGCATGGGATGGGGGCTGGGATTATGAATTAATCTTTGTGCATGTGTGTGACTTGTTTTGAGGAATGGGCTTGTGGGTGAATGGAAAGAAGGAATGGATAGTCTTGTGGTCTCTGGAGAAAAAAAAAAAAGGTTCATGGCTATCTAGATAATTAACCCCTCTCCCTGTAATAACACCAATCCCAGGGGCCCCTGAGTGAGTATTCGAACCTTGACTCTGTGTCGGGATGGACCATGGAGGCTAATCCTGTTTCGAGAGGATGCTTCAAAGAAAAACCTAATGAGACGGTTTGGAAAACATAGAACTGCTCCACCTCTTCGAGGTCATTGAAATAATGACTTGTTTTTCATAAGTCCCTGTTCACAGCTCTTGTGTAATGGCCATCTACAAGTTCTTAGACGCCAGATTAATTATCTAATTTAGAACGGTCCAAAAGTTGATTGCAGTTTGAGGTCTGGAGATTTTTTGGTCATGTTTTTGTTGTTGTAGCTGTAGCTCTATGCTTGCAAAATATGTAGGTCAGTGCATTGTGTTCTTTCTCTATCCCCAATGTACTTTATTACTTGTGGTCTTTGATAAGGCAAGCATTACTATTGCTATTACTCAAATATAGTGTAAGGAATTTGATAGAAACCACTAACCTTGAGCATTCAACTTTGGTGTGTAACTCAAATCATGTGACTTTCTTTCAAATGGATCCAAAACTAACAGGGCACTCTCCACCTGGGCCAGTCAGCAATCTGTAAAAATCTTTTCATGTGGTTTCAAACCTGTAAGACCTTCGTTCATCTTCTGAACAAAAGATAAGATATTTTGGATGAAATCCGAGATCTTTCTGTTTTTCCATAGACAGCAACACAACTACCACATTCAAGGCTCAGAAAGAAAGATAGTAATATATCTGTGTATTTTGGTTCGAATACAGAAGGCTAGACAAAAAGTTTCAAGTCATCTTCTCTGCCGAAATTTAGATGCACAAATGGTATTCTTGTAGCTTCGTAAAATCGCAGTTGAACCACTGATCTCAAATGGACTATTCTACGTCCTTAGTACCTTTCTGGGCTTCAACCTGTCAGTTGCTTTGCTGTCTATGCAAGGCCAGAAAGTTCTTGGAATTCATAAATAAAATGTTTTTACAGGAACGACACAATGGTGAGCAACAGAATTTCATTTTTGGATGAACTCACCCTCATCTTTATGCCTCGTAGTCAGATTATGAAAGCTAGGTGATAATATAGTTTAAATTTATCAATGATGCAAGCAATCAAGCCACTGAAATTTGCCACACATTCTATATCACCCTACACAAATAGTATGGGCATAAAGTTGTTCATACTTGTAAATAATTAGCTTTATAAAGAAATTAGTGATAACATAGTTATATTTTTCGACAAAATGAAAACCAGACAGTTGAGATATATATATATATATATATAAATATACACATACATATATCACTTTAGATAGCCATACTGTATGTACTGCATGCAGGTGAAGTTGGATATAATACATATAAAACAGTATAAATTAAGCACTTATGCATGCTAACCTATGGAAGCCTGTTTGGCCTATGAGAGTTTAAATCCTGTAGTTCTGAGGAAAAAACTCGCAGTTACATTCTGATATTTTTTATTCAGTAGCAGAAACTGGCTTCCATACTAATACTGTTGTTTTAATGAGTATATATATATATATATATGAAAATAATGTGTGTAACAGCAACAGCATATTAACGCCTGGCATCATGGTTGCATTGGCAAGTCTCTCACAATTTCTCCAGAAAAATAGATGTTTCTACTTTTGTCACTGTAAGTTCTTCGCAATCTGTTCAACTGCTCCATGATCAGACCCAAAAGGCGCCTCCATTCCATGGAGCAAGACCCGCTGTGTGTTTCCCTCATTCGGTGATTAAACCAAGCGGGTTCCCATGGAGATCCTCTGAGCTGTCACAGACCAACCCCTAAATCTCCACCAGAAGCAAGAGTTTTTGTGTGCGGGTGACACTTCCTTTCAAACGAGCAGAATTTAAACGCTGATTTATGCGCCTCTGTAGTGCTTCACAAGGGTCAGCGGGGGAACGCATTCAAATGGGGAAAACAACTTTACCCAACAGATGCTACATTTCTGACACTGGAGCATTAACTTTAATCCACACATGATTGTGAAGATTTTGAAGACACTTGCTCATTTCGAGAATTTTATGAAATTAGGGCTTTGTGGCGTATAGCACGCCCCACTCTTGCGGATTGACTCCACAAGTGACATCTGGGCTTAATTAGTCCCTCCTGCACTATTTTCAGTGGGCGTTCCTCTTCACTAAAACAACCAACCAGAGTGTAATCATCAGCCTGGCACTCCACCCCCGAATGCATTCACTCTGTCAAGGCTATTTTTTTATTTTTTTTTTTGTCTGTGAAGTATTCTCCGTCCTTTTCTCCCTCCCCCCCATTCCCACTGCTCTGCCCCCTGAGCACCATCCAGAGGCACTGGTGTGTGACAAGAACAGCTATGCAGACAGTAAAGCAGCACTCAACCACATCCTGACGGCATCCTGGGCACCCCAAACGCTCTTTCCACAGCCTCCAGAAGTGGGGTACCTTCAGAGAGGAGACTCGAAGGACTCAGTTTTAGAAAGAATCAAGGGATGCCACAGGAAGCCTCCAAATGAGAGATATTGAAGCGAATGAGAGCTACAAAGGGATACAGCAAGTGACCGAAAAGTTGTCGAGAATCAGACAGACTTTGACTGCTCATCTCGACTCGTTCGACTCATTCTGAGAGGATTTCTTTGCATGTTCTTGAGGGAATTGCAGGTGGCTTCCTGACTGGAGAACTTCACTGAACTCAGTCTAATTCTATACTGAAACAGAAGTTTAATAAGGACAATTATGGCAAACTCTGGGTTTCAGCTTCTGGGCTATTTTCTCGCTCTGGGTGGATGGATTGGCATCATCTCTACCACGGTGCTGCCCCAATGGAAGCAGTCCTCGTATGCAGGGGATGCCATCATTATGGCCGTGGGCTTGTACGAAGGCCTGTGGATGTCCTGTGCATCTCAGAGCACGGGCCAGGTGCAGTGCAAGATCTTTGACTCCTTGCTCTCGCTGGATGGTAAGTACTAAACAAGGAAAAAGGATGGTTTACATTTTGACCATCTTTTACTCAAATTCATATCACCTGTCTGAGTAGACAAAAAGGTCTTTAGTAAGATGTTTCTCCATGTACAATCAAAAATATTCTTCAAAGTGTTCCACAGAAGACGGAAGTCAGGTATGTTGGTTGAGAATGACACAAGTATGTGAAATATGGATTAAAATAAAGGGTTCCATTTGGGTTCCCCAAAAAAACGCTCCTTTTTTCAAGTGTGAATAACATTTTAATATTCTTAAGAACCTTCTCCCATTATTGTGCAATGAATTCCATGAATTTAAAGGTTCTTCACAGAACCATAGATGCTAATAAAGATCCTATTATAAATTTGCTCAAGGTTTATGAATAACAGAAATAATAATAAAAAAAAAAAAACGTACAAAAAAAAACTTGGCTAGAGTAGGTTGGTGGCAAAAAAGCGCAATCAACAGAGCTGCTGTGTGCACATGGATTTAATTAACTTGTTAAATCGATCAAATTAAAATCTGTGCATTTTGACATATTATAATGAAAGTCTTATGTGACACTTAACCTCACTGAGATGCTGACTCTACCAGACTGTTGAAATGCCGTGGAATGCAATTACATGGAGATTAATCAACATTTAGCGCCACTGTCATTGTCAGTTTTGTGGGGACTTGTTATGTCTAATCAGAATCAGTCACTTCTCGTTTATTTCTGGGACCGTCCTGGGAATACGACATCTCTAAAAATCAATTATGAATGGTGGCTGATGATTGCGCGTTTAGGATGATTAAATTGTTCTTCCATGACAAATAGCATCATAGCCACATCTGTTTGTGATTTGTGGTTAAATATTACAACACTGCAGGCAGTGACACACTGTAACGGTTTTGAAGAGTTATGAGACACTTTCGAAATGAAAACAAAATAAAAATGTGGCATGGTTTAGAAAAAACAGTTTGCCATCTTATATTCTGCATCACTGCTTTAATAACAGCGTATTGTCTTGAAGTGATGAATGGCAGTTGTGTTGAGAAGAAAAGGCCAGTGTTTAGGCAAACACCAAAGATATGTTCAGAATGCACATCCCCACACAACACACAGGTCGTCTTTATCGTAGTTAAGAGGCGATTATATGCAAACAAACATTTGATGACAACTAAGATGACTACATTTGATTTTGTATGACTGACTGATTAAAAGTTCCAAATGGAACCAAAAAGGTTCTAACATGATGTCATTGGAGAACTTCTAATAGAGAACTAAGAGCATCTACTGCGACCAATTTGTTGATCAGAAGAAGTAAAGTTTAACGCAACATCAAACGCTGCTGTATTCTCCAAACCTCATTTACTAACCTCAAAGATCCTATGAAGACCAAAATGGTTCTTTGCAAAGTAAAATATTCTCTGCTGCACCTAAAATGCTACAAATAACAATTTAAAAACATCTTATTACTTTGTAGAGTGCCATTAATCGTAGTCATCATTGCTGTAGGGTTTGTTGAACTGCCAATGCAAACGCCGCAGCAATGTTGTCTAAAATACTAGCATTAATGCCACTTAGCTTCATCAAGGAACAACTTTCCACACAAGATCTGACAGATTTATGCATGGAATATTCATCCAAAGAACTTTCATGGCCTTGGCTGACACTTTCTGCCTAATTACTGTTAGGTTTTTGTGGAATATCATTTGGCTTTCATAGCATCTCTATCACATATCCGCCGCTCATAAACAAAGACTGCACTCAGTACTGTACTGCTGGTGGTGGAATCTATAACCCTCGGCCCACAAAGGGTGACAGGACCATCTGATTCCACTGTCCCCCCCTCCTCCCAGCCTTAGGTCATCTGGTCAGATAGTGACTGCAATGTTCTGGCTTCTGTATGTACAGACAGCCTCCCACAAACTAGCATTGTTTGCCCCTTTTCTGCTAAAGTTCTTTTCTTGAATAACTGTTATTATGTGCTGACAACTAAACACAGTATTTAGGATAAAACAACATCTCTATGAAGTGCACTTGAGCTACGGTAATTCAAAGTTAAAAAGAATCATGCACTGTAAATGGTGCCCAGAGGAAAACTGCATGCAATGCAGACAAAAATGATAGTGTTTTGTTATGCCAGTCTAAAAATTAAAGCATAAAACATGATCCAAAAAAGGAATCTGTCTAGCTATCGTCCTATCTATCTATCATACAAAAAAGTGAGATATATTCTATTGCTGTGAATGGTTTTAAGGAAACCCATTAATAGACTCTCAGCTTTCACTGTTGCTTCATTTAAACCTATTAGTTAAGGTTGATTTTCAAAAGTAAGCAGGTATTATTCAAAAGTAAGAAAGTATTAACTATAACGTAAGTGGACAACCAGAAAAAAAAAAAGTATGATACGAAATAAAAACAAAATGTATGCAAATTAGGGCAATCTGATAATAGACTTTCAAACTTTTGGTTCTTTGTTCTACGTATTATATATTTGCATGGGTAGCAACAATGTTTAAGAAATCCTCGTCGAGGGCGTCAAAAATTATGATGATGTCATAAATAAGAGATTTGTGTGAGGAACGCATTGAGAGATGTTTTGAATGACGTGTGTAGCAGCCCACAAGCGCAAACAATAGACAATGGCTGAGCCTCACATGCAGCTTCTCTTGAAGCATGTTCTCTGCCATTGTACGTGCGCTTGCCTTCCTTTCGTCCGTGCCAGGCGCTGCCAACGTTGGCACTGGACAAGGGATTGTGGGAGGACCCTTCACCCGGACTCTAACTACCCTCATTCAAACAGGACCTTGAGATCACGGTGGTACTCTGCGAAACGCTCTCCTTACAAATCAAGAAATGACGCACAACAAGGATGAAAGACTGTAAAATAAGACCTCTCTTATATAGCATTAAAATCCCGCTTCAAAGGCGGCCTCTTCGCGCATAAATCAAACATCAAAAGTCGTGTGATAATCTCTCCTCAGTTCTTGACTTCTTTGAGATGCTGTTATACTAAATTTTATGGCTTCGATTCATGTTTGATGCAACAATTTCAAAGCTTCTGCTGAAAATAGGCGGGCTACAGAGGTGACTCCCATTATATGTAGCCATCTGAACTCTTCTTTTGAGGAGATGTGCATAACAATGCATGGATGGTTCTAAAGGGTTGGTGGTCTGCCGCTATTGTGTGATTCTGAGTTGAAGTTGAAGTCATTATCCATGCTGAACTGGCATGTTAGCATGTAGCTGTCACACAAAAGGCAGAGGCACAGGCATTGAAAACAATCCTCCTTTTGTAGGAAAGCCACAGTAATCCCCTCTGTGCGAAACATGTAAAAATGTCACTCCTACAACATTATGTATGAACCTGAACAGCGTGTGGGCTATTCACGGAATTTTAATGTATTGCAGCAGCTAAAAATGCTCAAAATATAGAAAATGATGCTAAATGTTTATTCTGTAGGTTTTTGGGAGAGTTTAATGGGTCTGCAACATGTCCAAATGAAATTTTCTCCAAATAAAATGTACATTTTGCGTAGGTAAAAATAATTTTAAAAGCATTGAGAGTTTTATATAGCCTAATAACTGTCAAATTTAGACAAATGCAAAAAAAGTCAAAAAATACTTATATAAAATAGCGTTTATGCTTGAAACAAAATTAGGCCAAAGGATGAAATAAACTTCATCCTAACTTAAAATAAAATATTAAACAGATTATTCTATAAACTGATTTAAAGACATTTATTTATTATAAAATACAAATTAATCATACATTCTAAACATATTACTACAAACCAAAACACAGTTTAATAATATAATTTGCAGTGTTAGGATTCTGATAATAATAAAAACAGATAATGAAATCTGATCATAATAATCTAATAACTGGTGTGTCAAATGTAGGCTACATGAAGAAAAAAGTAATAAACTACTTTAGTTATGTTTATGCATAAAACAGGTGAATATAAGAGATAATGGACAAATAAATTTAATGCAAACACAAATTCTTCAGTAAAGTAAGTTTTAAAGAAGTATATATACTATTTCAAATATTTAATTCTATTAATATCCAATAATTTAGATTATTTTCGAATCTAACATCTAATTATCTATCTATCTATCTATCTATTTATCTATCTATATAGATTACGGTCAAATAAAAATAAATAAAATGGTTTTAAGACTTTGAATGAATATTCCCAGTTAAACTCTGTTCTATTTGTTTTTTTTCCCCAGTCCACATTCAGACGTGTCGAGCTCTGATGGTGATCTCAGTGCTGACGGGATTCATCGCTATCATTGTGAGTGTGGTCGGGATGAAATGCACAAAGGTGGGTGACAACAACCCATCCACCAAGAGCAAGATCGCCATCTCTGGCGGGAGTCTGTTCCTGCTCTCAGGTGAGTCCTCAATCCCACGTTAAACACACTGCATTTATATAGGCTCAGAGAGTAGCCTATGCAAACTTTTCAAATGAAAACATGACCATTTGTCTTTGTAATGCTCTTATACACTGGATTGATTTGAGATGATCATACCAGTAAGCTCACTAAGAAACTCCAGACTTACGACAACATAAACAAAGTCATTACTACGCTCTGCACTGAGTGTAACTGTGGTAAAAATGAGTAAATTGCGCTATCTAGGTCAATGTCACACATACCTCGGTCCAGTAAATCATTCGGTGTAAATTAGCTTTGGTAAATAAATTGACATTCCTCCATTAGCCTCCACATTCTTGAGGTCTGTTTTGGTCCTCAGTTGCTGTACAGCTTGTGACCCATCTGACATGCAGAAGTAAACAGGAAGTGGCTAGTCTGGTCACATTCTGTAAAGCCTGAAAATAAGCAAACAGAGATACGGTCAATGAGTGCTAAGACTGTGATTTCTACCATGTCTAGGTGTGTGCTCGCTGGTGGCTGTATCATGGTATGCTACTAAGGTCTTGAGCCATTTCCGTGATCCGAATACACCAATTAATGCCAGGTAAGACCATTAAATGATTTTCAATTTATGATGGAAATTGGTTTATATATATTATATAAATATTTTTTTTTCAGTTAAACATATCATTCCCATTAATACTATATTAAAAGCCAATCGAATGTCACAGGTTAAAAAAAAGGTAATACAAAAATAATTTTAAAAAGTCCTATAATACACACATGTATACAAATGTACAATAATAATACATTTATAATTTATAATATAAAGGCTTTCTGTAAATACACATTATTTCTTTATAATATGTATATGTTTTATTTCTTCTCTGTAAAAAGGAGTTTCCAAAGTTGTAAAAAAAAAACGGTTAATGTAGAAAGAAAACTAAAAAAAAATAGTTTAATATTTGTACTTAAAGTTTTAATATAAATAATAATGTTTCAATAAATAATAATAACAAAAAAATGTAAGTATTTGTTAGCCATTCCTTTGTAATTACATTTGGAATTTACATCACAAAAAAGTTTTTCT
>JAUMHP010000060.1:5442151-5456533 GCA_032361065.1 Enteromius trimaculatus
CATGTTTTTTATTGTATTTTATAATTAGCTAGGGGGTTTTGTTGTTTGTTAAATATAAAAGTATGTTATATTTAACCTAGTCAAAATTACCCCCCAAAAAATGTATATATATATATATATATATATGTGTGTGTGTGTGTGTGTGTGTTATTGTTATATTTTTTGTGCTTCAAAGTTATAGATAACATAATATAAAATATAAAATAAGCCCAGGAATCCTATCTGTTTTAAAATAATTTCAGATATATATATTTTTTTTTACTTTTTTCAGCAATTATTGTAAGTTGCTGTACATAAAAATGCATTCTTAAAATTGTCAATAATTTAAACAAAAATCTAAATAAAAATGTGAAACAATGAGATTCTGTACAATTCTGGCTAAAAAACAAAAAAACACAAAACTTTAAAAGGTGTCTGTTCAGATAAAGCGTAATCCTGGTTTGGCACAATTAACGGGGACTGTCGGTTTAATAAATGTTTGGGACTAAACCTAATCCAATTACTTCAAACCAGATTAGTTCCTTCATCGAAGAGCAGGCTGATCTCTCGTTGGAGGAAGTGTCTCTGTGGGGTGAAGAATCACTGTTTGAGGGCTCCTGCAGCACAAGCACACACAGGAGTTTGGGCTCTCTATCACGCAGAGAGGCTGAGGTGCATCTGGTCAGTGTGACAGAAACAGGCCCTCCGGCTGGAGCCATAGATTGTCACGGCACAAGCACTGCCATAAAGTTCAACACGGCCATTCGTTTATGTCTGCTGTGGGCCACTCGATTTTCCACTGCGCCGAAATGCCATCTATCTACTTTCGTTCTCGCGCTCTCACGCTCTCTATCTCCTTCCCTTCCTGCTAAAAAGTGGCTAGCAAGTGGCTCTTTCTTTCTTCCCATCAAGCATCAGGTCTTGTTTCAGGTCTCTCTCAGGCTTGTACTTCAGTTTGAGGAGAGCAAATTGCGCGGACTGACACCTAATTTTATTACAAGGTTGGGAACAAATGCAAAATACATTCAGCAGCATCAAATAATGTATGCTATTTCTGAGAATAGAGTCTTTTCATTGTTTAGCGAGCTGAAGGCCTGGCTGCCACTAAACACGAGCGCTGAACTGCCTGTATTGATCTGGAAATCCTTGTAGTACAAGTATAGTACTCCTGTGAACCCAGACAGTCCACAGTGTTGTCTCCATCGTTTGATGGAGCACAGATAACATTGTGCCTAAGACAAACATTTCAGCATAGCAAGTTCCTGAGTGGATGGTGAACGTTAAGTAAATATATTCTGTAATTGCTCGGCTTTAACCAAATAACATATGCACAAGTCATGCAAAGAGAACTAACGCACATTAACAGCGAGACGTTTGCACACATTTGAGTAAACGTCTCACTTTCTCATGAAACTACACTCTCAAAAATAAAGGTACAAAAGCTGTCACTGGGGCAGTACCTTTTCAAAACCTATTACATTCAAATAAAAAAAAAAAATTACTTTGATTTCAACGGTAAAAAAAAAACTGAAAATGCTACGGTAAAAACCTGTTAAATAGTACATTTCTGTCAAATTTACAAGGAAAGCCCGTAAACTGACATTCCCAGAATTTCCTGCATTGCATTTAAAATTTGGATGAGATTTGATGTTTTATCTTTGAAATTAATGTTTCTTTTAAGTTTTTTTTTTAATCAGTTATGTTATATTAGGGTTGTGTGTTACATGTAATTTTGTTAAATTAATGTTCAATGCACATTTCAGTTTAATGAGTCTCACCGCGATGGTGTTTAGTGTTTGTGTGAATGACACTGAGCACCCTCTATATATGTTCGCATTTAAAAGCTGCTTGTTATGGGCTTTGGTTCATCATGTGACTTTCTCAACACCACAGCATTTAGTGCTTATCAGTTAATGAAATTATGGCATTTAACTGTAAATGTAACTTAAAACAGTAAAACCTAAAATGTTGTTACCGTATTTTTTTACGGTCGAATTTTGGCAGCCACAGCTGCTGCTTTTTTTACCGTAAATTTTACAGATTTTTGAAGGAAATGCAGCCAAACAGTACTTCATTAATGCTTCACCTTAAATATTGTTAAAAAAGGGTTACACTTTATTTTAAGATGTCCTTGTTACAGTGTAATTTAAATACTGAGTAATACTAATTAACTACATGTACTTATGGTTAGGGTTACTTGCAAGTGTGCATCATTTATTGTCATTATAACAGTAAGTACATGTAACACATGCAACTAGGACAACTTAAAATAAGTCTTACCTAAATAAACCATCCCAGAATCCCGTAGCATGACGGAAGTTGAGAAAATGTACAGAATAAAAGGCAATCTAGAATATATCATAAAAGAATATTTATAATTTTGACGTTTTAGTTCCTAAATAACTGACATAATTTAATGTTTTTAAAACAAAAAATGAAAATTGTATTAAAAAATATTAATAATAATAAATGATAGTAGATGTGCCCAAATGTGCCCTAGTCAGGAATTTCTACAGGATTTCACCTGGAATTACAACATTTGTAATTATTATTATTAATGTTAAAATAATTGTGCTGCCTTTTTTTTTTTTGGACAAACAATGACTATCCCCAAACTTTGGAGCAACAGCAAACGAAACCAAGGCTGAGTAAGATTATATGCAGTGCAAATCTTTACAGGATCTCAGTGTCCCTCTTGTACTCCTCTGGGAACTGAACCCACATCCTTTGTGTTATCAGTCAGATGCTAAAGCAGTACAGCCTCCCTTGAAAAGCCTAGTGTCTCTCACCCATTGCCGAATTCCCACTTATCAAAGTCACAAACGGACCGCAATCAATATCATAGTCCCAAGACGGGCGAGAGCCCCATGCAGGTTTTTCGGCTCTGCTTTTTCCCAACGCGAGGATGGACATGTAAGAAATCATAATGCATCTCACACACTGCATTCCTGTCATTTTATCAACACGAGATGCTCTGTAAAAACACAAAACAGATCCGAGCAAATGCATCCTGCAAAAGCATGGCAGTGCAAGACCTCAAAACAGCAGGACACGTCGGGGAAATTGTGCGTAACCCACCTGAAATCATGCATGAACCCTGTGATGCTGAGACCCCAATTACAGAGCAGGAATGCCGTCTCCTTCCTCGGCCTCCCGCATGGATATAAAGAGACGAAAGGGATTTGACAGTCTTGTTCAGGAATTATTGTTTCCTCCGTGGGAAGATAAGGATTTGCTTTGGGATTTTTTTTTCCCACTGTCACACTTCAACAGTCGCTTTTCTTCCTTCTTTTAAAGGAATCGAAGCTTTGATGTAACTTACATGCAGAAATGCAAGCGTTTCGAATTTAGATCGCGTACTGCACGAGTATAAAATGTAAAGTAGAATGTTTTGTTGAATGTTGGGAAATCAGCAGTTTCGTTTGCTGCACTTGAAGACAAGATTTTACAAACATAATAAGTTAATACATCAAATATGATTTTAGAAATTAAGCACTTTTTTTAGGTATAAAAGTAAATAACCATAATTTTAACTAATTAAATGTGATATTTAGGCAACTATAACTTATCCAAGGTTATTGTAACACTTTATAACAAGGTTAATTGGTTAGCATTAGTTAACTACATGAGTTAACATGAACAAAGAATGAACAGTCTACAGCGTTAATTAATCTTAGTTAATGGTAATTAAAGCATTTACTAATGCATTATTAAAATCACAAGTTGTGCTTGTTAACACTAGTTAATGCAGCTACCATGAATACAATGAACAATTAACTATCATTAACAAAGATTAATAAAGAGTGTAATAAATGTAGTGTTCATTGTTTGTTCATGTTAATTAATACATTAACTAATGTTAACACACGACACCTTATTGTAAAGTGTTACCAGTTAACTACAACGGAAACTAAAAGCATTTTCATATATATATATATATATATATATATATATATATATATCAGCCAAATACTGAAACTAAAATGAATGACAGAAAATATGAATACGTTAGTATAAATAATAATAGTATCTAAATAGTGCTAAAATAACATAACATAATAGCATAATAACATAATAGTAGTATTCTAAATGATGACTGAGCACTACTTTATTTGTCTCGTTATAGTACTCATTTGTATTTTGTCGTTTGGATAAAAGAGTATGCTAAATGGAAAATGTAAATTAATCTGTTATGCTGTTCATAATGTGCTCATAAACATATGACTGGACGCAGTTCAATCCAAATTAATTTCTAGAGTAGGAATTAGAAACGAGTAGCTCATATACACGGAAAAAAGTAAACAAATTAAACGTGATATCAAAATGATCTTTTAGTAAGATTCCAATCATCTTTTTACAGTGTATGTATACTGTCAAACTTTTTACAGAGCACTAAGGTAGATGCATCATGTAATAGGATGAATGAAGTAATAATATCATTTCATAAGAGAAAGAGACAGTACGACTTGTTTAGGACGAACTTAAAAAGTTCTTTAAGAGAAGATTCAGTACTAAAGCGAGTCCGATACGGACCTTGAGAGTTTCCCTTCATCTGCAAACCCCTAGAAACCCAAAAAAAAGATGCTGAACACTGGAGTGTGCTGTAAAATCATCAGAGCGCAGCGGAGCATGAATATTTGACAAAACAACATTCACGCTAATCTTTTCTAATCAGAAAGGTGCCAATCATGTAGGGAAAAAAGTCAATCTTCAAACAAGATTTCATTCATTTATCACAATGCAAAGGATCTCTGAGAAACTGTCTGAGTAACATTGATTTGGCTTCTAATATGGATTGCACAGATCCACTGATAAGTATTCCAATGATGTTCTGGATTAAGGGCCAGTCTATAAAATTACACAGCGGAGAACCAAGCTCCAGACAAGAAGGCACTTAACAAAAGTTTTTTGTCACTTCATTATTTTTTTCCTCGCACTTGTCCTCCGGTCGACAGAAGTGTGAAATTAATTGGGTATATCTTACTCTGTTAATGTCTTTCAGCATAGAAGGAAAGAAAGACTTTAAACTGGGTCAATTCATCAACCAAACTCCTGATCTCAGCTGAAACTATTCAATTATCCAAACCTACTACTACAAGTATCTTTGATTGGATGCCTTTTGATAAAAAATAAAAGGCAATTTGTCTTCTTATTATTAATATCGTGCTCCTTCTTCATAATCGCTCCTCTCCGTCTCTTTCTTTGTGCATTTGCTGTCAACATTTTCTAATGCTCTTTTGAATAATGACAAAACATGCTTCTTTAACAAAAATATGCACAACAATCGTCACGACAGAGAAAAATCTCTGGGATGCTTGATGCACTCCACAACTCCAGCTTAATTTTGCACTCGCACAAAAGCTACAGTACTTTATAGGGCAGGTAAAAATGCTTTTCGACAGGGATTTTCAAAGGACTTTTGTGCAGGTTAATGGAACAATTTGGCAAAACACCAAATACATCAGCAGTAATGCACCGAACGGCATAGCATTAAAGAACACCGTTATTTTGAATTTCAAACACGCGTCTCATCAATTGAGAGCTCAGAATAGGTGGCTTGTTTTCTTTTGTCACTGCAACTCGTTCAGACTAAATTTCGGTAGAGAAGTCTTTGAAAGCATCGGGTGTTAAATGAAAGGTGAAATTGAAAGGTTTATTTGTTTTTACACTGCACAGGGAAGACCGGGGCTAGTTGTCACGTGTCTTACTATGTCAAGGAGGGTTAGTTTCTGAAAGCCAGTTCCTGTAAAGACGCGAACCTTGATATTAAATACCATTTATGCATTGGATTTTTGTCTCTGAGACACTTTACTGCGTGACAACTAGCCCCGGTCTCCTCCATTCTCTCGTCTGGAGTGTTTTTCAGACTGCCTCTCTAGCTCTCTCTCACCTCAGCGGTCTTTACGCTGTATTGAACCGTTTGTGACAGTGACTGGAGAGGCAGAAATATCACGCAAACCTTGTGTTCACTTAGTGTGTCTGAGCGGAACATCCGTGTCAAGCTGCAGCCTCCGCCACACGCAAACCCTCTCCCCGAGATCAAAAACATGCTATGGCTGGAAACCGGGGGAAAACAGTCACGTATCCAGAGGCTGGATAAGGTCACGAGGTCAAAACGCTCTCCTGTCCTCATAGTAAACAAATACGATATGACAATAAAACAGAAATCAACCAATATTCCACAGCCTGGGTTTTCAATAATGCTACACAGTGATGTTGGGAGTCTGTGGATGGATATTTAAAACATAGTCTCTTATTTGGTTAAAGGGGGGAAAAATCTTCAAGATGTATTTACTGATCACAACTAAATATTGAGAGTTATCTAGAGATGTACAACTGTTTATGAATTTGAATCAGAGACTTTGAGGTCCCTGAATATACTCAACGAAGAATAGAATAGAATAAATTCATAATATATTTGTAGTATAATTACATGTTCATTCCCTCTATTATGAGTACAATGTATTAAATATTAAACAAATAAATATTATCAACAATTAAAACACATTATGTATATTAATTAATTTAATAATGTACAACTGTTTATGAAGCTGAATCTGAGACTTTAGTAAACAGAAAATTAATAGAAAATTAATAGAATAGCAATATATAATGTACTGTATTTCATAATAAAATAAATAAATATGTAAAGAAATTAAAAAATATAACAATGTATGATTAAGTTTATTTGTAGAAATAAAGAGAAATATATAGAAATAATCTATTTATAAAAAAAAAAAAAATTGTACATGTACATAGGATTCTATCAATATGTTAATGCATGTTCTCTTTAACTATACTAAAAGATAAAAGCACATTTTATGAACAAACACCTACAACTATGCATGTGATTAGCATGCTGACATCATCAGACTGTAAAGGCATTGTTAAATTATTTCAAATTGTACTGTATGGAACCAGAAAATTACAGCGGCACACTGTGATGCTTCTTAATATAACAAATTACTGAAGTAAAGGGGCAAATGTTATTGTGGAGAAATGGTTGATAAACTCTGCTCTGTTTATTAATTTTTAAAAACCAGTTGTAATGAGGGAACAACCACGCAGCTGGACATAGCACACAGGATACTGACAACTAAACAAGACAAGAACGCACAGCGTGTGTGTGAGTGTGTGAGAGAATAATCCAATCTGATGTTAGATATGATGCGCTGTACATCATTAATACACAATCTAACATATTTCCCCACAGTGCTCTTTTTGGCAACTGAATGCTCAAAAATACAGGATGACTGCTATTGAGAATCACATGTGTGACTTCTATCAGCAACCCTAACAAGAATCAGAAACGCTCTCTTTGTGCCTGTTATCGCACCGATGAGCCCAGCAGAACTCTGAAAAAGTGACGGCATCAGTTCAATCACAATGGCAGATCCGAACAGGCTGTGTGTTCCCTCTTTCACAGCAACAGATCAGCCCACACACACTCACATCTATGTGATTATATGATTTACAAGGACTTTCCATCGCTTTGCAGTTGTCTACACGCACACATGCACGTCTCCCACGAGCAAAAGTTTTTCTGGCTTTTGCAGTGATGCAGACAAATACTTAATCACCAAGTATCATTAAAACAAACACCGGGGCTAGTTGTCACAGTTTGGTATTTCATATTTTTAAACACATCAAGCTATTTGCACCATTATTGGGCAGTTTGCCGAACACAGATTTACCTTTAGTGATAGCAGGGCACGTTGTCACACCATATAGATTATATAGTCACATACCTTTAAATAGACTATTATAGGCTTTCCAGTAAAATGCAATCCAAATTATGCAAAACTTGAAAACGTGGTATATTAAACTATTGCAAAAACTTGTGACAACCTGCCCCAATTAGATACTTCTGAAAAATAGCCTTGTCCTAAAAAACCCTAATCTACCTTCATTACATAGCTGGCTTTTATTTTAATGTTCATTACTGTTGTTTTACAGCGTTTATCTAACAGCTGTAACACAAATATGAAAGGAAGGAATTTTATTTTGGAGGGCAGAATAAAAAAACTGTTACAATTCAAGACTTTCTACTAGATAAAAAAACATTTGCTTAACTTTACATTCAAAATCATATAGTTAGCTTGTGACAACTTCCCCCTGTGACAACTAGCCACGGTCTCCCAATATATATTACCCTGTCATCTGAAAGCAAAACAACATAAATTCCCGTCCATATGATGCACACTCACACACATCCGCACATCCACACTTACCTTCATTATTAGACGTTCCTCTGGAGCCCAGGACCTGCATTGATATAGTCCACACTAAGAGGGGCAGCAGCCCTGGATCTGATGCCATCGTGCAAATGTGGACCCGGCGCACAGGGAGAAAGCTCTCTCTCTCTCTCCCTCTGTCTCTCGCTCGCTCGCTCTCCCCTCTCCCTCGCTCACTCCCTCTCTCGTTCTCTGCCAGTGTAGAATCGGAGCAGTAGTCTCTATCAGGAACTGCTTTCAAAACTGCCTGCCTGCACTTGGGCACATGCAACACCACCAGGCGCAGCATGGGGGCGTGTCCAGCACTGCCTGTCAAAGAGAGCAGCCAATCAGACGGCAGGCTTTGGAATATGCACATCCCTAGCTTTACATCCAGCATACCTCCTACCTCTCATCTTTGGCCACATTCCTATGCATATATTAATTGACATATATATATATATATATTTTTTTTTTTTAAAAATATGATTGCTTTCAGATTTTATTCCTAAAAAAACAAATAATAAATAAGTAAAACATACAGAAATGAAGGGAAATGGCTTTTATGTAAGGTGCTTTAATTGAATATTTAATTTTATTGTTTATTGTATTTTTTTACCTTTTTGTCCTCAAATATGATTTCCTTAAAACATATCACAGTCAATACTGCTAAATAATTCAATTGCATTGTACAATCTAATCTGATTATGAAGAAGCAAACGCTAGAACCAATTACACCTCTCTCTATGTAATTATATATATATGCACACACACATTTATTATTTACTGTATCAGTATTATCAATGGATCAGTTCCTGTGTAATATTTGAGCACATTTTATTTTTAGTACTGCAAATACTAACATAAATGGTACAACTTTATCAAAATCTTACAATCTCAAATTGGTGCTACTGCGTATTGGATATGTTTATAAAAATATCCTTCCTCCCTCATTTTAGCAGATAAAAAGCAGGACATTCAATTTCAGATCAGTGTGTTATTATTTATGAACAAGAGGCCACCTCTGTTGCCATCGTCTGATGGATTTTCTGATTAAGTGCTTCAGGTGCAGATAGAATGATGTCTGCGTATCGGCTTGCAGCTTCATCTCTTCTCTGAGCATTTCTCACGGCAATATCTGATTCGATTCAGTCAGACCTCCAACCTCCAAACTGGAGTCACCGTTTGCTTTGCTGACATTGATTCAACTTGATCCATAAAGAAATCTCAATTTCTCACTACAGAACACTCCTTTTCTGCTGGTATAACTCAGCTAAAACTGCATCAACACATTTTGCATAACCAATTTTTAGCCATGAAAAAAGATATTTTCACGCATTATGTTAATTTGCGGTATATATTTACATCATGATTTTCTCAAATGTAAACAATAAAATAAGTCTGATTGATTATATACAGTATGGCTTATACAGAAAATTAGTATCTTTTTTTTTCTTCTAAAAATCATGACATTTTTAAATGTGCATTAATGTCCTATTAATTATTCTAATGCATTTTTATAGAATATTTTGCACAATTGGTAATCAACTTGATAGCCTTTTTTTATAAACATAAATATTTCTTTGAGTTGTTGGTTATGTTAATGGATCAGCATGTATTGCATACAGAATTTTGTTCAGGATTTTGTTCTGTGAATATTAGTTAATAAAAATACAACGCTTCATTGTTTATTTAGAGTTAGTTCACAGTGCATTAACTATTTTTATAGAACTTTTGTTTTGAAAAGTTTATACATTTAAAAAAATATATATGTTTATATTGATAAAGGATGTAGAAGTAATATAATTAACTAATATTAATAAAATCTTACCTTAATGGAGTCACAGACGCACCAGACTCTAGAGCTCGTCCTGATTTTGCGGAGTTAGGTGTGTTCCTGGGTCAACATATTTTGTTGACCCTTGAACAACATTTTATTCCAAAATTTTAGTTTTGACCATATCTCTAAACTAACCCTAACCCATGAGTAATGCCTAAAATCAGGGGAAATAATAGATGACTGACACTGATGTACAAGCACCAAACATTAATTGTCTAAACTTCACAAAAACTGGTTCTTCAAATCTGATTGGCTAATCACAATGTTGTTCCAGGGTCAACACAGATGTTGACCCAGGGACACGCCTAACTCAGCAAAATCAGGTTCTGCCTGCCGGCACCCAATCACTCTCTCCGGAATTCTGATCACCGCCACCTGACAATCATCACCACACTAATCAAGAGCCACCACACCACAGTCAGCGTCTGTTCTCGTTTGCATAAAGTTGGACTAATTCCCTTGCTCCCTGAACCTTACTATTGCTAAGATACTCATCTTACCTACATGCTCTCCTTCATTCTAGTGTGTCTCCAAGTATCTGTTGAAACAAAGGATTGTGTTAATATCCAAACTGCTTTCTTCCACAAACCTTCTAAGAACCAGATTACTCACCGGATTCCCCATCTCCTCCCGTTGTATCTTCACTGCTGTGTTTAAATAAATACTGATTATTACTTAACCTCCTTGTTGTGTCCTTTTCCATAACAAATGGAAAGTAGGGGTGGGAATCTATCGGTACCTCATGCTTAAACTCACATCACTTCTTGGAAGATGGAAGAACAACAATATTTTTCAATGCTTTCTCTCACAATTCTACTGTAGGCCTATGTAATTTGTGGACACGAGGAAGCAGTTATTTATGTGCAAGGTACTGAAACTGCTTTTTAATGCATGCTCGTTTTTTTACTTTCACTTATGATATTCGCAAACACACATACTCTGTGTGCAAATCATTTGCCATCGTCCCATTAGTCATGTCTCCTGGCACTGTTTATGCGATAAGTGAAATTTTATATACTGTAATGTAACAGGCAACCGCTAGTAGGCAGCGAACCATGTCCATTTAGTGGCACCGTATAACATGTTCTTCATTTTCTGTGCCTGTTCCAAATACAGATGCACTATCTGGCCACATCCCTATTTCCAACCTGGTCTCATAAAAATATGTACCTCTATGCACATTTTTATTATGTTGCTATTGGTATGTATTGTAGTGGTTTGCTCTGTTGTTAAAAGTTAATGCTCTATCATGTTGGAAATATGCCCTTCACCAAATCCAACCCTAAACCTACTGATAGTTAACTTACTTTTATGAAGATCTGAACTGTTTTGTCAAACTGGTTACATGGGATTCAAACCCGTGTACTCTGTGAGTTACCAAACAAACCTCCATTGTTATAGTTGTTTTCTTCTGACAATATCAAGTAATTATTATTTGAATTATTACAGTATATTAACTAGAAAACCGTGAATCACCAATCATTTGTGAAAACATTTTTACCCGACCCCTACTGTAAAGTGTTACTAAATTAATTTACTACGCAAAAATAAAGTGCATGCGTCACATGAGAGATATGAAACTTAAAAACCTGTAGCCAGAACAATATAAAAATTATGTAACAAATATCTGACCAAATCTAATCAAAGTCAAGTATTCCATAAAGCCATGTCAGTAGAATTATACACCCAAAACTAGAATGATTTTCTTTATAATAAGCATTAGAACATGTTTGTCAAATGTCATTAGCAAAAGTTTCAAGTAAAGCAGTGCTAACACAAATCTGTCTAGCTCCATCTCTGGCTCTGCAGCTGGGCGGGAGAAACTGACAGAAGATGAGAGGAAGAGGGAAGGATAGACACTGGGGGGATTCGGAGCCAAAGCGAGGGTCTGCGTTTTGCCTGCCAATGTCTTTCCTGCTCAGGCTGAGAACACAGGGAAGATGTTGTGCTGGGTCACAGCTAGCGCTGTTCAGCCCCTCCTGTGAGCAAGATGCCTATGTGCAAGAGGGCCAAGACATTTGGATAAGTCTATGAGTCTCTGTTTATAACTGCAGGCCAATTTAAACCTTATACAGTATGTTGTTCAAATGCCATTACTGCTCAGTTATTGAACAGTTCACCCGCCAAAAAAGAAAACTTCTGAAAATCTATGCTATCCATGATGTAAATAAATTTGCTCATTGAAACAGATTTGGAGAAAAGCAGCATTACATCATTTGTTCATCAATGGATCCTCTGCAGTGAATGGGTGCCGTCAGAATGGGAGTCAAAAGAGCTGATAAATACATCACAGCTACAAACAAACTCATAATTAAGATGTTTTAAAATAGTTAACACAGCTATTTGGACTCTCTTTTTGACGGCACCCATTCACTGCAGAGGATCCATTGGTGAGCAAGTGATATGATGCTTAATTTCTCAACAACAAACAAGGTCATTTACATCCTTCATAGCCTAATGATGAGTAATTTTTCATTTTTGCATAAACTATTCTCTAATAATTTGAATAAACATCTAACTCAAAGTATTAAACATTTGTGCTTCACAAATCGTGATTTCTCAAATCATGTTTTTTTTTTTTTTTTTAAAGGTGTAATAAGACTTCAATGATCTTTGCCTGGCAGATAATAAACCTCCCCAAATACAGTATAAAAGTGTCATGTTGCTTGGCAACAAGGAAAAATAGTTGAGCATGTAAAATGTCAACTTTAAACCAGATGGCAATGTCTGCAATGAGTACCACTGGTTAAATAGTTATTTAGCAAAATGAAGTACAACTACTGAGTAAATGTCACATGAGACAATTAATATACATGAGTCAAGATGGTAATTGTTTTAATTGTTATAAAATATGGAATATGTATGCAGAAAGCATGTTTTTCCATATAGGCTTCCATATAAGCTTAAAAAACATTTTATTTAGCAAGGATGTATTAAATAGATCAAAAGAGGCAAAAGGGGCATCCTTCAGAAATCTTACCAACCCCAAACTTTTAAATGGTTGTGTACTTTCATTTAAAACTGTGTAATGTGACAAAGAAAAACAACATTATTACATAATATGCTATCTACCAAGCCAAAGCTCTAACACGGAACAATCCTTTTTGCAGTGTTTATGGCTTCTTCCTCTATACATGCCTATTTTAAGGCCAAGAACATCTTTTGTGCCTCTGCGGCGTGGAAAAGAGACTAGAACATTTTAAGGACGGGTGACTAAATCATACGGATTGATTTCATGCTTTCAAATACATTCCTTCATGCATTTAGCACCTAGAATATCCAGATAGTGTTCAGATTAACAGAAGCACACAAAATGATTTCATTTCCTCAGCAGTGTGCTTTCAGACGCACTAGCGTTAGCGTTTTACCAGCAGAGGCTTCTTTAGCACTTCAGTTACTAATCCTCAGGAGGAGACGAGAGCAGCCCGGCATCTGAGCTTTACAGCTGTTCGCCTTTCACCAGACGTGGAGTAACACCCACACAAATAACGCTCCCTAAAAACTTAGACGTGCCACAAGAACAATCCTATGATTAAAGCTTATAACTACATTTCAACAACAAAGCTGTTTTAGTGTGTATTGTATTATGAATGAGTTCAGTGGTTAGAAATACATACATTTCTGCACTAATGCCTACATGAGCAAACATTGAGGTTAAACATCATTTGCGTGACTTGTGAGTTGACAACAAAGCACTGAACAAATCAAATAAAAACACAGATGTGCCCAACTCTGCACATATGCTGGTTTATTGTCATTTTAAGTTCAGCCTGAATTTAGGGCAACAAAGAGAAAAAAAAAATAAAGCTAAAAATAAAAAAAGCCATTCTGTTCCATTTCAGTTTGCTGAACATAAACAAGGCATATATGACTTGCCATTTTCAGAGAGAAAGAGAGAGAGCAAGAGATAATGTGATAGAGCTTGTAATCAGAGTAAACCATACGTCTCACAGCTCATAAGCAAAACCTCTCATTAAAATCAAGAATATTTCATTACTCTTGGAGTGCAGCTCTTTGTTTCCTAAGAAATTGTCAATGGGACATCATTAACGCATGATCAAAATAGCATACGATAAGTGGTGTTTTGTGGAAGAAACTCTGTGTGCTTCTGTGAGAAGGAGCTGAGGAGAACAGAGAAAGAAAAAATTATCGCAATACTGACAGATCATTCGGGACTAAAACATCTCTCATCAACACCGACACAATATGGAGTCTCATATTCATCATAAAGCAACTGTAGTTTTTTTTATATACATCATAAATACACACAGCAGATACATTATGCCAACAAAAACCTTTCTTTTAGATGCGATTTATCACAATTAACTGTTTGACAGCACTAATATATAT
>JAUMHP010000060.1:5511613-5528084 GCA_032361065.1 Enteromius trimaculatus
AGAAAATACTCTTTCAAAGGTTAAGGCGTAATTAAATGTTACTTTTCTTTCGGTGTATTTATTTGTGAAATGTAGCAATTTCTGAGTGAAAATTGTGAACAGAGGAGAGCTGTAACCTGTTACTTTTGGAGTGATCACAATTTTCACCTGGTGGATATTGAAGCGGCACAAAACAAGTGCAAAACAAGGACTTTTTCATACATGTATATGTGACCCTGCCTGGAAAAGTGGCATGGGTATATTTGCAGCAATAGCCAACAATAAATTGCATGGATCAAAATTACTTTTCCTTTATCATTAGGATATTATGTAAAGATTATGTTCCATGAAGATATTTGGTAAACGTCCAACCGTAAATACATCAAAACTGCATGTTCATATGCATTGCTAAGGACAACTTGTTGTTTATTGCACTCACAGATTCCAGATTTTCAAATAGTTATTTTCAAATAGTTATATCTCAGCCAATATTGTTCAATCTAAACAAACCATAAATCATTTTCTTCCTTTTTTTTTATTTTAGATGATGTATAAAAACTGGCCCTAATGACTGGTTGGGGTCACATTTAGCTTGTATAGTAAAACTAAAAAATAATAAACAAAAAACAAACTGTACAGCTCAAAGCAAGCAAACCTCTCTTTTACGGTCTTTGCATAATCGTGACAGGAGAAATACTGAATTTAACTTTGCACAGACAAAATTAATAAGCGATTTATTCAACTAGCCTTATGTAAACATCAAAACGCAGCATTGGCTCATTAACTTTCACTGTAAATGCATTAATGTGAACATGCCACACTTGCTGTATTGAAAATTGCTTTAACTACATAACCACCAAGACCACCTCAGCCAGCCAACTTCATCAGAATGGAGAATATCTCGGTTCGTGCTGTGTTTGACCTTAAAGCCTTTTTTTTGTACAGACTTAATGGAATCCTTTTTTAGCAATAGTTTATAAGCCTGTTTTTTTCACTTGACTGTTAGAAATGAACATTCTAAAGATTTAATGATTTAAAGATTTTATCTAGCTGTGTGGAAGTTTTTAAACCCTTCAATTCGGCTTAAGAATTCCTTAAAACATCTCTCTTGGAAGTTTCAAAGGCATTAGCATTGAATATATTCTAGCTTTAAAATGCCTTCTGGCTGAGGAGAATGTTTCATCCCGGAACGTCTTTGTTCTAATTTAAATAAGTTGCTTTGCGGGGCGTTAAAGCTCCGCGGCCCCTAATTTTTTAGCCATTCCTTGTCGTTGGTTTCAAAGTCCTACTTCAAGCCATCTGGAGTTTACTGCAGATTAAAACTCAGTGTTGCTTCATGCAAAATGTTAGAGAACGTTTTGGGGAGGATCACGAAAAAACTAATTATTTTCAGGATTAAAGAGAAACAAAGCAAATCTTAGGAAAAAGGGTTCCTGTGTGGGGCTTCTTGCTATACACAGAAGATTTATGCTCATGACTTCATGTGAAAAAAAATATCTGGGTTATATCTATATATAAAAGAGCACATTTGGACATAAAATCTCATTCTAACTTGTTTTTTTTATACTTTCCACCACATCTCTTATTACAAATCCAATTCTGTATTGGAAATGACATCTTGAACATTTTTGATAAAATCTTTCTCTTACTAAGAATAATTAATAGTTAACTTTTATATAATATTTTCACAGTTTTGCACAAGCTGATTGAAAATGACACTATAAAATAAAATAAAAAACATTAAAGTCGCAGCTCATATAAAGAAATATCCATCATTTAGATATAACGGGTATAACGACCTATTTGATTCTTTAATTGGCATACTTCAATAAAAAAGACATTATTACATTTCCCCGCCCGTCCCCTCGCTGCGAGTCTCCTCTCATTTTTCTGCAGGGCTCTTGTTCAAGAATAAATAAGCACGTTTTAAAATTCAAAATCCCTAGACTGGGTTCTCGCTGCGTGTTTGTGTGTAAAACAGGCTGCGGGGAGTTGAGATCTATTTGAATAAACTCCCCATAGCACTGACTGAAGTGTGCTATCAGAGGTTCAGCAATGGGACGCAGCTGCATCCGGACTTCTGGATGTTTCAGGATGGAGAAATTAAATGCAACCTGCACCCGAACCTTCACCAGCTCAACAACCTGACACAGTCAGCATCTTTAAACGTAGAGCGACACCCACAACTGCGTGGACTCAGTGGGTGCCTCTCTGATATGCATTAGCCTGCAGCATGAATTTGCATGTTTGCCAAGGAAGGTTCGTGCTAGAAAGTACTAGTTTGGGGCTGGTCCAGCAAAAAATAAAAAAATGGGTGACATTAAAATGACACAATAATCCACAAGTAATCCACATGACTCCAGTGCATCAAATAACGTCTTGAGAAGTGAAAAGTTGCATGTTTTTCAAGGCATTTGTAATTTGCTGCTTCCAGTTAAAATACGGGGCCTTGATTCATTACACTGCTTTCTCCAGTGAAAGTCTGAATCAAGAGAGAAATATGCATAGATTAACACTCTAGAGAAATATTGGTGGTGGATTTTAATGTGAGAAGTTAACAGGGTATAGGCTTTCATTTAGGAGTTTTTACTGACTCTTATTTTGGCCAGAAGTGATGTTAAAAAAAGATTTAATGACACATTTGTTAAATATAAAGCAAGACATTAACTGATAAACTGGAGTGGTGTGAATTACTGTGAAGTTTTTATCAGCTGTTTGGACTCTCATTCTGACAGCACCCATTCACTGCAGAGGATCCATTGATGACCAAGTGATGCAATGCTGCTTTTTTCCAAATTTGTTCTGATTAACAAAAAAGTATATCTCATATACATCTTGGATGGCTTGAGGAAGAGTACATGTACAGCTAATTTTCATTTCTGGATGAATATTTTTCATTAAACATGAGATTAGAATTATAAACAATACTTACTAACTCTGTCTGTGCAATTGAACCACTTCATAACGCATATAAACCCTTTAGCTTGACCCTATGTTACACCAATGCTTTTTCATCCACATATAGCAGTATAACTTTAGGACAAATTAAACAACTTCAGTTTTATAAACTTTGCAATAACCTTGGTTTGTGTATTTTATGAACCGACTTTCTATCTGAAGTGGTTGAAAAAAATGCACTTATATGACATTAGTACAAATGAACAAAACAACCTTTTAAATTCTATAAAGTGTACGAATCTGAATTCACAAGAAATACCTCCAAAAAGTGTCTGTATATTTAAGAAAGCATGAATATCACCACCTCATATGGCAAAATATAAAACCACTTTTTTTGTTTTTGCATGAAATCTTTAAACATAGCTTTGGCACAAATATTTTTTGTAGTCGGGTAAACAGAATCAGAAACCGAAACACTAACACTTCATGACAACCCTATTATTAAAACATCCAGATTTCTGTAAAAAACTAGATAATATTTCCTATGCAAAAATATTACAGTAGTGCCATACTGCCCTCTTGTGTCTTTTTATTAGCCTAGCAACTGTAGAGTTGCTATGGACAAGCTACTATAAATTATTGACTCTTCTAGGAGCGTTTGAAAAATTGACAACATTTTGTTAAATTTAAAGCAAAAATAAGTAACAACTTTCCATTTAAAGCACTAGCGCAAAATTAGTGAGATTCCTACCTGAATGCATCTCAGTAAATATGTCCAGGGGCCTGTTCCATAAACCAAGATTAGCGTATAAGCCAGGCTTATTTCAGTTAGTCTGACTTATTGCCAGTTAATTTGTATTAATGGAATTATTATAATGGAATTATGGTCTTATTAGGGAACAGGCCCCAGGTCACAATTCAACCTAAAGGATAAAACATATCTATTTATTATAATCAAAATTATAGTTTGCATTAAAAAAATTAAACTTATTTTTGAACAACAAACATTTTCAGTGACATTTTCATCTGCATTTTTTTCTTTATTTATTTTTCTTTCTTTATTTATTTATAAAATGCTGTATTCTCAAATACCAGTAATGGATTGTATTATTATTATAATTCACTTTGGTTGTTTATTTCTCCCAATGCAAAAAAAAAAACAAACAAAAAAAAACAGTGAATAGTTCTACAAACATACTCTGTTGGGAAAAAATCTAAGAAATGTTCTGTTTATCACTTTGGATATTGAGAGGGCATGTTAGGACAGGTTTTGAAAGATTTTGTATTGTTCACCAACATTAAAATTAGCATTTTACCAAATTCAATTAATTTTTTTGGTCTGACAAGGATTCTAAGTACATTGCATAAGAGCAACTAGTGATTTAATTCCACTCGACTGTACTTTTTTCCCATGAGCTGTGAGCAAATACAAGTTTATGCATGTGGGCCTCACATCTGTATGGTGTTATAGCCTGTGTGAGCTTTTTTTTTTTTTTTGCACATGTCCTACTTTTTGTGACAGCAAAGATGTGATTTCTGTGTGCACTCCAGGGAGAAAAGTGAGTGGTTGCTGTGGCAACAGATGACATGCATCAAAATAAACAAAAACAATATGAGACGACTGACCCTCGGTGGTAGCCGATTTCCTTCCCAGGAACTCATACAGAGATGCTTTGGAAGATTAGAGAAGGGTGAAGAAATGCAAACGCTGATGGATGGGCAACTAAATAAATAAATAAAAGGGATGAGAATCATACCTGGTTGCCATGGAGACGTACCTTCTCCTCACTTCAATAACTGCTGAGCAGAGAGGATTCCAGGGTCTGCAGCGAAAGACTGGGGGAATAAAGAAGAAGACATGTTTTTTCCCTAGAACGGAAATAAAGAGAAATCAGTCACAGCATTTCAAGTATGCATAAAAACCCTTTGAAATGACATGTTAGATACATTGCTTATGCTGGAATACAGATGCCTTGCAGTCATGTGACTCTGAAGACTGAATATCAAGCAGCCTGCATTGCTATTCACATTCATTTCCATCCAAAAAGCCAGGGTGAATGTTTTCGGCTTTTATAACATACACACAAATTAAGGTCAACAGTAAAGTATTACATTATTAAATTTGCAATATTTTTTTTTAAAACATAATTATTAAGTTAAAGCATATTAGGGTAAAAGTCAGCTAAATTCAATACCTTGTGGTTTTAAAACCTTTCTAAACCCCTTTTTTTCCTATGCTCTCAAACCACATATTAATTTAAGCAAACTTAATTTCAAGGGGGGAAAACTAAAACAACAACAAACTAAGATTATTTCTGCGCCATAATGTCAACTGAACAAATAAAACGCAAAACTGAGGGTAGATGGTCTGGAGACATCAGATTAGGTTTGATTACAACATTTTTTTTAACAGTGTTTTTCATTTCTTTCCTATTGACAATCATTATTGGGAATGACATTGGGGAAAGTAAAATATCCAAACCTTTACACGAATTCTCATTGAAATAGTAATGAACATTATTACCACTCCTATCCTACAAATTTAAATGAAACATGGTATCAGGGTTACACAATATAAAGCCTGTTTAATGTTAGCATTACTATGCTTTGCTATCACTACATTTGCATTTACAATCTACATAAAATCCCTTACAGGCCAGTAGCCAGCAAATATCAACACTTTGCGGGTTTCAGACCTTCTGTTGTGCGCGCACCATTATTTGAAGCGCATATTCATTTATATAAACCTAATTCCAAACGAAACAAACAACACAAAGTTGCTCTACACTTAAACTGGGACATTTTGCATATCGTAAGGGCCTCTTTTTGTTTCTGAGCCATGCTGTTCAACCTATCCGCAAACGAGGGGGAGGGTAATTGCTTAGGAGACCCTAGGTTTGATCGACAGCCGCGAAAGCCAATCCCAAATCAAACATTCGTTCAAACGGACCAATAGCATCGCTCTCTGGGCAAATCCAGCCGAGCGGGCGGAGTTTAAACGAAAATGCCCGCCCACCATCCAATCGTTAGGTTGCGCGAGGGCTGCAGTTTCAGTTTGTTTTATTCACCATTTTGAGTAGCTGAAGGTAAAATTTAAACTAAATACTTTCGTAGAGCAGGAGTATTTCCCGCATTGTTTAATTTTTACCACAAGGAGAGGGCGTTGGTTTTGCGACGTCACCTTTAGCCCTCTTGTGTTTTAAAATACCACATTTCGTCTGCATTTTCCCTGCTTTTCTTTTGCTCTTTCACAATTTTAACCTCTACAGTATTCCTGCAAAATGGCAAGACCAGTGAGGTATGTGGGTTTCCATTCGTCCTGCTGATGGCTGCTGCATGCACACCGAGTCCTAGGTTTCACGCATGTGCCAGGCATCCTTAGGTTCTTGTTTAGAGCTCGATTTTGTAACGTTTTTGCTCATTCGTGCATGCATTTTGCTCGTTGTCTCTTTCCCAGTGGCGGAGGGACTGTCTTTTATATTTACTAGATCTTGCACGTTTCTAATGTGCATCAACCCGGATTCTGCAATCTGATGTTCCTTGTGCATCACCTACCTACATTTCACAATATATTTGTTGTGTGAGAAGCACACAGGGGCTTCATGTTTCCTTGTAAGCCAGTGAGAATATGGCTTCCCATTCATCCTCGCCAAAGCTTCAGGAGGGGTAATAAAATCCCACTAAAGGTGCTCATTGGCCCACTCAAGTGATTTTGTAACATGTTATGCGCGCATATTTGCGCAAATAACTCCGTGATGCACAAACAATAGATTGCGAAAGCCCCTTTGGTGTATTTGGGGAGGGAAGCGCGTTTTGAGGGATTTTTTTTTGATAGCGGTAAATTAACACGACGCGGGTGACGTCAAAGGGGGGCGGGGTGGTTAAGAGCGACCACACCTCCCGTTTGGGATTATGAGGAAAACGTGCACAAAATGTGATATTTTCTCTCCACATTTTGAGTTCAAAAAGCACCCAGCAGATTAGTAACGCATACACACGGCTGTGTGTTCTTTGTGTGTACGAAAGATTGAAAAGATGAAAAATATCGCACGCATTCATTATGTATCGACTATAAAATGGTCCCGCGCTGCCCTCCCAGTGGTGACCATAGGCGAAAGATGCATTTTACAAATAAACTCGTATGGGCACTGTTATTCAAACATAAAGACCGAGATTATACAATAATTTCTACATTTCTAACTATTGTTACTAATAAACATGAGACGTTTCCCTGGAAATTGGTTTATTATTTTATATGAAGAAGAAATTGCAAATTACAAGATGTGTGTATAAAACATATTCTGTGTTTTTCTGAATTGATTTTTAAGTGTGGTCTGAAAAATGGAGCGAGTAATATTTCAGTTTTATTTGAAATGTGTGTGTTACTTTCCATTCCTTAGTAATTAATTACTTATACAATTTACTAGCAATTCCTGAATGCAAAGTATTTTTGCATTATTTTTTTTACATTTAATTCATTGTGTTACTTACCATTTCTTTGTGGTTGTGTAATATTTACTTTGCATATTCAGAAGGGAAAGTTTTTTTGTGCTATCCCCTGCCAAAACATTTTTAGGTAAACTACACATTTAATTTAATATGTTACTTGCCTGATCTTTGTAATTAGCCTATTTATAAAATTCACTAGCAAGTGGAAAGTATTTCTGCACTTTTTTTTTTAATTGGGCATATAAATTAACGGTACATCTGTGCAATTTCTTTGTATATATTAGTTGAATTTACTTGCAATTCCTGAGTGGAAACGGTTTCAGTGCCTTGTCCCCCCCCCCCAGTGTATTGTAAATTATAATCCAAAAAGTCTTGTGATCCATCTAATTACTTAAAAGTAACTTGTGGCTCTTCAAGCATCTCAACTCTGTGTTGGGCCTGAGTGGTTAAATGGGACAAGACTGCAGTATTAATGAAACCCTCATTGAAATGCTAATTAAAGAACTGTTTAACGATCATCAATTCAAGTAAACATAATGAAGCGAGGCATGTTAAATGAGCTTCAGTTTCCTGAAGAAATGCTGACCACCTTCCAATGGTCTGTAAGCCCTTAAAACATGAATTAATGCCACATGCACTACTGCATCACAAATTTGCGATTGGAAACTCTCGTTACAGCATGTTGTCTCTCTTACAGGAACAGAAAGGTGGTGAATTACTCCCAGTTCAACGAATCTGATGATGCAGGTAATAAACCATGTCTAAAATCTGTGTCCGTGTATGTTAAGAGTATGCACGTTTACTCAGAATAAGCATAAAAGTGTTTTGCATATCAATTTTAGCTAATCAGTTAGTGTTTGATTTTGCTTCCAGATGAGGACTATGGGAGAGAAAAGGAAACCACTAAGAAGATACGTGCTCCACCTCGTGAAATCAAGCACAAGAAGTCTAAGAATTCGCAGGAAGACAGGCAAGAATCGGTCTATTTTTAGCGTTTTAACAAATAGTTTCAGAATAATGCATTTTTAATTATTTTAAATGTACCAAGTGGTGCGAACAAGTACATTTCATCACTGGTTTCGCATGTGCTCGGATCTCTGGGGAACTTGAACCTTTTTGAGATCCATTTTCTCCTTATGACCCACATATGCAGCAGTTAATTATAACTAGGAAATAAATACCACACACTAGGACATTTTTCCTTTTAAAGATCAAACTAATAACGTGCCTTTTCTGTTGTCTTACAGCGAGGATTCAGATGACAAACTCTCCAAATCCAAAAATGATTCTGCAGGTGAATTGCGTTCGTTTTGTCTGCTGTATTGGTATATATAAAGGTGATTAATCTCTAATCTTGTGTTTTACAGATGATTTCGGTAGTGATGAAGACAACGACTTCGGAGAGAAAGAGGAAGATGAAGATGGTGGAAGCGACTACGATGATAAAAAGGCCAAAAAGGCAAAGAAAGGGAAGGCAGAGAAGCCAGGCAAGAAGTCACTGAAGAGGAAACGAGGTGGAGGTGAGTCGCGGATCGACACAAATGTATTAAACATGAAGCACCAGCCGTTAAACTGTCAGCATTAAGTCTAGTCCTGTGTTTGCCCATTAAGATCATGTTAATATACAAAGTAGTGACAGTTTAGCCGTGCATGACCTGAAATCAGATGTGAAAATGCATGCAAATTAAATGTTGCATGAATGAAAATATGGGTGCGTCTGTTGTGCATGACACTTGTGATTCCTCCGCAGATGACAGTGATGATGATGATAAAGAGGTGAGCAGGAAACCAAGGCAGGTAAGGCAGGCTGCGTCGAAGGCTGTGTCCAAACAGAGAGAAATCCTTCTGGGAGACGGAGGCAGTGAGGATGAGGAAAAGGACGAGGAAGAGCAGGCATATGTGGACCGTAAGTGTGCTAAATGTTTTTGCTGGGATTACGCATCATTTTTTATTGTTAACATTGCTTATATGTGACCCTGGACAACAAAACCAGTCGTAAGTGTTAATTTTCCGAAACTAAGATTTATGATCTGAAAGCTGAATAAATAAGGTTCCCATTGATGAATGATTTGGATGGATAGGGCAACATTTGACCGAGACTATATGAAAATCAGGAATCTGAGGGGACAGAAAAATTTAAATGCTGAGAAAATCACCTTTTAAAGTTGTCCATATGAAGATCTTATCAATGCATATTACTAATCAAAAATTAAGTTTTAAAATATTTTTGGTAAGAAATTGACCTAAATACCATCATGGAACATAATCCTTATCCATAATCAATAATTGTGATTCATTCTATGTATTTTTGGCTATTGCTACAAATATACCCCAGCGACTGAAGTCTGGTTTTGTGGTCCAGGGTCACATATTTGCTAATGATTTTAGCCTGGTGGATGATTTAAAAAAAAAACATGTATTGCAACTTTGTTTTTTGCAGAAGAGTCAGGCAGTGATGAAGACTTCATGGTTGATGATGATGATGACAGCGACTATGGGCACTCCAAAAAGAAAGGCAAAAAAGTAGTGCCAAGAGGAGGAGGAGGAGGAGGAGGAGGAAGGAGAGTGGAGAAGAAGGACAAGAAATCTCCTAAACCCCGACTAAAGGCCACAGGTAACCACTGCCGCTCTTGAGATTTTATAGTCTTCAAAATTTCTCTCTTTGTGTTTCAAGGAAGTAAAAACAGCACATGGGCTTGAAATGATCTATAAACAATGTTAACTATTCCTTTTAATGTTCTCTCATAATGCTTAAAAAGAATGTTGAATTAGAACGTTCCAAAAAAGCCTTTAAATATGTTTAAGTTTGTTGAGAGATACTGCGGCCACAAGATACAGGTCAGTAAGATTATTTAAATGTTTTTGGAAAAAATAAGACGCTTATATAAAGTGTGCCTCCAAACACTGAGTAAAGTTTGTGTAATGGTAAAGCTGAATGTTCAGCATCAAACCGTTGCAGTCTGTCAGTCATATAATGCAAGTCAATGGCAACCAAATGTTCCAAAAACAACATAAACAGACAAAACCAATTTAAACCCTACGTCTTGTGACAGTACATTGAGGTGTTAATATACGAAATGATCAGTCTTTGCAGTTAGTTGTAACTACAACACCAAGCCCCGCCCCACGACTGACAAAACGGTGTCCGCACGAGCAGGTGAGAGAGGATTGAGCGCAGGAGTGATCGCGCGCGAGTGCTTGAATTGCGCGCGGATGACACATCAAGCGTGCGCAAGGGATTGATATGAGCTCGCGGCCCCGTTTCTTCCCATGTACATCTGTTTTCCTGTCGCGGAAATGATTTACTGTGCTCGCCAGCACCAGTGGTGTGCTCTCTTATTAATGGCATAGATTTGCCGCCTATATTAAGTGTGTTATTCGCGAGCTGGTTGCTGCTGCTGCGGCGGGGCGGAGGAATGCGATGCCGGCTCAGCATCGTGATGTCTATCGGCCACCCAACCCTAATTTATATAATTATTTTTACCTCTTACACACCACAATCTCCTCCTCTCCTGATTTAATTCACAACATCTGGCGTGTGACGCGGTTACATAGGTATCTATACATGGATATAGATGTAGGCATCAACAGAAATGAATCATCCATGTATCGATATGTTTGATTGCCATTGACATCTATTATGACTCACAGACTGCAACGGTTTTGAGTTAAAAATCTTCGTTTGCGTTCTACTGAAGAAACAAAGTCCCCTGCATCTTCTACATCACCTACATTTTCATTTTTGGGTGAACTATTCCTTTTAACGACCCCAAACCTTTTTTGTCCCTCAGTGAACCCCAGCCCTATGAAAGGCAAAGGGAAAGGTCGCCCGGCTAAAGCAGTGGAGAAGTCCTCGCCCAAAGACGACGAGGAACCAGAGAGCCCTCTTGAAGACGAGGAGGAAGAAGAGGTGGAGAAGAAGGAGTCTCCTCCATCCAAAAAGACGAAGGATGAAGCCCCTGAAGATGAGGAAGAAGACGAAGAAGAGGACGGCTCAGAAGAGGAGGCTCCATCCGGGGAAGACTAGCCATGTTACTAACGTTGTCCCTTTCTTCTATTTCCCTTTACACTCTTTCCTTTTTTGCTGTTTAGTTTTTTTTTTTTTTTTTTTGGGGTTTTTTTGCTTTTCAGATTTTTTTTTTTTTTATTTATTTTGTTTTTTTCAGTGTCTGTTGTGGCCTGGCTCAACGGTTTGAACTTTTTTTTTTTTTTTTTTTTTTTTTTAAGACCTACAATTTCCATATCGCGAAGGATATTTTCCCAGAACTTGTGAGCGTATATATCTATATATTATTGCGTAAAATGTGTCGGAGTCTGTTTATTTATGGGTATATAATCTTGAGGGAAGCCCATCGTTCCAACCAAGTAGCGTTGCTGCTCGCCCAGGGTACACATGACCGAATTCTCCAAAAATGCTTTTGCTCGTTCATTTCCGTAACATGTATAAAGCGTAGCGTTCGCTCTGCATTGTTCCGACCGATGGTCATCATTCAAGAAATATCATCGCTGTGTAAAATGTTCGTAAAACCATTCTTGCGTAAAGTATCGCAACCGAGGGCCTCGCTCACAAGCAAAGTGAAAACGCAACCGTTTACAAACTGTTACAGCCAATTAGAGTGTGCTTTGTATTTAACAAAGGAGGACTAAATTGTCGCGTTCGGTTTGTTTGCGAAACTCACCATAAAGCAGTTACAGCAGTTTACCTATGAATAGTTTTGCGAAGTTTTACAACAGTGTTCCTTGAATGAGATCCGATGCGTTTGTTGTGTAGTGACTATCTAGAAAGCCATTCGTTAGAAAGTTTCGTAATAGTTGACAGCGTTTGTTTTTTGATACTAGCGGTCAGGGTCGTGCTTATCTGAAGATTTGTTTTGTATTCGTTCAACGTGCGCTTACCGCTCTTTACATGTTGATCATCAGCTGACGATGGAGAAACTAATGCTAATGTTCATGATTTGAGAATTTCTTTCGTCGTGGTACACACTTTATCCAGGGTTTGCTGATCAGTTTGTAGTTTTACCTTTTAAATAAACTGTCTCAATTTGTGTAGTTTAAACCCTAATGCTGTTACTGTTTGAATAGAATATTCTGGGTTAAAAATGCCATGATCCGTTTATGAAATCTGCGGGATTTCCACTGAAAATCTTAAAGATTTGTACCTCAATTTGATGCGCGCTCATAATGAAAGTCTAAACCGCAACTGTAGAAGGTTTGCTCACTTGTAAGTGCATTTTTGTTTTGGTTTTTACAAATTGAGATATGATTTTGAAATATTTTCTGTGATAATCTGTTCTGCTGATGCCATCCATTGAGCTAAGTTCATCTTGAACCTGGAATATTTCTAGATTCATGCTCCTTTCTCTCTCTGAAGTCTGTAATGTAATGTGCGTTTGTTTGTATATTTTCTTTTCTTTTTATTTTTTTTTCCACCAGATCATCTCGTAAAAAGGCTGCAGTATGAATGCTTTCATCTCTTTTCTCAAAAGAGGCATGCAGCAAGTGTTCTGAGATCGGGCCTTCTAACTGTTAATTGCACGAGAAATGTAATCTGGAGTCTCGCTCACTGTTTCTGCCTTACAAAGCATGTGTTTTTTTTTTTTTTTTTTTTTTTTTTTTTTTTTTTTTTTTTTGTACCGAAAAGCTAAACGTTCAGAAACTGGGACTCGTACCCGTTTTTGTCCAAGATTGTATTGCTGTTGTTGAGGGATCTCTTCAGCCGAGCAAATAACGTTTTAAAGAGTCAAATGTTGTTTTTCTTCAGCCCTGGATCAGATGCGTTTGTGATGTCATGACACAGAGGCGTATTTGCACTGTGAGGATGGAGAAGAATTGTACTATTCATACCTAATGTGTGTTTGCTCATTAAATATATATTTCTGTTGCTGCTTGTTTTTAATTTCAGACACATATGACGTACATCCCATGATGCATTTCAAGGGGCTTTTCTGTCTACAGCGCATACATGGCATTCTGACTAGGTTCGATCCTTTCTGCCAGGCATCTCTGAATATTTTCCACTTGTGCTGTCTATGAATTGGTTTTTAACCTAGCTGTCCAAAAATGTATGAATGTTTTTTTTTTTTTTTTTTTTTTTTTTTTTTTTTTTTTTGTGCTTTATTTAAGGTTTGTTTGTTTTTCCCACTTTTGTTTTTTTTGTTTGTTTGTTTTTTTTTCCTCAGATTTTTTTTTTTTTTTTTGTATCGTTTGTTTTTTTTTAAGAAAAGAAATAAAATGTATCTTCATTTTAATGAGTAACTCTCGTACTGGTGTCTTCTTGTGCAAAACATCTTCCTTTGAGATCCACATGTTATAAATATGTAACATGTGCTACTATAATATGTTAGTGTGAATGTCATTTAAATGTTTTCATTAATCAAAGTTTAAATGAGAACAATAAGAAACCAAATAAATTGAATGCATTCTCTGTGAGTTTACTAATAAAAACCAAATTTTTTAGTAGAATTCAAAATGAGTAATTCTAGCCAAATTTAGCCCTTTTATCATTGTTTCAATATGCGCCAAGTTGTCAGCAGTTGCGATACTAAATACCAACACATGTTGGCAGTGTTGACAAACTTCAACTTCAACCAATGTTGTAAAGAGATGCAAGTCACAGTTTTGCATTAAGTAGATTTTCTGGTATCCATCAAACAGGGTGATAATATGAAAAAAAAAAACCTTGTACTCCCCTCCCAACTTGTCTCTTTTTTTAAAAAAAATGTGGCTTTTACCTTGGAATTTGCAATAATTTCAACTTTTAGCAGCTTTTAAGATGTTTTTAACATTCTCAAGTTAGCAGACAGATTACACTTTCACATGTGACCAACAATTTCACAATAAATATAAAATACCACAATGAAATATCAAAATATTCATCAGACGGAGTTGACACATCCGACGGTGGTGGTAAAAACCTGAATTTGTAGTCATTTGATTATCTAATTCATTATATTAATTAATTATTGTATTAAAACAACACAACAAACTGAGTATGTTATTCTTTATAAAGCGTTTATTCGAGAGTATGTTTTATATATCGCTTTTCAGCACAAAATCTGACGGTGTTGACAAAAAGTGGAGACATAACTTCAAACCTTATGAAACATGCATGTGTCACTTAAAAACAACCTTGCTTATTACTAAGTGATACTTTTCATAAAACAAGTTCCTTTTCATCATTAAAAAATCTTTTTTATTCGTTTTAAAGTAAATGATGGAACCCTTCTCTGTGTTAGATGTGAGAGGACAATAAGAATCATAGATTTGGTATAATGAGAAAATTTAATGAAAGAGGAAAATTGTGTTAAATACATTCTATTATTAATCCCTAATAACTTTTCAAATTGAAAATATCTTTATTTTTACATGTAGCAGTTACACTTGTTGGACCTGTTCAGTCCTGACTGTGCTACAGCTTTTACTTTCACTCCTTGCATTGACACAACTTACACATTTTTTCACATGATAAGCTATTATTTATTGTCAATGCACGCCGTTTTCAACCTATTGGTGTATCAAGAGCTTGAACAGCATCTAACGCTGTGGATGAGACACCTGCCATACAGATTCACAATGTGTTGCCAAAATAAATTTAACGACATGTTATTAATCCAAATTTAATTAACAACAGTCGAGTGCTTGAAATAACTTCCTTTTGTGATCTAGACACAGTTTCATATCATGGAATGAGGAAGAAATCATATCATATATTATTCTATGCAGAGATAGAATTAACATTGCTTTATAAATATAGGCTATAAAAATACACAAGGTGGCTTAGAGAACAGAGATAAATCTAATGGCACAATCGTAAAATCTGTAGCTACAAGGGATACAGCTCCCACTGGAAATTAACAATGAAATTCATTTTCTACTGATTAGATTGTGTACAGTAACAAAAGTTACAATTGATGTGTGCTAATCCAGACTTTACACGAGACAAGGCCCTACTTCAGAATAACTTTGAACACTTTCTTAGTATTTTTTTTTTTCTCAGCAAACAAGAAAAAAAAAAAGAAATTACAGGTGTAAAATGCTTTCTCATTTTGTTTGCATTTCACTTAAATTCTCAATTTTGTCTTTTTTTAAAGCATAATAGATAACAGTACGTTTTCATAAAAAAAAGGGAAGTTGAAGGGTGACATAAAGAAAAAAAACTCAAGAAGTTGAAGGCGCAAAACGAAGAGTGTAAGAAATGTCAAGTTGAAAATGAGAAACAAACACTTTTTATTAGGTGTTCTCAGTTGCTTTCTGGGTTCAAAAGCATTTCTTATTTCTTGTTTTTCAAATATTTGTAAACAATTTTAGATAATAAAGAAAATATTTTAGATGTAAATTTTAGGTTTAAATTTAGGTTTAAATATTTTGGTTTTCTCGAAAGAAAAAAATAAAACTAAACCTTCTACATTTTTTCCACCAGTGGGCAGGTGATAACATCAGATTACACAGTGACATCTCACAAGCTCTGTCTAACACACCAGGCATGCAGTTTAGGACTTTAATATTTACATTTTTTTCTCAGTTGCTTTGGTGCAGTTCTCACAACAGTACTTACATTTGCACAACAGTTAATGCATTTCTCAAAACTATTAGTCATGTGTGCACATCACAGTAGCCGTTTCTCGTTCTTTCCAACAATTGCAAATGCTTTTGGACATGCATCAATTGCTTTCATACAATTCTCTGCTGTTTTTTAACAATATCATTTGTTTATGTCATGTCAGTCAAAATTAACTAAACTTGTGACTGCTGAATAGTCATTCCATATAAAACTAAAAGTCCTCATTTCATTGCTTGCGTCATTACATACAAAAATGTTGAACTAGTTGTCAAAATCTGTCAAGAAAATTTGAAAAACATTGTTTAAATCTTTTTTTTTTTCTCCTGAAAATGTCTTCTAAATTGAATCGTTTGCGCAACGCTTTGAATACAGTCCATTAGAATTGCAAAGAGCATATGCAGTAAAAATGTGAAACATACATATTCAGTGTCTTGTGCTAAGATACCACTACACGGTGAGCATGATTTCACCAAGTACAAGATGTTCCTGGATCAATATCCTTGTATACATTTTGGGTAGGGGTAGGTTTAAGGGTAAGGATTGGGATATGTTTATATTTTTAGACAGTAATGTTCATCCAGGATC
>JAUMHP010000060.1:5534571-5547736 GCA_032361065.1 Enteromius trimaculatus
TCCTTTGTATTTGCTATTCATTAAGCAGCAAATAAATATATTAGAATGCTTTCTGAAGGATCACCTGAGCCTGGAGTAATAGTTTATATATGGAATCTAAATGTTTTTGTGTTATTTTTATGTCACTCCAGGCGTGCGAATGGCCAGCCTGGGTCTTTTCCTCCAGTGTGTGACCTCTGTGATCTTCTCATTGCTTATGGAGCGTATGGTGTCATGTATTGGAGTCAGAAAGCTGTACTTAAGCAGCGTGATTCTGCTGGCTTTGAGTACAGCAACTATGACCGTATCTCACAACATCATATTAGTCACCATCATGGCCGCTGCTACGGGATACACCTTCTGCACCCTGCAGATTCTGCCATACACACTCACATGCCTGTACCACTCAAATACACAGGTAACGACTCCAAATTAAAAACATCACACGCTTATCTTCCATGTTAATGTTTTTATCCTAACCAGCTGCACGTCTCAATTTCTAGGTGTTTTTCTCCACCGAGAGTCACAAAATTCCTCTCGGGGAGGAAGATGTGATGTTTATCAGATCAGAGATGCCCTCCTTGACTAAGCAGAAAAGAACTAATGGGTGCATAAATGGTACGATTCCCCTCCAGGGCAATACAAAAAAGTCCCAATCGCTTGATCTGCGTGTGGCAATCACCTTGGAGCCACAACCTTCAGCTTTCAGAGGCATGGGAACAGACATCGCCATTTTGGACAGTGCCTACTTGCTGTCCCAGGTGGTCCCGTCCCTCCTTATGGGCTCCATTGTGCAGCTCTTCCAGAGTGTGGCTGCATACATGGCCTGTGCGTCTCTGTTGAGTCTGGTGGCTGTGTATTTCTCCAGGAAGATCGTGTTTGAGAAAGCAGATATCGATATAAGATGACTGAGATGTTATCAACAGAGCAACAGACTCTGGGTAGTGACAAAAACTATAAAGGGCAGCTGGTTCTGTTTTTTGTTTTTGGAAAAAGAGATGGCAATGTGCAATTGAATGCATACAATGCAAAACTAAATGTTAATTTATATAATATGTATAATATACTAGTCTGCAAACAATATATGGTCAATACATTTACCTAAAAAGGTCTATTTGAGTTTTAAATGATTTTGACAGAACTATTGTTACATAACCTGTGGCTTACAATATTATATTTGCACTATTGCACAGATGTATACATATAAAGGAGAGCAATTAGACAAGACACTATGAAGTATAGATGACTTGGGTGTTGAAAGTGCAGAAAAGTAAATATGCTGAATGTTGAAAGTGAAGAAAAGTTTTTAAATATTGTTACACTAGCCTGTACAACCTGTTAAAAAAGTGATGTTTACATATTATCTAAAGAAATGAACATGACGGAATACTTGCTGGTTCTTCATATTATTGTGTTGGATGGCTTAAGGATCTATTTTATATAATAATGTTTGCGTTGGCAGATACATAAATCGATGGATATAATTTAATTTCAATTAATGTATTTTTGTGGTACTTTTTTGTTTTGGTTCTTTTAGCAACATAATCAAAGAAAATAAAAGCTATGTGCACCTATATTATTTAAATAATAATAAAATTATTCTGTATTTTATAGTTGATGTCTGGCTATGTTAGGGTTAGGACTATCGTAATACAACTTTAACCATAGCATACTCTTGCCTTATTATGGGTGGCAACAGGCAGTTCTTTTTCAACTACTGCCATCTAGTGTCTCTATAGCAGCTGCTTTCATTTTTCATAGTCAACACAGACATATTTACCCACATTTCCGCCATCATTCACTTTTTTTTTGTCCTTTTGTTTCAATTAAAGTTTTTTTTAAACAAATGTTTTAATCACAATGAATAAACAAATAGATTGTATGAATCAAACTTATTTTGTACTTTTTTCTGTGACAATATGAATACATAAGTAAATACATAAACAAATTAACAAAATAAAAGGACAACTAGGTAGCAGTAATAGCAGGATTTTCATGATATATAAATTAATTTTTAACATGTAGAATTTAACTTTAAACCATTTTATTTTAAATTTCCTTTTCTATTTTCTAAAAAATATATATTTTTATTATTCTATATTAGAATTATGTACACATTTAAAACAGTTTTATTTTTTGGCTCTGGAACATAATTCGGGTTTGAATTTGGGTAAATATTTCGCTCTTAAACGCTGCATGGAAAACACTCAAGAAATGCATCAAGACCTGTTTTTTTTTTTTTGCTTTCGTTGGATGTTTTTCCTATTCTTATAAATAATTCATGCCTCCTTTTACTGTAACCAATGACGCACCTCGTTTTGGGGCGAGCCCCCGCCACGCAACCAATCAGAATCGAGGAATCGGATCCGTGCCCTCGAGTGCATTGCGATGCGTGTCATGTGACAGGCCTCTGTGAGAAATGCCAACATGGAACCGTGGCAAGGACGATGTTCTTCCCAACAATAACATTGAAAGGGGCATGTGGATTCATCCTATGTCATACATCCACAATCCGGACATTTCAATCCATATTTACACGAGGTAATGAGGCGTGCATGTATCGTTTTCCGTTCGATAAAGCAATCCGAAGTCGATTTTTAAACAGCGGGTCAGATTCGATCTAAATGACCCCACTTTGTTGAACTTGACACCTGTTTCTGGGAAGGTTGTGTCTGTGATGTGCAAAAGCGGCAGTTTTGCTCGTCTGTGTGTTGAGAGCATGTGTGCAGGCCTGTTTTCCTGCCCTGCTGACGCACTTTTGTGAAACACATGTCTAGTGCCTGCATGAGGGTGTGCTGTAGTTAAGCATCGGTGCAATGTTTATGCGAGTTTGATTATATCGCTTCCCTTGTAATTGGTTTAGTGTGCTTTATGATTTATGATGGTGTTTTTTTTTAACTGCCCCTCCTCTTTCTAGCCCTTAAACCTCGGTGCTTTAATCTCTGCACGCGCTGTAATGATGAGCATGGGCGCATGTAAATATTGGCTCTAGTACTGTTTATTTTTCATTGCATCAGATTAAAACATCACAGCAAGTGTATGACCTGACTAAATGCAGAACTGACTTAACTTTAATGAGCCATTTTGTAACCAGGTGATTTTTTAAAAATGTATTAATTGCGCTAGAAATCAGATATAGTCCTAAGATTTTTTAAAATTAAATAATAAATATATATGTATGTGTGTGTGTTGCTTTATTGTTTTGATTTTTTTTTTGTTAAATATGTTGAATACCTGCCAAGTAGGTATTAGTAATTTCTCACCCAGTAAAAGTTATATAAATAAATGTTATTTATAAATTTGCATAATATTAATATATTTTTTTTATATTACACTAGACAATTATTTCTGTGTATGTGTGTATTTATGTCTATATCAATACATGCACATATATATTTTAAGAATAATATTTTGATAATATCAGTATCAATTGTAAATGTATACACATAACTATTTTCAAAATATATGTTTTTTGTCTGTATATACATGAATAAAAAGTATATAACATAACATGCACACACATAAACAAAAACCTTTATTTTGCATGCAATTTAAGGGCTACTGTACATCACTGCTTCTTCTCAATATTCTCCTCAATTTCTAACCTCTTTTTTGTCGCAGTGTTTACAAATCGTGGCAATACCTTCGGTCTTCCTCTGATCTGCACACCAACAAATGGTTTCCATAAGTGACAAAGCGGTGGCCGCTGCTAATGAGTCATTTGCGGACCATGCCTTGGCCACCCTGCCCTTCGTGGAAGTGGGCGGCAGCGAGAGCAGCGAGAGGGGCAGCTCCATCTCCTGCTCCAGTCCAGAAACCGGAGATGCCGGAGCTCAACTCAGCTACAGTCCAGGGGAGGAAGACGAGGACGATGGGCCGCTGCAGATCTTTTTAGACTCCACCGAGGAGATGTTGACTCCGCCGCCCAAGCTGCCTGATTTTATACCCCAGCTCTCCAGCACCTTCTCTCCAACCCTGGAGGACATTGAGGAGTTCTTGATGGAGAAGATGGAGCTTCTGAGCGATGCTCCCCTGAGTCCGGAGGAAAAGTCAAAGGAGGATGAGCCTCCTATACAGCCGTCTTCCCCCGGTGACGCAGAGCCGGAATCCAGCCCGACCACAACGCCTCCTGCCACTCAGAGTGTTACCACCACGGCTAATGCCGCGCAGGTGCTCGTCGGTGCTCCGTTTGTGCTTCAGTTACAGCCTCTCCAGCTAAGCCATGCCCTCCCACCGGCAGACGCCCCATCGGGTGTGGCCAATGGGCTCCGGGTGGCCCATCTGGTGCTCGGTGTCCAAGGGGCACAGAACATTACCCTTCTTTCACCACAGGTGCCCTCAGCAACTCTCCTCCCTATTGTGGGTGAGGCCATCAACCAAGACCAAAAGTATGTGAAGATCGCTCCCCTGCCTATTGCCGTCAGGGCGGTCGGAATCGCGGGCGCAGGCCTGGTCAAAGCCATCACCCCACGTCCATCCAGGACCTCCACGGAAACCTTGCGGGTACATAAATGCTCTCACCCCGGGTGTGAGAAGATGTACACCAAGAGCAGCCACCTGAAGGCTCATTTCCGCAGACACACGGGAGAGAAGCCCTACCTGTGCAGCTGGCCAGACTGTGGGTGGAGGTGAGCACAGACACTGACTTTATTTATGGAAGTATTCAACATGTCAGCGAGAAATCTGTCAGTGATGATAACCGCATTAAAATTGATCTGTTTTGCTCTTGTAGAGCATTTTGTACAATATAGATTGTTTCAAAGTCGCAGTGTTCCTCAGCATTCAGCAGCTCTGAGAAGACAGTAGTGTCATTGTTCAACTCAAAGGAGTTCAATGATGGTTCAAATTAGTTTCATTAGCAGTGTGAATGTTGCAAAGTTTATTAATTCAGCTCTACAGAAGATAACAGTGCTGTTTTGGTCTAATTGTGTAAGATTCATTGGTGCACAGAAATATTTCTTAAATCTTTCATAAAAATCTCTGAAACAACTTTTCTATTTGGCTATGATCATGATATTTTATAGTTTTGAAAGAAGTCTATCAAGTCATCAAGGCTGCATTTATTTGAAATATTAATATCGTTACTGTTTTAAATGTAATTTATTCCTGTGTTTTTTGAAGCTGAATTTTCAGCATCATTACTCCAGCCTTCAGTGTCACATGACCCTTCAGACTTCAGTCTAATATGCTGATTTACTGTTGAAGAAACATTTATAATTACTATCAGTGTTAAAAATATAGTTGTGCTGCTTAATATTTTTGAAGAAACCGTGATACATTTTTTCAGGATTCTTTGATGTTATAGAAAGTTCAAAAGAACAGCATTTATTTGAGTAAAACATGCTTTTTTTTATCAAAAAAGTGTCCTAGCTTAATCAAATAATTAATTTCTTAAAAACACATTTTAGAACAGATGTGTGGTTCATAAAGAATAGCAAAGCAATGCTCAAAATATATATTTTTTGCGTATTTGTGTAGAAATAGCTCTTTTTGAGAGCATAAAATGTATTGTATAAAAGGATTTTTAAAAACTAGAAAGTTCATATTAGCATGATTCCTAATATGTGACCATAAACCACAAAATCAATCATAAGTAGCACGGTTATACTTGTAGCAAAAACCAATATTGTATACATATTGTATTTATATTGCATTGTAAAATTATAGAATTTTCTTTTATGCCACAACTCACTAGAATATTAAGTAAACATTATGTTCCATAAAGATATTTAGTAAATTTCCTACCGTAAGCATATCAAAACTTAATTTTTGCTTAGTATATGAATTGCTAAGACAGAATATTTTGATTTTTTTTTCAAACCACGCATCAATGGAAAGCTAACTTATTCAGGTTTCAGATGATGTATAATGTGACACTGAAGACTGGATGTAATGATGTTATATTTCTATATATGAATAAAAAAGTTATTTTATTTTGATTTGTAATAATATTTCACAACACCATTTTTACCATATATTTGATCAAACAAATGCAGCCTTGGTGAGCAAAATTGACTTCTTTCAAAAATGTGTTTAAAAACATTTATCAGTTCTGTGTTACCTGACATAGAAATCTCATCTCAGTCTCATGAGCAAGTCATAAAAGGTCATTAGTATGGAAGCTAAAATCAAATCCTGTAATGGGGCCTTGATTAAATGATCGTGAGCTGATGTCCTGCTGTGTTTTGTGCTTTTAAAGGTTCTCTCGCTCTGATGAGCTGTCCCGCCATCGGCGATCTCACTCTGGTGTCAAGCCTTACGAGTGCACAATGTGCGACAAAAAGTTCGCCAGGAGCGACCACCTGTCCAAACACACCAAGGTGCACCGGGGTCCTCGCGCCGGCAGACTGGTCAGGGCAAACGTCTGATCCTGGATAAACCTGGAGTCTGAGAGGGAAAGCTATGATATCTAAACGGGCTCACAAGCTCTAACCCTCCGCCTTCATTTTTGTCTCTGTTTCCTTCCCCCATTTTTTTTTTTTTTTCAACGTTTATCCAGAGGTTTGTTTATCTTGGTGCTACAGTCAGCTAACTTGAAACTCAGGGATGTGATTGTTAAGCTCAAAGCAGATTTCTGAAGTAAAGCTCATCACGTTTCGTCCTTCGCTGGTGTAAAGCTACAGGTTGAGCTGCGACAGAATTCGAGATCTGTTATTATTGCCTTTAAACTGAGGTTGCAGGAAGTCTGGAAATCTAAAGGTCAATACCGAGTATAATTTGAAGACAGCATATTTCCTGTACAGTTTGTGAATATTGTGTTGTAGATCTAACCAGGTGAAAATATACAAGAAACACAGTGTTTTGGGCGACTCTAGCATGTTAACTGAAGCAGGAATGCTGCAGAATCGCCTTTAAATTAAGACAATATGCACTATGATTTAGGCTATGATATTATGCATTATCAAACATGGCCTCTGTCAGGGTGAATCTAGAGAAAAATGCAATATTTAGTCATATTTTATCCAAAAATATTAGGTAAAACAAAAAAGAACGTTTTACTTGTATATTGCATACATTTTGTGCCATTGTTTTTTATGACCGTTAAGTATATTTAATTCTCAAAATAACCGTAGGCATGCAAAAACGCTCATTTTTATTATTGTAATGCAAAACACCTTTTTCTAATGATTATTAAACATAAATAAGTTAATTGTTGTATTACTCAAAGAAATACATATTTAATATTAAAGTGTACACCGTGGAAGTATTAGTTATAAAAAATAATTTATGCAGATTTCTATTATCAAAACAAAAGCAAAAAATATAATAACTATGTTACAGTCATGAGAATGAGTTTTTTTGCAGAGAATTTGGGGTGGAAATACGCTTAATTGTCATGAACATAATGTCGCAATATAAAGTAATTGAATTGTTTTATTTTGACAATTCTGGGTTAGATTCATCTTAATAAATTACTCTTCTGAAGTGTAGCTCTTTTAAAAGGAATTCTTATGCAATGGGCAATTAGGTCTGATGCAGGTGTTTAGGACACTTCACAGTGTTTTAAAACATTTAAGTTTTTACATTTTAACTTTTAAATGAAACGTTTTAGTCCCCGCCCCTCCCCCCTTGTGCAAACCCAATCGCGTTTAAATATCCGAAATGTTCTTGGCCCAATCACATCCCTGCGCCAGCTGAAAAGTATTTATGCATCAAGTTGCTTTCCACGTTTTGTTTTTTTTTCTCGTGCCTCATCTCTCTCAAACCGTTGAGAGCGTATGCCAAACCGGGCTCCACGGGGCCGTGGATAACATCACTACATGTATGGACGAACTTATGTACTGTAAAACATATAAGCTAGAAACAATTTTCTCTTCGATCTGTAATCACACAAAGAGAATTGTTTCCTTAATGTCGTCGTAATGTGCTTTGCATTAGATAAATGCATTTTTTTCTACTTAGTGCCGCCACAGTTGATAAGCTAAATCGCTGAGGACAGGTGTTACTGTTCACAAAAACTGGCAGCTGATCGCTTCCTGTCGAAATGAAGCAATCTGGACATAGTTTTTCCTGAAACGACATCGAAGGCTTCAACTCTGTTATTAATGGGACTGTGTTTGAGTTTCTTTTTTGAGAAGGTCATGTTAATCTACCACATGGAGTGAATCTTGCCTTTTTACATCTGGTCTTAACTGCTTTATACGTTACCCCCTCATCTACTTAGTAGCTCATATAGGCTTTCAAGAACTATCGGGTGCTCTACATACTTGCTATCTGGACTTATCAGTACTCTAGCAATCTCGTAGGTACAGTACATAATTTTTAATATCGCAGAGAGAGCATCCTGATTTACCGTGTTTTTCGGCTAGTGCTGTCATGTAAGATCTTCTTTTTCTTGTTCTCTCTTTTTAAAAAAAGAGATGTCTGTTTTTTGGGGTTTTATAACATTATCATCCTTGATTTTTCTGCCACCATCTTCACCCCAATAAAAGCGTTAAATTATTTCCTTTACCTAAAACATCACGTTAATGCATTAACAGTTTTCATTTACACAGGCCATCCGACTATAGCTGCTCTCATACCATATAGCTGGTCAAATTTAGGTTATATTTTGGAATAACTGAAAAATGCTATTTTCCTATGTAAGAAAATAAAGTAAAAAAATAAATAAATAAACTTTTGGAAAAGCTGTTGATATGTCACCTTGAAGGTTTAAAGTCTGATCGGCTATTTAAAATAAACTTCTAGGTTAAATGCATGTTAAATCTTGAATTTACTAACCAAGTCTGCAATTTCTAACCAATATTTTAACTCCTGGAACAATCATGTGAAGGTACCCCAGGTGACTTTTTTTCCCCTGAAAGTATAAATCATTGTTCGGTGTTTAAGTATTATTTAAAAGTTTATTTGAATGTTTTTTATTTTTTTATTTTATTAATATTTCTACTTTGTTTTTTTTGTTTTTTTTTTTAATAATTTCAGTTACATTTCCAATTTTCATTTAGGTTTTTTGTCATTTTTGTTCATTTTAATTTATATGTTTTTTTTTTTTTTTACTTCACCTTATTTTATTTTAATTAGTTGCAATGGCAGCATTTTTATTTCATCATTACTATTATTATTAAAGCTGCTGGTATAGTTTTAGAATTATTAAGTAACAATAACAATGATTGGTGCAAAGAAATGAGAAAGAGACTTCTACTTTTGCATAACCGAATGCATATCGGTCTATTTAGAACTGCAAATTTCATATCTCTGCTTTAACCCTTCAAAGTATTTCCCTCATATTTTCATTATAAACTATATACATTATTATTCTTACAAACTGGAGGAAGACGTAAAATAATTAATTGTCTGTTGATAAAACCTATTTCGCAGTTTTATGAGTGTTTTAAAAACAGTGATTATGCTTTTAATATTTTACATGGTTTTCTTTATAATTCAGAGCACTTTTAATTCTAACAAATGCTTATTGTTGATATTAGTGCATGTTTTAGGCAAAGGATCCTCCACAAAAACCTGTAAAAGCGACAGTCACTTGTACTCCAGGAATGTTGGGCTTGTGCCTGCATTTATTTTTTCATGTTTTTTTTCTGCAGAGCTGGAAGGCAGAAGACTAAAATTACACTTTTATTTTGTCAATCTTTCCTACGCACATGGCACATAAGTATAAATGACAATGTTATAAATAAATCATGAAGGGTGTGGTAAATTTTGATCCAGTTGCATCAGAAGGGGGTGTCTACAAACTTTTGGCTATGCAGTGTATGGGTTGTTGACAACCCATACACTATATAAACACTGTATAAACGTATTATTTTGGTTAATAGGGGAATGTTATATTTTGTATTTTATGACTTAAACATCTATCTATCTATACATATATCTGTCTGTCTGTTAATCATCTGTCATTTCTTATCTAAATGTCAAAGTGCAATCAAACTGAATGGGTGTTATGTAATATTTAATTATTGACATTTAAATATTATTATGTTATACCAGGAGTAATGTTTTACATCGATAGGTGATGCATTTTAATATGGTCATAGGTGAAATGAGACAGTCCAACATGATCTACATGCTTTCACTGCAGTCCATTAGCTTCACTGCATTTCTCGAACTTGCACCTCGAGGATTTTAACGCTATTCAAACTGAATGGACCTCGTTTTCTTTTACAGATTCATAAAATCCGAGGCATTGTTCCGGAGTTTTATTGAGCGCTGTTGGGAGTGAAAGTGTTTAGTCTGGTGGGCTTGTTGCTTCCTGTTTTTGTTTTATTGTGGTTGCAGCTAAAAATATGAGTACGTGAGATGCAGAGACTGTATCGTTTCCCTTTCTCATTCTCCATTTTTATTTTTGTCGTTATAATTGTAAATAAGGTTAAAGCCTCTTTAAATAGTCACATTTATATCCGCTCGTTAGTTAATGTGCCCAAAGTTTGCTAAGACTCCGTTAGCTAGCAGACTAGCACGCTATGCTAGCTGACCACCAAATCTCTACATCATGTAAACATACAAAAAAAACGGTCTGTATGTTTTTACTTTTATTTCTTTTTTGGCTTTAACCCGTCGGAAACCCCTCCAGGACCGAGTCTGGAAAGCAAAAAGCTTCTCAGGTGAGTCTGACAGACATTAGCTCGATGCTAACGAACAAAACTCATGTTTTAACAGGTTGCAGTTTTACATTTTTTAGACATTCGAGTAACTTATGTTTTAAATCACTGTGCCATTTGTTAATCTATTACGTATTGTAGAAGAATTTTACAACTACAACGAATCATAAATGATGTACTTTGACCCATCTGGGCTGTTAAATGTGGTTGAATTGACGTGGAGGTTTTGCGCTAACTCGTATACAACAGTAACGTTATAACTTACATTACGTTACATAAAGTTTTATGCATGTTTACATTAATATTTTGGGGGTAAGTACGCTTTTAGGATTCATTGCCAAGAGTTTTGCCAATATTTGGTTTGAAGGTATCCTCACAGAAATGTGTGCCTCAAATTAAAGGTTTATATAATGGTCTGAAAATATGAAAATCTGTCTTTAGTATAAGTTGACATCTAAAATGAAAGTGTAAATTTAGTGTTTATTTTAAATATCCAGATTGGTGTCTGGCAACAATTAAGGTAAATTTAACTTAAAGTGTATTTATATAAAAATCTATGGTCATTCAAGTCTTTAATAAAGAAAACTATAAAATGCGCATCTAATTTTTGCCAGTAAATTAAGTATGCACAGTGGTTACATTGTAATAAGCACACACTATCATTATGCATCAGGCCCCAATTTCGAGCTCTGTATAATTGGTGATGATTTCTAGGTTCATTTTGTCCTGAACTCTTTGATTAAAATTCCCAGACGCTTTCTCCTACAGTCTGAGGAAAGCTGTCACGTCTCGCCTCTGTGTTTCTATATTTGTTTGTTCTGTTCTGTCAGATTGTATGTGGGAGACTTTTTTTTTTTTCACCCTCTTGGCAACGACCAGCTGGATATCGGATGAGTCAAGGCAGATTTAGTTTTAATTTAAGCTGCTTACACACACACACACACACAGTCGTCAAGCACTCTCTGCATTGCCAGGATTACGCTGAAGTGCAGTACCATTTGGTATTTAATATGGTGTGCATATTTACCATGTTTTTGAATTGGTGCTCTACGTTTGGTCTTTTAACATGGTTTATGCTGGTCATGTCACTTGTTGGCATTTATTTGCACCCATCTAATTGATGTAATCTTGATTTTGATTTCAGCCTCTGTCGGGATATTTGCCGGAATATGCCGTGACGTGATGATCAGTCTGTGAGCGCCAACAGGATCCCGTAACCTTTCCCTCACGTCTGCGAATAGAGAAGGAGATGGACAGCTCAGTCACCCTGTGGCAGTTCCTGCTACAGCTTCTGTTGGATCCCAGCAATGACCAGCTCATCTGCTGGACCAATGAGGATGGAGAGTTCAAACTGCTGCAGGCAGAGGAGGTGGCCAGATTATGGGGTGCCCGCAAGAATAAACCCAGCATGAACTACGACAAACTCAGCCGGGCTCTGCGTTACTACTACGACAAGGTGTGTATTGTCAGCAAGCATTTGGAACATCTCAGCAGTCATTTCATTCACTCACTTTTACGTTGGTCCAAACTTTCTTGACGTTTTGAAGAATGTGTAGGATGTGTTGGGGTTGATTACTTACTTTGAGGAGCAGACTAATATTTTTCTCAGCTTTCATAGTTTTTTGAGTGTCTTAGATAAGGACAATTTTGTATTAGCCGATATTAGTGTTTTATCATCTCCTAATATTTGATAATGACACTTACTACCGCCTGATTTCAGATTACTTTAGCCCAGTGGTTCTCAACTGGTCTGACCTTTGGACCCACGTTTTCCCATGGTCATCAAGCTGCGACCCACTTATCATGTTTATATACATATGTCTACAAAGCTAATTAATTTCACCAAAGTTACTTTTATTTCACTTGTAACATTCTCGTAAATTCTGCGTTTTATTGAAGTAATACACAGTGCGTGCTACGAACACGGTAACATCTGGCAGGACAGGATAGTTTGCTTTTCTTTCATAACAAGTTACGAAAATAATAATTGAATAATGGGGGACATCGCGTTTTCCTCAGGCACCCTTTGCTTAAACTTCAAAATCTTGCATCAGAAAAACGTAAAAAAATGTGTTGTTTGTTGCTTATGTCGTTTCTTTGACCGTTCACTCCGCTACCCACTAAAAACAGTAATTTATTGACCCCACCAGTTGAGAAACGCTGCTTTAGCCAATATCTAGGGTTACACTATAAAAAATAACTGTAATGTCACACGTGAAATCTTGTAAAAATGCTACAGAAAAAAATAACTGTTAATAGGTCAACATTAAATCCCTTTACTATATACAGAGAAAAACTGTAAAACATCAAATTAGACATTTCATGTCATTTTACAGTAACATGCTGTTAATTGTACAGTTTTTACAAGTAAATAGAACACATCAATGTATAATAAACTGATATTCCCAGAATTCCCTGCGTGACACTCTAAGTATTCTATATATATATACTAATATATACTTCTGCTTGTGGCAAAGCTACTTGTGATGAGCTTTGATTCTTTATGTGGCTCTCTTTTATCAACACTATTATGGTGGTTGTCAGTATAGTAAAGGTTAGGGCTGGACAATAATTCGATATCAATATATATCGCGATAGAATTTTTTTCAATAACGGTGATATGATTTTTAAAC
>JAUMHP010000060.1:5553649-5572012 GCA_032361065.1 Enteromius trimaculatus
TTTAATATTGTCCATATCGATATCAGAATTATATCGTATCGACCAAAATTAAGAAATATATCGTGATATAAATTTTTACCATATCGTCCAGCCCTAGTAAAGGTACAGATTTTAATAGCAGTGTGCATTAATGAATTTACTGGTTTACATTTAAATTCTTTTCTTTGTAAATTACAGTTTAATACTGTATTTTGACAATTGTTATGGTAAAAGTACAAAAAAACCCTGTAATTATAAAAAGATTTTATGTTTAATTACAGTAATAACCTGTAATTATGGAACAGGAAATTCCCATTTTTTTTAACGGTTTATCTACATTTTATTCAGACTTTTTTTTCCCTGTTTTTAACACATTTTCTGGCGACCCTGCTTACCGTTGTTTTGTTTTTGTACAGTGTAATTTAGTTTTTTGATCTATAAGAATATATCTTAAATAAGTTAGTTAATTGTAAAAGTTTAATATTATTTATTTTAATTATTTACATATATACATTTATTTACTACTGATATTCTGTTTTTAAAAGACAAATAATTTACTTTTTAACGACAGCTGTCCTTGTAGACCTGTATTAATGCTGAAGTTCACAAAATGCAAACAAATCAATACAACTGTATTCAAGATGGAAGTTGGAAATAGTTCTACACTACACTATCATAGCAACTTTCTAATTAAAAATGTACATACATACATACATACTTAAGATGATAATTCAAAAAAATGCCTATATTCACAATGATTTGGCACTGACAAACTATAATTTACAAAATCACGTAAAGTAGCGTACATATCATTTACCATTTATTTGTTTTGTTTTCTTTGTTTGTTTGTCATTTTGGAGCCTGATATAGTTCCGGTTCAGTTCACTTCATAGCTCTGCTAAACTGTTCTACACAATATGAAAACAAATTATTCATAATTTAATTATGATCAATTCTAAATGAATTGTGTAAAATTCTATCAAAAATATAATATTTGATTAAAAACTTTAAATGATAAAATAATTATAGATTATAATTAAAAGTTAAAATCTTACAGGCTTTTCTGATTTATTTGGTAAACACTGTTGTGCTCATATTTAAATCAGTGTTTATTATAATTGCTAGCTTTCAGCCCTCTCATCGCCCCCACACTCCTCCATCAGTTTTGTTGTTGTAAACACACAATCAAGTCACACTGAACTGAAACAAGAGGGTCACCGAGCCCGTTAGTGCCTTAAAACAGTCATGGCCTCTCACTAGGAGTTTATTCTTGAGTGGGAGCCGAGGGTTTGGCGTGCTAGCGTTTTAAGTCTCCTCTTGGCAGCACAGGGCAAAAAGTATCGCTTTCCACATTCTTTCTGGTCTCTTTACACGGGTTTATTTACTTAATTGCATGTTATTTTGTTTAGTCCAAGTGAGAGCATAGAAGAACGCAACAGACTGGATTGTAAAAATGTACATGCAAGACGTTTTGGTTGATTTGTTTGGGTGATTGCGTAGATATTTTCAGTCCTATGTAGAACAAAGTCATTCATCAACCAAAATAAACATGAATTTTCTCAGATCTCTGTTTTTTCCTTTGCAGAACATCATCAAAAAAGTAAACGGGCAGAAGTTTGTGTATCGTTTTGTATCGTACCCTGATATCCTAAAGGGAGATGTCATGGGCAGAATGGAGGGTGCAGACGGCGGCTCAAACGGACCTCTCCCCCTCCCTGACACACCTGCAAACATCTCCAGGGATAAAGAAAGCAAAGCTGCCCCAGACAGAGGTGCAGGAACACTGTGTCAGTCCAAACCGTCCAGTCGGAATGACTACATTCACTCTGGCTTGTATACATCCTTCACTTTGACCTCTCTGCAGTCGGGAACGCAACTTTTTAAATCCATGAAGATTGAAAATCCAGGTGAAAAGCTAATGGAGAAAAAGGCAGCCCAGGAGTCGCCCCAGCCACCCACTGTCATTAAATTTGGGACCATGCCACAGAGCAGACACACCACTTTGTCTGTTATAGGGAAGCCTGAACTTCCAGCAAAACTCGCCCAAGCCTCACTGTCCACTTCGGCAGAACATGAGGGCAAACAGGCCGCCGTCTCACATGTAGTGTGTGCGTTTGTGGAGAATCCCACCTCAGAGAACGCCATGATGGGCTTCCCGTTTTCAAGAATCTCTTCATCGCCTCTCACGCGTTCCCAGTCGCCCTCCTCCTCTCCGATGACGGATTCCCAGGAGCTGGTGATTGACAGTGAAATTGAGTCCCTCTCCTCACAGCCTTCAGAGTTACAGCTGCAGGTATGACACTTAGTGCTGATGCCTACTTACCCAGCTCTGCCACTAGGAACATATTGAATGTGTCGAATTCTAGAAGATAAGCTAGCAGCTTTCATGAGCCTTTATTTTACATTTGCTCTTTTATGAACCAGAAGCACGCACAAGAAAATTTCTAAATGAATCCGGAATCTTTAGGCATCTCATGATTTGACTGTTTTTTGGTTCGCTGTCACAAAACTAGATTCTGTTTTTGGTGGCTCTTAATACAATATCACCTTAGAGTCATGAAGTGTGGAAAAAAGTGTGGTTTTTACACTTTTCAAAAATCGCTGAAGCGGGTACTTTTTTTACTACAGTGTGTACATCTTGTTTGTAGTATATGCTTTTCAATAAACAGAATTGTTGAAAGTTCAAAATTTACTGATTTTACATTTGTGATGCATGATACTTTTTTGGGTCCCACTTTATATTAAGTGTCCCTAATACCTGTGTAATTCATAGTAACTAGATGTGTATGTAGTGTGTAACCACAGTGTAACAGCTGTAATATTACTGTAACTACACACATGTAACAACCCCCAGAATGCTGTGTGTGTGTGTGTGTGTGTAAGTACAAATGTGTAACAGGACATTGGTAACAACACTTAATGGTAATGAAAGAACAAACGTGTAACAGGACTAACAGCACTTTTTGGTAAATAAAGTGTTAGACTTTATATTAGATAGACAGTTGCTCTGGATTTATCATGTAATTACTCTGATGTCTCACAGCAGCGGGCAGGAAGTTAGGCTTTACATATAAATTGTGGTTGGTGTCCAGAATGTTACACTTTATATTAAGTGTGCAGTTCCTGAGGAGTTACCGTGTATATACACTGGTGTTACAGAGGTGCACCAACTCCACCCACTTTACACATCCCTACACCTACCCAACTACACCCCCTGATCACCCCCTGCTCCAGTTACTCTTATACTGCTGTTATAAAATGTAGCTGTTGTAAAATGTGTAATTCTGTTACATGACTACTTGTGAAGTGTAAAAAAGTGTTGTTACCAATGTCCTGTTACACATGTGTACTTACACACACCATTCTTCACCATTTAATAATGTGTTAATGTTGTTTATTTGTTGTAGCACGGGGCATGAGTTAAATCACTTCAAATAAGATTTTAATAATTTTCTAAAAGAAAAAATATTTTTGTAATACTATCTGAAAAGTGTTCATCATCAAAATTAAAATTTTGCAGTGCATTGAAGCTCATCTTTTTTTCCTTGTCTTGATCCATCAGGACCAGCCCACCTCTGTTTCCAAAGACACTGTAGCAGTGTCTGAGATGTCTGAATCTCCACTCCGCCATCTCAGCGGAAGGTCTAAGAAACCCAAAGGCCTGGAGTTGATGCCCACGCTGGTGGTGACTAGCTCTGACCTCAGCCCTCTCAATCTGTGCAGCCCATCCCTCCCGACGGCCTCTCTCACCCCAGCCTTACTGCAGGTCAGTATGCTCCTGACCTCTCCGTCACACTTGGACAGCGCTGTTGTTTTTTTTGTTTTTTTGCTGTCATTGATTTGTTAGAATGGTCAGACTATCAGCAGATTTCGTGTCGGGTCACATTGTCTGTCTGTCTCACCAGAGGTATATCCTCCTGTGTAGTTGTTTACTGTTGCTGCTGCTTATATTATGATGTTGAAAACAGCTGAGTAGAATCTTTTTTAGGATTCTTTGGTGAACAAAAAATTGTCTTTATTAACATTTTTGATCAATTTTAGCAACCTTGCTGAATAAAAGTATTAATTTCTATAATTAAAAAAAATGTAGTGCTGATCTTTGGATCTATCTATTCATCAAAGAATCCTGAAAAACGTACTGAATGGTTTTAAATATTGATAATAATAATAGTAATAATAAATCTCTTGTGAACAGCATTAGTATAATTTCTGAATGATCGTGTGACACTAAAGATTGGAGTATGGATGCTGAAGATTTAGCTCTGATCACAGGAATAAATTACATTTTAAATATATTCCAATAGAAATAAGTTATTTTAAATAGTAAAATATTTCACAATATTACTGCTTTTGATGTATTTTGGATCATATACATGCAGGCTTGGTGAGCATGTCTTTAAAAAATCTTAAACTATACTAGTACTGTATATAAAACTAAATGACCAACATCAGTTGCTTTTTTGTGAAATTTGCAACTGTTATGTCAGAATAGCTTGTAAATCTCTTTAATATGCATAATAGGCTTGCACATGTAAACAGGAAGTTGTAAAATTGCAAAAAATAACCAAAATAACCAATTGCTTATTAAAACCAATTACAGCCGACATGTATATTCTTAAAATATGTGGTTACTTGGAATAAGATGCGGGGGAATGGAAGTCCTTTTGGTTGGATTGATGTCATTTGGAGACACTAGAGGGCAGTAGTGCACCACTTGAACTGGAGATGATCTGCCTTGGAGACACTCATTGGCTGTTACATGATCGTGATCATATGGTGAGGTTTAGCTGGATGCTGCTTTGATGGATCACCTCGTTAAGACTGCACAATCTTTGCATTTACGAGCACTCATACAGCCAGCCCCAGAGGATCAACCTCCTGCTGTCTCTTCAGCGAGATGAAAGATGAAATATACTATAATTCAAATCTATTATTTATGTTTTTTGGGGAAATGCAGCACCCTTGACCTGTGATTAATTCTTATTGCTTCTTAAAGTCTCATTAAGCCACTTTTAATTAAACATTTATATTTCAGGGTTATGCCTCTTGCAAATGTGTGCCACGAGTATTTGGGAAGGCATCTTTAATGAATGCAAGCTGGAATGAGAGTCGTTTTGTATAAAGGTCTGAAAAAGTTCACATTTGTTGCAGACACCCCTGCTGCTCACACCCAGTCCACTTCTGTCCAATATCCATTTCTGGAGCACACTCAGTCCGGTGGCACCCCTCAGTCCTGCCCGGAGGCAGGGCACGCATACCCTCTTTCAGGTGAGCTCCTTCAAACGGTTTCCTAAACGTCACACTTGGTTCAAACCTAAATCTGATTCCAGCCTCCTCAAGACTACGATCACATCTTGTTATTTGTATTCAAATCACGTCATCTGAGATTACCACAGATACTCCTGGTGCACAAACAAGCCTGTATTTCCACTGATCTGAGCTAGACAAAAATCATAAGCAACATGATACAGAGCTTTTAGTGAAAAATGCTTTGTTGAATATAATGGGAGTGATCTCTTTGTTTAAAGTTTAGAAAGACTTGTTTAGGATTCCCACGGTCCTGAAAATATCGGGGAATTTCAATAGTGTTAAAAATGATACAATATTTATATTTATAATATCATTTAAATTTGCAATAAATGTATTACAATATTACATTTGTAATATTTGTTATAATATGTTTGTACAGTTGCTATTTAAATGTTTTTTAAATATTTGGTATAGTTATGGGCTATCAATTATGGAATATTAATCTATGATGCATGTTATTATTTATTCATGTAACAGCTTTCTTATCTCAATCCATCAGCACCAAAAATCTAGTGTTATTTCAGAAATATTTATATAGTATTTAGTACTTATTAACAACTCACGTTTTTATTGTCAAAATGCTTACATTTATTTTATTTGTTTTCCAGGCAATGCTATTTTTTAATCTGATATTTATACTGGTCACACTTTATTTGCTATTAACGAACCATAAACTACAACTTTTGCCTTTATTAACTCCTAATTTGCTGCTTATTAATTATTATTAAAGTAGTTGTTTATGTACTGGGTAGGATTATGGATGTAGAATATATGCTTTATAAGCACTAATAAACAGCCAATGTGGTTGTAAAAAAGTCATGTTAATAAGCAAATAGTTAATATTCATAGTCCCTGTACTAAAGTGTTTCCTGTTATAGTTAATTATTTTATTAAATGTTTTTGTTTTCGCAGTTAATGTAATAGTTTGAGTATCAGTTAATAAACACTGGTAAAACCACATCGAGATGTTCACATTTAAATTACATCACGCCAGTGTCTTTCAGTTTTTTCATTCTGTTTCTTTTCCTTTTATCAGTTTCCTTCTGTCCTGAGTTCCACGCAGTTCTCTGTTCCCGTGTATAATTTAGACGGCACCAACACGCCCGGCCCACTCTCACCCGACCCACAGAAGACATAAGATGGGGACAAAGACCGGCAGACTTCATCTTAGCCTCAAGTTCTTGATTGATAAACACAGATTAACCTCATTCTGATCTGGCATCCTTCAGGTAACAAAGATTTATGACCGCCGTTTAAGCGTCAAGAGCATCCGTTTGAATCTTGAACCTTTGTGATGTCATTGATACTTTCCCTTCGGATGTATATCAAGCCATCAGACAGTGTCTGCAGGACACTGTAAATCTTTCGTTTCTATTTTTTAATGCGCTGGTCTTCAGGGATTGGCGTTAGTGTGACTTCAGCAGATGGCTGTTGATCTGCACAGCTGCCAAAATGGGATTTCATCGTAAAACGTCCATTGTTTGATCGCTAGATTAAATTTCTGTTTGTTTCTTGTGGAGCTCAAGACTTTGATCAGACACAGAAGAGATTCTCACGTGACGTCGGCACCATGTGTTTGTACGGCGAGATCCTTGTTCTGCTTTGGATAAAGGATCGTTTTGTACATAATCCAACAAGTTCACCTCGTCTCAACACCTCGTGTTTGCCTTTTGTTTGAGAAGTCCTCAAACAAACCTGCCTTGCCAAGCTAAACCGCCCCTTTGCCTTGTGATTTTGATAATGGTGACCTCTGTTTTATCTTGTACCTTTCCTCATGCTGCACTTACTGCCATGCGTTTAAAGTGTTCTGTAACCACATTACCAGCACTGCACTTACTAGGGCTTTTGCTCCTATTCCTGTTTACTAACCATCCAGAAAGTAGTGAAATAGTTGGCTTGTTTTACTAAAAATAATACGCAGTTTGTGTACAGTTTGTCTGTCTACATCTACAATTCAGTTGCTACCCCCAGACACTTTATTATTCAAGAGCCACGTGAACACAATCACTTTATATAATGAGTACAATCAGAATGGGAAGAAGTTTATTTGGGATAAATCGCCAAGTCATTCCTCTATGCCTTTCTTTTTTTATGAGGAACACAATCCTTTGGAGAACAACATTGGGCCCCATTGACCTTGATTATGAGACATATAATTGCAAATATCATCTTTTGTGTTCCACATAAGAAACAAAGTCATGGAGGTTTGCAACAAAATGATATTTCATTCATTTTTGGGTGAACTATCTCTTTATGAATATAGAGGCTAACACTCAGGACGTTCTTGATGTAAACCTCATTACATTTTAAAGTGGCATCTTATAACATTAACCCCGTCTTTTTTGGTGCTTTGACCATAATGCACATTTTTGAGTATGCCAGATTGGCGTTTCCCACGCTGCAACGCTTGATGGCGACTGTCTAATGAAGCGTGTTTCCTAATACGCCCCAACGCCATTGAACCATTACCGTAACACAACCAGATATGCCACTGCGGCCATGCTTATCACGCAAATCTTTTCATATAAACCATTTTCTCCTCTCTGAAAGACTGGAAGCCATTAGGAATGATTTCAGTTGAGTGGGAAAACCCAAAGACTTGCTTTACTCCAATAGACTGCCGATTCACCATTAATCTAATGGAGCGTACACAGCATAAAATGGAATGGAACGGCACCGGCTCAGTGCTTAAAGCCTCCTCCCACCATTAGGATGGTTGGATTGCTGGAGATCGGTTGGATGTGTACCGCAACTGGATGGCTGTCTGTAGAGCACAGGCCAAATGCTCAAAACCATTCCTGCATTTGTCAGCTTTCCCAGTGTTGTGCAAGATTCAATCCCCCTGCAGAATGCAATCTACCTTGGACAGCAAGGCAAAGCTGTTTGTAATGCCCAGTCAGAAGTGTCTGCCATTGTTGTAGATGGCTAGCAAGGTCCATTTATTTAAAGGAAGAGTTCACTGAAAAATGAAAATTCTGTCATCATTTACTCAACCTCAAGTAGTTTCAAATCTGTATGAATTTTTTGTTCTGCTGAACACAAAGGAAGAACAACAGGCTGTTTTGAGTCACCTTTGACTTCCATCTTTTTTTTTTTTACTACTATGGGAGTCAGTGGTGACCCAAAACAGCCTGTTGTTCTTCCTTTGTGTTCGGCAGAACAAAGGGATTCATACAGATTTGGAATTATGTAAATGATGACAGAATTTTCTTTTTTGGGTTAGACCACATATTATTTTCCATTGATGGTCATTCAGAACTGCCATGTGTTTTTGAAGACAACAAATATATTTGAGTTTGCATTACAGTGAATGCATAAAAAATGTTAAAGGTACACAATTTCTTTTTAAGAAATGAATACTTTCATCAAGAAGGATGCAATAAATTGATCAAAAGTCAGTAAAGATATTTATAATCTAGAAGTATTTCTAAATCTGTTCTTTTGAATGTTCTAATAGTCAAAGAATCTTAATTCTCAATGGAATTCAATTCTTTATAGACATATTTGTTATATTAGCATATTATATTAACATGATAGAATGGTCTCTTAAGGATCATGTGACACTGAAGACTGAAGTAACTATGCTGAATATTTAGCTTTGCATCACAAGAACGAAGTTTACTGTTTTTGCTTTAATTTAAGTCTAATAAATGTTTCTTCAGAAACATTAAAAAAAAAAACATGTGCCATGTAATGTGTCATTTAAAAGATCCATTGATTTATGTCCTATTAATTGTAAAGTAGCGTTTCTGATCAGGCATTGTTTCGAATACCCAAAAGAAGTTTGTGTTCTGAAAGAGAATTGAATATTGCACAACTTTTAAACCAAATTCTGCAGCCACTCTTTGCAGTCCTCATGTGATGTCAGCACAGTATCGGCGTGTTGTTTTTGTAGAGTGTTTGGCAGTTTTAGATTTCAATGTATAAACCAGTATAGGAAATTAATGCCCACAAGTTGCACAATATAAAACCCTACCTCTAAGAGTCTTAAACAACAAGCCATGAATTATAACTGACATGCATTAGATGCAAAACTGGAAAAAAAGGCTTAAATGCTGACATTCAAATTGTTAGTCCCTCGCTTTAGGACCACTTAAAGTGCAATGACAAAAACACAAAGGGATGTTTGTGTGTATATGTGTATATATAAACAGGAACTATTTAGCATCTCAAATTAAGCTCTCAGGTATTGTACGATTACCCACAGTTCGCAAAGCTCCGTGTTCATACTGTACCTAGCATTCATGACAAACTAATCGGAGCAGAAGAAACGGCTCGCTAACGTGCCAGTCCGTTGCAAGTAAAATGAAAATAGGCAAGTTTTGCAAATTTATAGGATTTTTCTGTGTTCAAATGACTTTTGACAGAATTTGTGAGCACAGAAAATAATTTCTAGGAATTATTTGTCCTAAAACCTAAATTGGTGTGAAGTGAATGTTATTAAATACAAGCTTTAGTTGTATTTAACCCAGAATACTCCATTAACATATCATGAACATGATAATAAGAGCCAGAATCTGTATTCAGATCCAGCGGAAAATGGATCATATTAAATATTGATGGTTTAGTCATACTTTCTAGTACTGTCTGTATGCATGAATCAAGCATATGGACATTTTATTTCATTTAATAGCTGCACAAGAGTGCAAACAGCTAAAATGTATGGTTTTTTTTTGTTGTTGTTCTTTTTAATTTTTACTGTTGTTCTGAACTTTTATGACAGAATGAGATGTTTTGCAGAACGTCCTGACCAAACGAAAACAAAAAAATAAAAGAATTCTAAGTATTATTTGTGCTTTTTTTTTTCTGAAGCCATACAGTAATGTTGAAAGAACATACTGAAATGCACTTTTCTTGTAACATTCTAAATTTAATTTATGGTGCTTTTGTGCTTTTTGGACAGCTCGGACATTCTGCAAAATACCTTCTTTTGTGTTCCACGGAAGAATTCATACAAGGTGGATTTGAACCTATTCCTTTAGGAAAAGAAATAGTTTCATTGTACATACAGTGAGATGCGATGGGGTGTCTGTAGCATTGTGCTGTTGTTTTGTAGTATTTTTACTTTGACCTGCTTTCCTGAGGTCTTGTATTGCGAAGCGTCTTCATTTGCATTCCTGCAGAATTCGGGCTGTGTTTGATTGCTCTTGCCTGTATCGTGAGCACTGCACATGCAATTGCCTTCTCATAGAGGGATATTGAGTTGCTTAATGCCTTTTACATTTTGAATAATGGATTTTGTGCAGTGTGCAATGTGACTTGTTTTTTAACCTGTTTCCATTATTTTTGTTAAATGCTCTCTTACCCACTTAGATTTTTTAGCTGTTGTTGTTTGGGGGGAAATGCAGCTTTATTTGGCTGCATTATTTTTACTTCATTAAATAGTCATTTGTTTTTTTTTATGAAAATTCAAATTTCTCCCAGTAATGGATGAAATGGGATTTGTTATATATGACTTGTCTGTTTTGTTTCATCTGTTTGTTTGAGTTTGGTTTTCTCCCAAGAACATTTAGCTATTGTAGTCATACTGAACATCTGTTGTATTTTAATGTATGTCTAAAGCACTTAAAATAGTCTATTTTTCCCTCTCTCCTCATTTTCTTCTCTTTACTGGCACATTTTTAGAAACTGTTGTTAAGCTAATCTCATCTTATTAGTGGCTCCACCACCCCAAACACTCAAATTTTGGGTTTGAGTCAACCTTTTTTAAACTATGCATTTAGACTTTTTGCTGCACAGAGATTTTGTAATTAATTCTAAGACTTTCCAGCATAAATAAAATGTATTTTATCATTGCTTTTTCGATATTTTCTCTTTTATTAAAGTCAAAAAGCTATATATTAGGGGGAAAAAAGGCTTTTTGTTTGAATAGGATATAAAACGGCGGTTCTTTTTTAAGCAAGCAAATCACAGTCTTAAAGGGATAGTTCACCTAAAAAGGAAACTTCTGTCATTTAATTACTTACACTCATGGCATTGCAAACCCATAAGACCTTCGTTCATCTTCAGAACAATTTTAAGAAATTAAAACGTCATTATTTTTGTTTTCGTTGCACACAAAACGTTTTCTCGTAGCTTCACAACGCTACGGTTGAACCTGTGATCTCATATGGACTATTTTAACTATGTCCTTACTACCTTTCGTGGCTTTGAGTTGCGTTGATGTCTATGCAGGGTCAGACAGCTCTCAGACTTCATCAAAACATCTTTCTTAATGTTCCAAAGATGAACAAAGATCTTACATGTTTGGAACGACATGAGGATCAGTAATTAATGACAAAACTTTCATTTTTGAGTGAATTATTCCTTTAAAGAAGACCATTAAGAAAGTTTGAATATGATCTAATATGAAAAGTAATTGATATTAAATTAATATAGATTATATATTTTGCCTACATACGTTTTAACTATTCCATATTTAACCTGATTTCCCCCCCAACACGCGCACACACACACACACACACATACATCATTCCAATTGGTAAATTTGTACACATTTGTATTGTTGTGCTAACTATTCTTAACCATTCCATATATACCATTCCATGTATATATTTTATGTATACTCTTTATAATTTATATGAAACCACTGAATACAAATCAAGAGTGAAAAATAATTAAAATTATGGTAGGTTTTATTTGAATTGTTTTGCAAGAGCACCACAACAAAAATGACAAATCAATTCATATTAGTCAACCCATATTCAGACATTTCTCAAATTCTGATAAGAATTTAGAAATTCCATATACAATAGACAATTTGCCATCTTTCCTATGCATAAAATCTTTTATATAAAATATCAAATATTATATAAAATATTTTAAACATGCTTCTAAGGTTATCAAATTGCTGTTTTGCACCCTATTTTTGGAAAGTGCCAATGTTTCATAAACATCATATTTTCTCATTCTCTAAATGTCGACTTCATAATTGCATTGCATTTAGAAGAATATTTTGTTTCTCATGAGCAAATTTGTATTTTGTGAAAAAAAGGGATGTAATAAAAAAAAAAAGTGTGATCAATTCTACTGTTATATGGTACAATATTGACACCAAATGTTTTAGATATTTTTGTGCAGATGTATTTTCAGATTGTCTCTCTCTCAAATGTTTACAAATTCTCTGTTCATTGGCATACCTGTTGTACTAATCTGTGGATGTTGGAAGGGAAGGAAGATTTCTATAAAAAACAAATTGTGTAACTCGTTTGGCTTGTGTGTCTTCATCAAATACAGCTGCAGAAAGCTGACCTCGTTTATGTAGGGATTGTGTTAACGTTAGCAGGTCTGACACCTGCGTAAACCAGAAAAAACAAATAAAATTTTACCCAGGCCAAGAGAAATACGCTGACACAGCTACCTCCTACAGTCAGGATCGCCCACCTGAGGCCGAGGTCACTGGTTTAGAGGAACCGTCAAGACCCGAGGCCGTAAAACACAATACAAGGAAACTTTTCCAGGAAGACGTTTTTTTCACCTCTTAACTGCAAATGTGTTATGAGGACATCGGCTTTGGCAGAGAATTAATTGGCTACTCATCTGTGAATAAGACTGACCATCAGTAGGGTTTGAATAAGCCCAGTCCAATTTAGCTTCTTAGAGCAACTTTGTTGGAATTTTACCAAACAATACTGTATTTTATGTTATTGTTTTGATCCAATAAAAACCACTGATATTCAGCACTGACATTCAAATAAACACTTAACCAACTTTTGTCTAGAAAAGTTATTATATTGCACATATCCAGTGACACAGCAGCCATTGGGAATGATTAAATAGATTTGTGCACAAGATCATTTCATTCATCAAAAATATTTGAATACAAAAATAAACCTTTAATTCATTCATACATTGTTTAGCTCTGTCGATTGTCAGTAATTTGCATGCTCGTCAAAGGATGTGTCCCTGAGTCAACAACACCACTGTCCCTTTGCTCCTGTCACATTTTCATCGGTCTTCTTCACTGTTACGGATCGATAGATGCTTTCTGCTCTGACGTGTCCCATGAGTTCAGCACAGCAGCGGAACAGGTCTTGATTCCATTTTCCTCATGTTTTTCCGTAGGGGAGTTATTAGGGAAAGCTGTATGAAAAAAACAAAGGTAGGTTATAAAATGACCTCTGCATTTTGCAAATGCATGATGATAGACATTATTTCACAAGCCAAACATTTTAAGCAAACATTACAAGACTTGTTTTATTCAGATGTATGTAGAAGAGTATGGCTTTTAGCAACGGTAAGCTCATAGTTTTGACTTCCAATAAATACACATGTATACTGGCCACTCAATGTAAGTTGCTTTGAATTAAAACATCTGCCAAATTAATTTGAAAAAGTCCATTTTCACTTTGAGCGAGATTATGGGCAACGATGTAAGGATAAAGAGAGTCTATTCACCTTCTGTGAAGCTTTTGTGACTTTGCTGGACGAAGAACAGCAGAACGAAGAAAGCGAATCCCAGGCAGCCGAAGATCATTCCGCACAACATGAAACTGAAGCTACCTTGATTGTGCATCACCTGAGGGAGGAAAGAGATTCAAATCAACGGTCACAAAAATAGCTCAACTTTTAGACCGTGACGGCAGGAGCAGTGCAAAGGTCGTGGGTTCAATCCCCAGGAGCCAAAATGGAAATATTTAAGTCAGGCTTACCGTACCCACGAGCAACTGGAGTAACATCTCACCCATCCCTGCACTGGTCACCATAACTGGGGTAGCACAACCTGACGATAAAACAACTCGGTTATATATATACTGCTAGCATCACGCTTAAAACATGACGTAAGAGTTTTTAATGTTCCTAGCTGGGGTCTGTTTTAAGGTGTTGCGTAATATTATAACCCAAGATACGGCAGCAAAGCTCCTTAAATATCATGCTGGAATATGTAGTTCCTAGCTATATCAGCCTAGAAAATCACAACTTTTCTGTCGGTCTTAATACATGATGTACCTACAGAAGAATCAAGTTTTAAATAGTAAGAATATAAAAAGTCTTTGGTCATTTTTAAGCATGATGCTAACGGTCTAATCAGATTTAATGATCTATGCTAAGCTACAGCTAAAAGTGCTACCGCCAGACCTGGGGCCTGTTCCATAAAACAAGTTTACCAAATAAGCCAGGTTTATTTCAGTTAGTCTGACTTATTGCCAGTTAATTTGGCTTGAAATAAGTCAGACTATCTGCCAAAAGCCTGGCTTATTTGGTAAACTTGTTTTATGGAACAGGCCCCCGGAGATCAGCTGAACGGATTCAAAAACGATAACACTCAATTGTTTAACTCTTAAAAGGAACTATTTTCAAAAATAGTGGAGTGTTCCTTTAATTAAATCATACCTTTGCTATTGGATTATTTGTAACAAGTAATATATAATAAGCTAAGTTTATTTTGCTTCATCACCACACTAACTCGCACTGCATTTTTAATGCAGGTCTATTTAACACACTGTTGCAAACTGAGTGGCACTTTTAGTCAGGACTTCCCTTGCAACAGCGATGGGATTTCTCCCATTCATTTTCGTTCTAATTGTCCAGCATTCATGTGCATTTCAATATCTGTTACAGCTAAATCCAGTCAGTTAAATTCCAGACCCCGGCCTGCTCTAATGATAGGGATATTTTTAACGATAATGACATTTTCTTTTAATCGCTTTACCCTAACAACCCCCATATCAGCAGCATACAGAGGGCGCTCGGCAATTAGCCATTTATTTTGAAATAATTTCTCCCAAAGGGTTCGACCGCTGGGTTTAAATAGGATTGTTTCTGCTGTAAGACGCGAGACCTGTCAACCCAAACCTTTCCAGAGAGTCAAAGGCCAATGGCGTAAAGAATTAAATGGGGCGGCTCCTGTTGCCTTTGGCTCAGCAGTAAACCTTGAATAAATACTGAACTGCGAAACCACCAATGGCTGCTGTCAAATCAATGAAATCCGTGAACAAAAAGGTGATTTAACAATGCCGGAGACAGCAGCGGTCCATCTGTCGCAATACCTTTATACTCCAGGACGTCTTCAGTGAATGCGAGCATGCAGGGGAAGATACTGCTTATAAATAGGCCGAGACAGCAGGTGCCGATGAAGAGGAACACACTGTTGTTGGAGAAGATCAGCAGCAGAAGTAGTGTGACTATCACACCCACCTACGAGAGAACAGAATGGAGAGGATTTGCATTTGGACACGCATCATCAACAAAGGCTTTGTTATTTGAGGTGAACAACCCCTGCTTTATCTGCGTGAGGAACGGAAATTAAGAGGCCCGCTGTCATAAACTTTTGGCACAAATAAAAGCGTGAAATGAGAAAGGAGCCTTAGTCACACCAGATAAACAAATGGCCCGTCTGGAGAATGGACAGGGCAGAGCAGGATGCAGAACAAGGATGTTTGTTCCTGTCCAAAGTTTCCCTCGGTGCATCGTGGGTGACACGCCTTTTTGATAGTGTAAACCTCTTTTATAGTTCAGCAGTCTGTCAGAGAGTTTGTAATGGACTGATAAATGTACTTTTCCGCCCTTCACTTGGTTGATGGCGTTTAGAAGTCCAATGCACTGCAGAGTTTAGCTCCAACCCTAAGCGCATCGGACCTCCTATGTAAGATTTGAGGAATCTTTGTATGCAAACGATAAAAACACTCATGATCAAAACTGCAATAAATAAATAACAAAAAAAAATCCTTATAATCTTTCAATTAACATTTGTTTTGATTGTTATATTGCATTAATTTAAAAAAAAAACTGCATGTATAATGAACATACTTGTTAATTTTCAAGATAAGTGGACGAAAAAACAACAGAACATAAAAATCATAGCATCATACACCAGCTAAGACCAGCAAACTTAATGTAGACTAAATTAATAAAGCAAGTAAGTACGCTGTATGTATATATATAGTGTTCTCCACTTTTGTTTTACAAACTTAAAACAAGAGGTTGAGAAAACTCAAAAATCTGCTGAAGTTTTTAAAATATATTTTTTAAATAATGAAAAAAAACATTGCTTTTTACAGTATAAATAGACAAAGAGGTAGACAAATATTACACTAAATCCTAAACCTAAAACAAAACTTTATTTTAAAGGAGTAAATAAAGATATTAATGTATTATATTACATATATTATAATTTATTATGTATGTATATAAAGCTACTTAATGTAGACAAAAAAGTTAACAATACAGTCACAAATACTATATTGAATATATAACAGCAAGTTTTAGTCCTCCTGTGAATCCTTTAGTTACAAAAATATATTCATCTTTAGTTGTTATATTATATACGACCAGTTAAAATTTCCATCAGCATTTTAAAGCCATTTTCTTGTGCTTAATATTTTTGGTAGAAATCAGGATATACTTTGGAGTATGGATTCAAAATATATATGTTAATACTTTTATTCAGGAAAGACCCATTAAAATGATTATAAAATAGAGTAAATAAATGTACAATTCTGAAAATCTTGAAAAAAAAGCATCATGGTAAAAAAAAAAAAATATATATATATATATGTATATAATTTTAAAATTTGATAAGAAGTATTAATAATAATTGATAATAGCTGAGTGGCAGATCAGACTGATTTCTAAAGGATCATGTGACAGAAGTGTCTCAGCTTTGCATCACAGGAATAAATTACATTTGAAAATACTTACAAAATAGAAAACTGTTCTTTAAAACATTATTGTTTTTACAGAATTTCATACTGCCTGGTTACCTTATACAGCAACTACATTATTTTGAATAATTTCCATAAAACTGGCATCACAAGCAAACTAACGATACTGACCTGACTAACAAAGAGCAAGCGCACAGGTTTAAACCTGTAAGACAGAGGAATGGCAGACAGTCGGCCGACAGTGATGGCCGCCCAGAAGACACAGGTCAAGTATCCTGCGGTCTTGTGAGGTAGATTCATGGGGGGCGCCACTGCGTAGGTGTACACAAAGCCTGTGTATGAGCCCTGAGGTGCGTGAGATTAAATAATACATGAGTTCAAGTAATTAAGCAAATACACTTAAATTACTGAGCTGAAGCGGCTGTGAAGTGCTAATCCTGCTTACCACTATACCATCAGAAAAGAAGAGCACCAGACCCCCGAGGATATGGATCCCAAAGAAAGACAGCGGAAAGCTGTGCGCGTTGCCAAGGAGACAGCAGCCGAACAAGCCTGCGTGGCCTGAGGGGACACAAGAGCGGGAAGATGACAGAACTTGCTGTCTTTCTGGCTTTTATGCACATCTGACGGCATGTTATTTCTGACATGTGCTTCAACACTAACTGTGAACATGGTCTGACACCACATGGTAATTATTATATCAGATTCAGCGGTGCAGAAGTGCTGCCAGGTTGGGTTCTTACTTCCGGAAGTCTCTTTCTGAGGTCCGGCGTCTTCTGACAGACCAGCGGTTCCCCAGGTTTTCATCGCTAGCACGTCTCCATCTAGTAAACGTCGGCTGGGGTCTGATCCGCACGAGAACAGCCGCTCCCAATACATCAGGATTAATATGCCGATGGGTACAGGAAGCTACATTCAGAGAAGACAGAGTCAATCATTCACTCTTAAAGGGATAGCTCACCTAAAAATGTAAATTCTGTAATTAAAAGACCTTTGTTCATCTTCGGAACACAAATTATGACTTTTTTATTAAATACATGCTTCTCTCGTAAATGTGAAGAACAGAAGAGAAGAAATTTTTAAAGTTGCTTTGTGCACAAATATTTTTTCGTCGCTCCATAACATTACTGTGAAACCTCTGATGTTACATAGACCAGTGAAATGATGTCCTTTCCTTTCTAGGCCTTGTACATGTCCGTTGTGTTGCTGTCTACGCAGAATCAGAAAGCTCAGTTCATAAAAAAATATCTTAATTTGTGTTCCAAAGAGGTCGAACAGGTTTACCGCCATGAGGGTGCATAATAAATGAGTTTTTATTTTGGGGTGAACGAACCCTTTAAAACTCTATTGTAAAAAAAAAAAAGTCTTGACGCAAACTATTTAACCTCAGACAGCAGTATTAACTGTATTTGACAACACACAGCCACACACAAATCATATGACACGTCCTATTCAACTTTGCCAGATCAAA
>JAUMHP010000060.1:5572112-5586817 GCA_032361065.1 Enteromius trimaculatus
AAAATCATTTTCAAACATTCCATTACAATGAATCTGCTCTGAACAACAGTTTAGGAATTGTTTGCATCTAAGATATGCTGCAAACATTTCTGTCTTGCACTTAAAAACTTGCACTTTTTATTAGTTTCTGTGTTATTCGGTGAACATAACGCAACCAAATATCATGTTTTCTCAAGGCTAGAATGTCTCAGCGTTTCTTGCACAAAACATTATTACAACGTATAATACACTATTGTAAATATTATATTATAAATATAATGTATACACACTACCAGTCAGAGGTTTGGAGTCTGAAAGATTTATAACTAAGAATTTTCTGCTCACCAGGGCTGCATATATTTGCTTAAGCATACAGCAACAGTAGTGATAATAATAATAGATTATGATATATTATTAACATTTAAAACAACTGTTTTCTATTTATTTCTGTGATCAGAGCTGAATTTTCAGCTTCATTACTCCAGTCTTCAGCGTCACATAATTCTTCAGAAATCTTTCCAACATACTGATCTAATACTCGCTGCTACAGAAAGATTTCTAATTATTATAAATAGTGAAAACAGTTGTGCTGCTTCATATTTTTCTGTGAATAGATTTTTCTCAGGTTTCTTTGAATAGAAAGTTCAGAGAGCAGCCTAATCTAACTTCTGATGTAACACTTCACTCAACTCACAATATGATACACATTTCTCAATACGTTTTTTTTTTTTTTTGCCCCGACAAAATGCTGCAAAATTTCTGTGAAGTTTAAATATCTCAAATAACAAAACCATAGAATGGAAAACTTAAAAACAAACCACAAATCAAATGAATAAATAAATAACACAAATAAATGAAACCTCTTTTCATTTAAAATTAGGGACAACCAATGCATTTTAATCACGATCCAAACAAAGATGAAATTAGATTGTATCATATTCCTAATTTGAAGCAAAAGCTGAATAACCTTCAGCTTCGTGAAACTATTGATCAGATGTTAGGTGTGTATCAGTTATACCGACACTACTTCTCCACTATATAATAACCACAGTGTAAACAGAACTGTTAGATGGAATACAGTTGCCAAAGAGACAATCTTGAATCATTTCTTTTATTCAAATGCCCTCCCAGCTGCCCTTCCTTCCACATTACTGCTGATAGAGCATTTAGTATGCACACTAACTCCACACAACATTCAGTCTAGCTAGTGTTCTGATGGTCGATAACCTCTTACATTGATGATAGCCATGATCCAGAAGGCGTAGGAAACGTTGGTCACCACCTCTCCGTCAGTGTGGAGCTGGACATTGGACACATTGTGCACATGTCTGCCTGCGAGCTTGTTCCTCAGATGCGTTAATGATGTTGCATTGGTGCTGCTGTTCCCAATCACACAGCTGGTCTCAGACAGGAAGGGGTCAGCGATGAGGGGACTCACTAAAGCGCCGAGACCCACAAAGAAGTGAAGGGCCTAGAAGAGATCAGAGACAACCCAGACGAGGAGGAGAATCAGCAATGATGACAAGAAACGTTTTTAGAACAACTTCTGATTGGGTGTTTGTTTAAAAAAGTGTAACGATGTTCGCTTTGTGTCAGACCCTCAACATCTATTCTTTTCCTGTTTATCTGGTTTATTATATAATTAAAACAAAAGCCGTGTACTGTGTTAAGCTAACTGAGACTTGTTATTGCACTTGTATAAATAGTTGATTTTGACTGCTTCCATTGTTCTCATTTATAAGGCACTTCGGATAAAAGTGTCTGCTAAATCAATGACTAAATATTTTTTTTTCTATTTTACGTTTTTGGTTGAATTTATTTCTAGTTAAAATGTAAACGTATTCCCCCCCGGTTTCACAGACAAGGCTTAAAGGAAAACACCAGAGTTTTTCCATATTCCACTATGTTCGAGCAGATACACATCTCTCCCGTCTCAGTGCGTGCACTTTATCGCTCTAGCACGCGCCACTATATTAGCGTTCAGCTTAGCTCCATTCATTAATTTAGAAACCACCAAACACTTTTAAACACAGTTACGTGATTAGTTTAACGAGTAAGTATTGTAAAACATAATAAAACGTAAAAAAAGATGACTATAATGAATGGCGGTAGAGCACTTCGACCTTGGCGCAGTAATATCATCACTCTGAAAACTCTCCCTCTCACTTCCGTCAATACAACCAAGGAATGATGATATTACCGCCCGGGGGTCGAAGTGCTGCAAAGTGCTCTTCCGCTAAATGCTAACATAGTGGCACGCTAACATTAGCTCTTGGCTAAATGCTAACATAGTGGCGCCACACGCTAGAGAGATTAAGTGCATGCACTGAGACAAGAGAGATGTGCATCAGCTCATCTAAGGTGAGGAAAGAACATCGTGAAATGTGGAAAAATGGTGGCGTTTTCCTTTAAGCCTAGTCCTAGACTACAATGTATGTCTGAGCTGTTTCAGCTGAAATATACTGGACTGATCTTTAAATATACCAGTGCCTTTGTTTTGTTTCAAGATGCACCCTAGCAATTTTTTCACCCTAGTGTGAAAAGAAAAATATATATACACTGAGTAAACTTGTGAAAGTTTTTCTAATCATTGCTTTTTATGATATGATCAATGTAACAGAACTTTTGTTTAGCAACGTCAAATTCAAAATATTTAACTTTTTGAGCAAATGTAAGCCGTCTATGAAATACAAATAAAATAACTTCCTCTTTGAGAAACTGGCAGAGCAACATCACACTCTCAGTTATGCTGTTGCCATGAATAAGACTGTATGACTGGTGTGTTTTGCTTACATATTTCTCACTTTTTTTTTTTTACCCTTTTGTATACCAAGGGTGTATCTGCTTTTACCAGGAACAGTTTTTAAAATGCTACAGAAATCTTGAAATGCCAACAAAAAAGATAGCTTATTTTGCAGTCTGTACTTGTGAGGGATGCATGCTGATGAGAAAAAATAAAAACTTGCATTTAACCCACCATATCAATCATTTGCATAAATATTACGTAAATTGCAAAATTGAACACCCACAATTCTTCACTATAAAGTGTTAAATCAGTTGAAAGTCATAAATTATCATATTGTCAGATTTACTTAATAAGCATTTCTGAATTAAAAACTATTCAATGAGAAAAAAAAGTTAATATGAAAAGTTTTAAAAAAATAAAATATAAAAAAAGTTATGACATTTAAAATATTACAAAAGATTTCACTTTCAAATAAATGTTTTTAAATTTCTACTATTCATTCAAAAAATTATAGTATTATAAATAACTTTTTTATAAAATATATTGAAATAGTAAACATTTATTTTAAATGGTAATAATAATTCAAACTATTATCATTTGTATTGTGTTTTTGATCAAATAAATGCAGCCTGTGTGAACACAAAAGACTTGCATTACCTAGTGTTTGAACTGTAGTGTGTATATATATATATATATATATATAGTTCATAAGAAGTCTTTTGTGTTCTAGAGAAAAGTCAAACGGGTTTGAAGGTGGGTAAAGATGACAACAGAACTTTTTGTTTAAAGAAAAAATTTGTATTCATTGTGTGTAAAGGCTTCATACATGTGAATGGCATATTTCTGCCACAGCCTTTCAGACTAACACTATAATCATGCAAGGTAAAATATACTTTTCTTGGAAGTTACTGAGAAGATACTGACCTGCAGAAAAACTGTGGAGTCCTTCTGGTAGATCTTGACCAGTTGTAGGTTAGAGATGGTGTCGATGATGCCCATGGCAAGACCAGATACTGCCAAGGCAAAGGCCAACAAGAGCAGCTTATGGCATAGTGGGATGACGGCAAAAACAACAGATATGGTGAGGCTGGACACAGCCAGCGCTGACAAAGAATTCACAAGCCTAAGAGAAACAAATGAACCTGTGCATTACAAAAACAAGCATTAAAATAACAGTAGTAATCCGATTTTTGATAGCTAGTTCAGAATACAGCTAGGAGCATTCAAATGGTTGCCAAAATACAGTGCATTATCTACGAGTATAACTTTTTTTAATAGTACAAAAAATGTGACTGAGAATATTTAGTACTATATAAATACAAAATCTCACTTGAAACCGCCTCAGGTTAGTCTTTTGAAATAAAGTTGTTCATTGTGAAGTCTCTGTGATGCTGCCTAAGGCAGGATTTTATTTCCAGATGTCTCTGACTTTATTTTCACCTTGGCCCATTTAATTTCTGTTTATATGACTTATCAAACGTTGCTGCAACTGATAACAGGTGATTCCAGTGGATTCGTGACACTTGCATGCTTTAAACCAAACCAGTCACGTGTAATCAGAAATGTCCCACTTAAGTTTGTCGTGTTTTAGTGCTTTATTATCAGAAAGAATAGAAATCAAGGATGATTCCAGTTTCATTCGTGTCTATTATAATAAGGGAAGCCTTATTATAAACATAGTGAAGACATTCTGACATGTTTCTTGCAATTGTGAGATATAAAGACAGAATTGCAAGTTATAAAGTCAGGAATTTTGACTTTATAACTAACAATTGTGTGACATTAAGTCACAACCCTGACTTTTTTTGAGATTGCTGCTAATAGTGAGTTTTAAAGTCTAATTTTGAGTGGAAAAAAGACTGATATGTACAAAAACCTTTTTACAATTTTACTAAAAGGCGGACGGGTTAGGCAGCAGTAAGCTGCATGCCACAAACTGTAAAATCAGAGGAGAAGAACAGACAGGTAAACACAGAGAAGGTTATTTGATTAAATATAGTCAGGACTGAGATAAAGATCTTTTACAAGAGAGCCATACCCATATCCACAGAGATAAACAAAGAAACGTGATAATCTGTAATAAGGAAAACAAAAAGAAAGGGACTTGTCTAACACTGAGAGCACAAGTCTCCATATAAAAGCCATTAACCTGAGGGTACAACATGACGAGCACACGAAAGCCGCTCTGGCTATCGTATCTGCATAGTTCTACGTGTTTTTCAGTCAATAATTCCATGCTAATAATTCCATGATATAGTCATGAGACTGTGGAATGAGCAACAAAAGAAACTGTTAACGAATATAATCAGTGATTATCAACAGTTATTTGTTTATAACCATAAAAATCACTCAGCTCTTCCTCGAATGCTACTTTTAAAGGATTAGATGTTGTCCAACCTTTTCGAACCCACTTACAAAAATGAATTTCTTTATTATATCTTTATCTGTCAGGTAGAACAGCAGGAGGGCAGTGTATGTTTTTATGGCTCACATCCCATATAAGAGACGGTGATGAGCACATGGATTTCCAGAGAGGCCATGGATGGGTTAGAAACCAATCATTCAGTTAAAAATCAAATAATCAGTTACGGTGATTAAAAAAACAGTTTACTATCTGGATGGTAGTATCAAAACGGGTATCAAAATGCGACGCAAAATGGTCTTGACCAAGAGTCAAAATATTGACGAGTTGAGAGTGTGAACGTGTTGATTTGAAATGCTTTATCTCATGAGGAAGTGACTGGGAGAAAAAAGGGAAAGACAACAACAAAACACATGAGATGAACTTAAGGTTGGAATACACTACATCATTTACAGTCTGGAGAAGTTAACACTAGTTGCAAAAAAACAGAGCCTGCAAAAACTCAGTTTTTCAGTTCAGTTCAGAACAGTTCAGACCATGATTCCATTTAGTCGTCGCCTTTTTTTTAATTGTGAGTGACTTTAAAGTGTGGGAGTGTTTAATCTTCAGTCGTGTAGTGTGTGATGGCTAGTTTTTCTTCTGTGACTGTGTACAAAGTTATTCCACGAGTTCGCGCTTCCTCATTGATAGTAATAATAATAATAATAATAATAAAGCATGTTTGGCGTGCTGTCGTTAGCGAGCCGGGAGCTCAGCGGACCCCGAGCCTTAGTAGCGAGAACCGTAACAAGGGCGTAGCTCGGAGTCTAGATCGAACCCTGCATGCCCCCCTGGAGGGAGCGAACGGTGGAGAAGGGGAGGCGGAGGGAATGCAAGAACGAGACTCGGAAGGGAAGGAAAATGGATTATTTATAGTGGTAAGATAAGGATTGGATTGGCTTACGATGAAGGCGGGACTGATTAATAAAGTTGTGCCAATTGTGTCTAATAATCGTCTGCCCTTTCTCCCGAAATTAGTTCGCAACTTAATTAAGTGTATGACGCCTGGGGTTTTAAAATTTGTTCAGATCTGAACAGTTGTCTAGTAGTAGTCTATTTCATCCTTTACTCTTTCTAATAACGTTTAAGCACAACTGTATAAGAAAAAATGGAGTTGAATAAGTTTAGAGAAAGTAAAACATAAACTTATTTTCGAAACAAACAGGTTACCAACAGTTAGCACCATACAGTACTACAGACAGTTGATTGTAACCAGGTTGTAAGTACTGCTTCAAAATGCCAAAAGAAGAAACAGGAGCAAGAGACAAAAAAATTGAGAATAGGCAATTCAAACTCAAACAGGCTGTTCACAAGCTGATCAAAAGTTTAAGACTATAGCATGGAGCATGGCAGGATTGTTGAGTCGCACAAGCAACTTCCTGAGAGTTACAGGATCATGACCTGGGGTGCTTCATCCTTCAGTGGGATCATGGATCTTCAGGTTGTGCAGGGGGTCAAACCGTGGCTGGCTATGGCACTGGTTGCAGTGGCATCCCTCATCACTGAGGGGCCTTGTCTTTGTGACTGCTGGTACTGCTGGTTACAAAACAGCCGCCTGATGTAGGACCCCTCCAGGAGAATAATGCTGCTCTTTTGGACCAATCTGCGTTTTACCCTGATATTTTTTTGGTTCTACCACTTGAGTATTTTGTCCCGTAACTCTCAGGATCTTTTAAGAAATGTAAAATGACTCTGTGTCCAGCCTCGGCAGTGATGGCATGTTGCAAGAGCACTTGCTTGTCCGGCTTAACAATCCTGACATGGTTCAAAGACAGAAAGACCTTTGGCCTTCGCCATCAGCAGGTCATGACAGTGTCACTGTCTGAAGAACAATGACATAAAAGCAACATTTTTGTGCAGATTTTAAGGCTACGGTCGTTTTATCTGCTGATGAACAGCCTGTTTGAGTTTAAATGCCGTTTTCAATAAAATGTTTCAATAACATTTTGAAGCAAGTACATACAACCTGGTTTCAATCCACCTGTTTGAAATGCAAATACCTGTAATGTTTCCCCTTGTCTAAAGACTTTGTATAGGAGTGTAGATAGATAGATAATCTTCGGAAGACATCTTTTTTTCAGTTCCTTATTGCTTTAAGGAACTAGACTAAGTAAGTGGTTGTTTTTTTGTGTGTGTTTTTTTGAACTGTAAAACCACAACTGTAAATAAAACATTATTCAACAGGCCCATTAACATTTTTATTCAGCACATTACAGTGCATATCTTCAGAAATTATTTTTTTAAGTACCATTATACCTTATTACATTAATATAAGAGTTTCATATATAGCATAATCATCAAGGTCAGGAATAAACTGGGATATTTTAAACTGTAATATATTTAAAAAATGTCAACATGTCATCCTGCATACATAATATTGCAAGAGATCTCTCCAAAACACTCACGTTTTACTGAAGAATCCGCCAATGGTGCTTCCAATAAAGAGGAAAAACTGTTGGGAGAAGAAGACCAGAGTGATCTCCTGTAGCGTGGACTGAGTCTGACATCTCAGGTCCAGGATGGTGGGACCCAGAAAAGCGACACATAGTCCAAAACTAAAGAATACACTCCAATATGTGAGAGTATGCTGCCAGTTACTGCGGAATAATGCGCAGATCCGTTCATTAAGCAGTTGCTTCATCCTGGAGAAAGTTTCTGAGATGTTTCTTGAAGCATTTACGCAGTGGAGTTCATCACTGGCGTGGGAGGAGACTTGCCTAAAGTGATAGTCGCGTGTTCAGAGTCATCAGAGAGATACCTGTCCGATTCGCGAGTGAGTCGTTCATTCAAATCGGTTCTTTTGAATGATTCAATCTGACATGCCCTCTTTTATGGAGAAGCGCCGGTAAACATATATTTTAGTCATGTTTTGCATAATGTATGTTACTGGTGTTTTATGTGTTTGAAAAGTCAAAGAAACTTATTTTAGGAAGTCAAATATTGTACAGCTTCCCATTAGACACACACAAACTGAAACGTTAGCAACGTAAAACATGCCCACAGTTATATAGCAAACATACCAACATTTGACGACAAGCATTTAACTTAGGCTAGTATTTAATTGCAATAAATGCTATACGCCACGTACACAGTGACTTTAGATGAACAAACTAATTCATTTAATTAGCTAAAATTATTTAACAGGCGAACACCATAACATAACGAAAGAAAAAGAATAGGAAAAAACCATTAGAGGTTTTCAGCAAGTTTAAGATTGTCAATTGGTCCTGGCTAAAAATAACATTATCGAGTCACTCATGACTCAAACGAACCGATTCAATAAAAACCAAATGATTCATTAAAAAGATTCAAACCGATCCGTGTACCAGGTGTGTTTCCCAATAGTTTGGTCGTCATCAAAGTCAACATAAATGTGAGGGTAAGAAATCACGCATTGCTGCTGGGGCTGTCACAGATATTTGGACTGTTTTGTTTCACAGATATTTTCATTTTAACCGCACGTTCATCTGACAGGTCCGACGAGTTCAGTTAGTCTTTTGTTGCAGCTATGCTTAGAATGATGCAAACACTAATTTGCACACATCCTGCTATCAAATACATCCAAATCCAATTGCAAGTTTACTTTATAAAGTGACAAGACAGTAAAACTATTGTTTGAGACGAGGGTAACGTTAGTCACATTTCCATGGTACAACACAACGTCATCATTTATTTAGTTTATTATTTAATTATTTTTTGGCATTTCTTGCAGTCACAATACATTCAGCTTCAGAATATCATAATAGAATAGACAAATCACACAAAATATTTAATATCACGTTCCATACAAAAAATCTAAATCTTTTATAAAACATTTAGACATCATCTAAGTTCATTTAATACCATAGTTAATTTTTTTTTTTTTTTGTCTGGCAAAAGTTCACTGAGAATAAAGAAAACACTTGTCAAAATACATATATTTTATATATTAATAATTTTCAATAGAGTATTTAAAATATTTTCATTTACCACAAAACACATAAATTAGTGCCGCTGCTGCAGTAACGTTAAACTAAATCCTTTTGAGTAAATATATTTGATAGAATTTCCTCTGTGTACTTATTCTCAATATTTCTGTTCCCTGTTGGCCTTTAAATGACTTGCAGTAAGCTTTTCATTTCTGTCCACTGTAAAACTAGCTTGTGCTCAGTGCCATTTACAGTAAAGAGTCATAGTGCTTCAATTTTTAAACTACAAGATACAGTAGGAGAAAGGGGAAAACATTAGGTTTCAAGTCCAAGACACTTGCATGCCATGTGCAAATACGGAGTAGCAATTAGCTTAAATGGCAAGACGAATATCTGCATGTGCAATTACTTGAGAGGACCGAGATCCTTGAGGAGATTGAAGTAGATGGTTTTTCACAAGGCGTAAAATTGGACCCCATCATCTCTTAAGACGGTCTGCAAAAGGCACCTTTTGAAGATTTCATAAATTAGTAACTAGTTAAAGATGCTGTAAGCGAGTACAGCTTCCTCTCGAGCCAGATACGCTTTTTGCCTTTTCTAAGCTCACTTACAGCACCTTTAGTAGTTGAAACTTAAATGGTATCATGACAGGATTCAAGTAGTTCTCTATTCAATGGCTCAAATATTTATATGACAATTTACATTTTTAACGTGCCAACTCTTCTCTGTATTATAGTATTGAATGAATGTTGAAATAAACCGCAATAGCAGCTTGTGCAATGACTAATCAAACACCCATGGCAAAACAAGTCAAACCTCAAACAGAAATAAAGGAAATTTCACACGGCGGGAAAATTAGGACATGAAGCTACCATGTTTCTTACACATACACGCACAATTAAAAATACTATGAACGTCTGAAAATACTACTAGATCTAGGCGGAAAAGAGGCTGAACTCAAGTTTAAATGTCTTTCCATTTAAAGCATTGAGCTTTAGGATCAGTGTGGTTTTTAGGTTTGCAATAGACTGCAGGAGAGAACTTGTAACCAGCTAATGGTACGACTGAGAATGATTCACTTCTATTCAGTCCGTTTTCTAATAAATTGGTGCGTGTGGATGGATGCATGCATGTTTTGGATGGAGAAACGAAGCTGTTTGCTTCATCATGGTTTTGTTCTGGCCATCTCTTCACGCACACCGCTTTGATTCTTGTCCTCAGAATATGCTTTGTCTGCGGTTTTTGCCCCGACCTGGATTTGGAGACAATGAGCCACTGTTAGACGCTGTTAGCTGCAGGAGTGCATGTGAGTATTTTATAGTCTTACAGGTTTATGGATGGGATTATTTAGCATGACTAAACATGATCAAGTTGTGCTCTGCAAATAGAGGTGAGTGATGTCAAAGCAATGGAATTGAATACCCGGCGGCTGAAATACTGAGCTCTTGTGTCCCGGATCCTTCTGTAGCTGGATCTCCCTCAGTGAAAACACAGACGAGGCTAGAGAGGATAGAAAACAATGGCTGATGATCAAAGCAAATATATGATCTTGTTTGCTGTTTCATCAAGGTGAAAGACAGATTATAAGGCTCGTGTTGTGGTGATGTTTTATGAGCAGACTCTAGTATTGGGATAAACTCACTGTCAGGTATGGAGTGGATGTTCTCGCCCAGAGTCAGGAAGTAAGAGTGTTTCAGAGACGATTCGGCCGAAATCCTGCGCCTGGTGTCGTACTGGGCAGACACAAAAAATGAGGGGAAAACAGAATTGATGCAGTTTTATTGGATAGTTTTTTCTAGTGTATCTGTGCAATGTATTTATTTATCTAACTAAATATGACAAAACAGTGCAAAATAAATTACAAAAATATAAATAATTTAACAGTTCTTTTTGGTCCTTGAATCTGATTGGTTGAGAGGAGTGTGATATTCTAGTGACAACCTGTTTTTCTCACAGCGTGTCCCAACTCCATGTTTTTTATAAAGACACAACATTATTATGTATGAATATGTATAAAAAAAAATGTTTATGTATATGGATAAAATGCGAAAACAGTTCATTAAAAAAAACTGAAATCCGTATTTAGCAAATAAAAAATCATGTTTTTTCATTGTGAATTCCAATTCTCAATCAAACTACAGCTGGTTTTTATTTGACTATAAAAGAAACTAAGAAAAACAGGTAACTTCTAACGCAATGAAACAATAAAAACATGATGACATAATAACAAAACTATTTTTTTAAGAATCTAAACTACTAGATGGCACAAATCCATGGTGCATCACTTTCTAAATGAACCTCTTTTCAAGACTCTCGTGTGTATTTCTCTGATCCTGTATTCCTGTAAACAAATCTAGTGCCATTTTTTTTTTTTAAATAAAAACTAGCTGTAAGAGAGTAAATACGCCATTGATAGAGGGACAAGGGTGTGTGTTTTTTATTTATTTATTTTATGAAAAAGACGACCGATAGATAAAATGCAAATAGAATAGATAGTGCTAGTGTTAGAGGGTCAAATAAAGATGGAAGGGGTGTGCTTCAGGTGCTCAGATTGAGTTGGTGTATATATAATATAATAATTAGAAATAAAATTAACCATATGTTAAGATTTATATGTGTGTGTGTGTGTGTGAGAGAGAGAGAGAGAGAGTGTATAAAATATATTACATGTTATATAATTTCAGAATATTTTTTATGACATTTTTTAAGTATTTTTGTTTTCTCAGAAGGGAAAGATTATATTTTTGTTTTAGTCAACTTAAGTATGAATTAAATTGTTTTATCGATTTTTAGCAGTACAGTAGACACTAACAAAAATGGACTAAAGGGAACTTGCTTCACTTGAGCTTGAATGCTTGTGAAGTGTGCGCATGCGCAACACTTCTTTCACTGCTTCGCGCACTTGAGCCCAAGTTACAGTAGCCGCCTGTGATCTTCCCCGTCGTGTGTGCTCTTCGCTAATGACTCGATTTGAGCACAGCTCCCCTGACTTGTTGATGCCTGAGCTATAAAATAGTTTTAAATAATGAAGCACCCATCACCCTGCTGTCATCTCACACAAAGTTATAAAATTGTCTCCGGCGAAGTTTGGCGTTGTTTCAAGCGAGCAGAGCGTTCAGAGCGCATTGTGTGAGGCTGACGGCGCGATCAGTCAGCGGGGTTTGATGAGAAACAGGTGCACGGTTCGGACTCATTAAGGCCGCTGTCACCATTAACGAATCGCGCGCTCCGCGGTCTTTCATCATAATGACAGGTCAGCGCGCACTCAAGCTGCGCGCGCCATCAGAACGCGCAGGGAGAAAGAGAGAAACGCATTCACGTTTCTACACAAATACCGCATTCTACCGAAATACAAACGCACGCAATCTTATACCTCCCATTGACATCGACTTGTTCAGTTAAATAAATCGTAACTATTACACACTGACCCCTACCTCTTGTTTATGTTTTTTACCATCTGACACCATCAGGGTAAAGGTTTACATGTAAAGGTTTACTGAAGGACAAGTGTATTGACTTTAAAATGTTGTAAATTAAGCTATAATTGGATGGTTTTAGTTGGTTTAAGCTGGCTTTCCAGTCTAAAACAAGCGTAAACAAAACAAAGACTCTGACAAAGACCAGCAAACCCACTTAATGAGTGGGAAAAAAATGTAGATAATGTAGACAAGTTTACAATACAATATAGAGACTGTAAAAAATAAATAAATAAATAAATGTGTCCGCAATGGTTGCCAGAATAATTTTGTATACAATATAGAAAAAAAAAGTTAAAGTATAAAACATTAATTTACAAACAAGAAATACATAAAAAGTATTAAAAAACATTATTATTTAATAAATGGGAATAACAATTTCGGGTTTTGGACTGTAATTTATTTATATGTGTTCTATGTAGTTCGAAAAGCTGTACAATTAACAGCATGTTACTGTAAAATTACATGAAATGACTGGTTAGATGTTTTTCTCTGTAGTACGAGAGCTTACTCTTAACCTAATAACAGTTTTGTTTCGATTTTACAGTTAAAATTACAGTTACTGTGTTTTACAGTGTAAGCTAGCTCACAGTTTACATGCATTACTGTATGCAATATATAGTGTAGACTGCAGTCAGAGTGCTGTGAACAGCATTGAGTCTTTAGCCTGTGGCACCCCTCGTTGTTTAGTCATTCCCCCAACATAATCTTGAACATTCCTCTGAAAGGTCCTTACTCTTTCCTGTACCTGAGTGAAGCGTGGAGGTGTCAGCCTACGTTTGTTTACCTGTGTTTTGATAACGCTATAATGCTCCGTGCCTGACACCCCTGCCTGTATCAAACTAATTGGACCTGGAGGAGAGCAGGCAGAGAGGGGAAGTTGACACCATAATTAGCTTCTGAGCTCACTCCGTCTCGGCAGCGAAACTCTTAACAAGGGCATTTTTTCACCCGGGGATTTGTGGGAGCTGAAGACAGTTGCAGTTCCATGGCATTAAACAGCACCTCGCTGGCCTCTGAGTCTGCACATGTGCTGAGCTTGTTAGAAATCACACGAATGTCTGTTCTAATGCTTGACCAGCTTTTTTTTTTTTTCTTTTTTGTTTGATTTCAGTTATGATCGATTATAATTAAACAGTAGCGATGATTTTGAATTTATTAGTAGTTCTAATTTTTAAGCTGTTGGTAAAACAAATTGGAATAATAATTTGTGAACATTCCGATTTTGCATAAATATAATGGCTTATTTAGTCATTTTAATTAGGATTTTTTTTATCTGAATTTTTTTTATAATTCTCTTATTTTTGACTTTTGACATGATGCATAATGTTTGGAGTAAAACAGGTCCAAAAAATTAGTATTTGTGACCAATAATCTAATTGCAAAACCTTTTTTTTTGTTGTTGTTTAGTATTTGTTTAGTATCACAGTCATAAATAGTAGTATTGTTGTTATACTAGTGTTGTTATTGATGATAATAATACTGTATGTGTAATATTACAAAAAATGCTGCCGATATGTTTTTCTCAACTGAGAATGAGCAGCTTTTACATAAACAGCATGTTATAGCGACATGCTGGAGATTTTTATCAGTGTGCTCTGATATTAACCAGTAGAAACTTGTGAATATGAGTATTATCACATCATTTATCTTATATTTAGCAGATGTCAACAGAATTGCATACATAGTTGCATGGCTGTATTTACAGGAGCACACCTGGGTTTATTGTTATCATCTGTTAAAACCATATTATTTCCAACAATAAACGGACACATTATCAGATGTATACAACATGACGTACTTATTTTTTTTTCTATTAAAATAGGCAGTCATTTTCCTATTTTATCCATGCTGTGATGTCAGGAATACTGTCTTCCTGCTATTGAGCCATATGTTGTCCTCCGATGACCTTCTTCATCAGCTTGGCGTTTCTAAACACAGTACCACTGCTGGCTACAGTAGGTGTGTGTGTGTATGTTTGGACTATTCTCAGTACAGCCCTGCAGGGCTGTTGTTTCTGACATCTGATATAGTCTGGCAAATCCTCATATTGCGTAAATCTAAATCTCAAATCTTATTGGCTCCTCATCAACATTCCATGAAGGAAAAAGAAACATTGACAGAACAGTGCACCTCAGAAAATATGTTTCATTAAGAAGGTTGTAAGTACATAAATAAAAGGTTGATGCTTGCTT
>JAUMHP010000060.1:5598547-5609288 GCA_032361065.1 Enteromius trimaculatus
CCGCTCTCCCGGCTCGCTCCCCAGACAGCACGCCAAATTTGCTTATTCATTATGAGGAAAGCGTGAACTCTTGAAAGATTGCTTATGATTATTGTGTTAAGTTGTATTAATTTGTAGAAAGTGTTTGCTAAATGACATGCCTAATAAGGTTTTAAAATGTGATATTTCTGGTATTTTACTCACAAAAGAGCAATTTCTAACTAATATTTTAGAGCTGAGCATAACTAGAATAAAACCATGTTGAATCATATCCCTGACTTTTCCAGGCAGAGCCAAAAGCACCTTTAAACGTTAATAAACACATTTGTAACTGCTTATACAAAGATATGAATCGCTATTTGTTTCTTTATTAAAGCGAATTCACTTCAGCTATTTTTCCAATACTTCAGGTTTTTCTCATGCAGTCTTTAGATACGGTATTCCTCGGGGTTGTACTGTATGTAGTACATTATTTCTCACAATTTGCAATGTGCATGCTTTGTTGCACTTAATGGAAAATTGACAGGCTAGTCGCAGTACAGCTTTGAGCATATTAGAGACTGATGTCTCTTCATACCAAAAAAAAGCCCATTAAATCAGAAACCACATTCAACACAACTCATATTCACTGTAATCGCCTGCGGGAAATCTCATAATGAACACATTTGATTCTTCATTTCAATGGCTGCTGCTTTATGTTTTTAATTTTTGCCTGTAGCATATTATTGTTTTCCCAAGGAAAGTGAAAACATCTTACCTCTCCTAGTTTGCCCAACTTCACATACGTCTCCAGTTTCCCAAAGCCAATGTCCGACTGGAAAACAATGGAATAAAGTGTCTTCAATTTGTTAAAATAGTTTATTGACAACATTTATGAATAGTTTTAGAAGCTGTAAACAGTGCAAGGGCATCAACATACGTAAAAAATAAGCACATTTAAGAGCTTAAACGGCATGTGAGGTGGTTATTAAGGTTCCTAGTGGTATTTAATGTGAAGAAGAGAGTTGTGTAGGAACCACTGATGGATTTTGTGCGTGTAGCAGGAGGATATGCTAAGTTAAACAATAAAAAAACATAATCTGTAATTGCGATCAATCCCTTGAAAGCATGTAAACTTGTTGTACATTGAGTTTTATTTGTGTGGCGGCAGCAGCATAATTATTTGACAGAAATTGACCTCCAATAGAAGAATGTGTGTAGAAGACATTTATGATAATGCTTTTTTTAAACCCGTTCTTGCAGTAATGCTGTGAATGCTGCTTTATTATGTAAGTATTTTCATCTGTATTGTTCAGTGCTGAGGCTGTTTTTGTACAAACACAGAAAGAAATCCTAGACCTACGCAAGTGTACATACCTGCTGTGCATACACTATTCACAATCTGCATTTCAAAAACAGTAGGAGATCTAGTTTGACAGAGTGTAATGGTAAGGTCCTAGAAGTAAAATACCATTCGTTTTTATGATATTTCACTCTCAAAAGAGCAATTTCCAGCTGATGTAATATTTTACAGCTGAGCCTAAGTAGAATAAAACCATATTGCACTTTTTTATTTGTACAATTTTTTGTAATTTCCTTGACTTTTCCAGGCACCTTTAAACGTTAATGAAAACATTTATAACTGCTGATATGAAGATGTGAAAACCTGATTTACCAGGTCCTAGAAGTAAAAAAAAAACCTTTCATTTTCTCCATAATGAATTATTTTTGAATAGTAGCTTAAAAACCTACAAGTCAGACCTACTGTGAGCTACAAGGTTGTTAATCGGTGTTCTGTTGAAGACACCTACTTTTCCCATGATTCTGCAGAGCCTTAAATGATGTACAGTCAGTTTTTATGCACTAAACTACTGTTAATTTGACTGTATGCATACTATGTAGTTTTTGAAATGCATAAAAAATTTTTAAACATGAAATCAATGCTTTCATTTTTACTGGAGTTTTCACTATACCTCATGGGATTGTTATTCTTTTCCTTAGTAAAGCCATTAAACATGTTGTCTTTTTGTATAATTTTCAAATCCTTTTTTTTGCTTCAAATCAAAGTTTGTTGTGATTTGCTTTGATTGATGTCTTATAACTCTAAACATGGACTGTGTAGACATTGTATCAACTTAGTTCTTTTATAAACGGCATTTGCCTGAAGACTTTCTGTCTACGGCGTTCTCCGTTTCTCTTTTTGAATGCCGTGTGCAATTGACGTCGATGGCGACCGGTTTACTTCACTTACTACACACTGTCGGTGCGAATGCAACCCTTTTAAATGGTACTGGAAAATAGTTCCCAAAATCGTCTCAGTACTTTAGTACTCTGCTTCTAGTTCTGGAACTAAAGTGGTGTGAAAGGCCCTTATGTAATATTGCCAGCTAGCCGTTCAAAATCGGTTGAAATTCAGGCCCAAAATCTGCCCGAAAAAGACATTTCAGACTAAATATTTCAAAACATATTATGTTGTTATTTGATTTAGAAGGGTCTGAAACTTACATACAGCACCTTTAAATGCAAAATGTTTTGGTGGATTAGAGTTTCTTTTAATATGTAGTTATTAGTGTGAACTTGAGCTATATTATGACCTTGTTTTGATTGATCACTAACTGTCTAAGCGACTTTCATTTGGTTACTAACCAGTGAAGCTCTTCTGGACATGCGGCTGAGCGGTTTGCATGGCGGAGGGCTTTCCATCTGCAACTTCTTCAGAAACTCTGGAGGGAGACGAATATCCATGGGCAGAGACATCCTCTTAGTTACATCCTGCACACACGTCAAAGAGCCGTCAGCTGTTAGCGTTCAGGTAGCACACATATGAAAACACAGCAGGTCAAGATGAATATGACAGCTTTCTCCACCGCGCAACACAACTCTACGCCTATAGGCAGAGCTGACTATTCTTACCGTGACGAACTCGGCAAGACAATGAGAAAACCTGTCACTTTTCTCCAGTATGAAGACTCTCACTCAATAAAGGATTCTGGCATAATCTTAACACGCCAAGGCAGGGTAGGACAAAATGTTGCATCTTAAGACGACCCGAAGTATATCAAAGCTTCTTAAATGCAAGAAGATTGTTGGTTAGAGTTGGTAACTCGATTCATCGCCATGGTTAGGAGAAGCCCAAAACAAGCACGGCAATGAGGGGGAATCTTATGTACTCTGAAAAACGAGAGCATTCCCTGTGATTCCTACCGCTCTGCCTTGTGGCTGAGTTTGTACGGTTGTGCAATAAAACTAGCCAGCGATTCTCAATAAAACCAGGGAATAAAAAGTCCTCCTTTCTCCTCTGCGCTCTCCCGTCATGCCTGTGGGAATAAAATAAGGGTGCACGGAGCAGATAAAAGGGTTGCGAGAGCAGAAAGAAGCCGTCGGATTTGAAAATGGGAGAGGGCATTCATTCCAATTTTCCCCTTCTAGATTCATGGCCACTGAATAAGAAAACTGACAGCCGAGGCAAAGAACACTCCGGATGTGGAGTCTGCCTTTTGTGACGCCGGACTAACTTACAGGTAATACTTCCACTCCATTTAATGATGAACTCCATCTTTCTCGTGTGCTTCCGACGGAGGCTTTCCTATCATACAGATATGGATTCGCACGGATGATTATGGTGGAAGTGTCTCACACCAATGAAATTAGAAGACATTAGACTAGTTCCCCAAATCTAGTGCATTTATGACAAACTAGAATTTTCTACATTTCAAGGTCAGTCGTATTTGAATTGAGGGCAGTTTTTTTTAAGCATATTTCATAAATTATTGTTGTTAATCTGCTGGCATGTGCCTCATAATTTATGTGACAAATCCTATTTAACTAGTGTTTTAAAGATTGCGGTCCTCTCTCAGGTGACTGAAATCCTGCAACAGGAGGTTGTCCGGATGAAAAGCCAAAGGGATGGGCCTTTCAACCATTTCAAGTGAAGAATTCTGTGAATTCTTAAATATTGCAGGTTTACAGTTGCATTTTATTCATTTGAGTTCCTCCAAAACACAAATCATCAATGTAATGAGAAAATAGGATAATGCATAGAGCCTCTTAATAAGGGAATCGGTTCAGCACTGCAGCTGGAATTGCTTTTCAGTTCAGTGCTGAACAGGGTAAAGATCTGTCTTGGCTCATTTAAGAAAGGTCTGACTGAAAACGAGCTTAATGATCAAAATGCAAGTGTGAACTTTGCACTCACATTGCTCTGGAAAAAAATAGCACTTTAAGAGCACTTAAATGCAAAGTTTCTCAGGAAAACACAAAAGTACCAGAGAAAGCAAAACATTTTTCTTCCATCTTATATTTTTTACCATTACCATGTCCCTTTAGGGCCTCTGTAAAACTGATTACATTAGTGTTAATGTAAGGATGAAAATCAGTACATAGCGATTCATATCGGTTGAGATGTTAAATAAATGACGATACAATTGGAGTTTATCTGAATGTGTCTTTGACCGTGTTTAGAAAAGTTTACATGGTATTTTCTTTTCATCTTGCCTCTGCATGTTAAATTGGTGTTCATAACCACAGCGCTTCTTTTTTACATCAGTTAACCAAGGTGATGCCGTATCGCTGCTGTCCCATGAGCACCACCTGCAGAGTGTATTTGCGTCTCATTCAGGCCGTCTGACGTTTTTGTTTCCTTTATAATTTTACAAAACTAAAGTCAGACCATTCTAGTTTATTTTGAATTGATACAATCAAATTTAGATTAAAATCTGCTTGTATGCAGCATCTTTGTTTGGATCATAATTAAAATAGGCCTACAGAGGTTGCTTCTAATTTTAAATGGAAAGAGCAGAGTCAAAGCTTTGTTTCTTTACTGCTTGTTTACATTAAGATATTTATTTTATTCGTGTTATTTTGATTTGGAGTTTGTTTTAAAATTACAATCTTGTTTTGTTATATCAGTTCGACTAAGAATTATTTAAAAGTTTTGTCTGAGAAATAATAAAACGACACCTTTTAAATCATGTGAAAATCGTATCGCAAAATCATTATAGTAAATCGTATCGCATCGTAAGTTGAGTGAATCGCTACATCCCTAGTTCAAAGACAAAAACTTGTCATTGCTTTAGTACTATTATGTAACTGGTCTCCTGGTCTCACCTTAGAAACCAAGCATTTGATAATGGCAGATGCCTCTGGCAAAGACTTTATTAAGGACTCAGACAAGATTACAAGCAGAGCTTGTGTTGTTCTGTCAGGATCACTAGGACCCCATCAAAGCTTTTGGAAAGAGCACTTGGCTGGGCTTTAGCAAGGAGAAGGATGAAATGATTAAACATGACTCACCTCCATGGAGAATCGGCGGTGCTGGACTTTGTTGCGGTACTGCAGTTGGGTGGGAGACTGAGCCTGGCTGTCTGGAGCTACTGGACTGGGCTGCAGGCTGTGTAAACCCAGACTATTGGGCACCACACCTGTAGAAAACAATCACAGTTACTTTAGAGTATTCTGATATCCATAGTTCTTCATTTTCCACCAGTAGTTTTTAAAATGATAGCAGAAGTTATGTTCACTGGAATGTGCTTAACACAAATGGCAATTAATTTAATGACTATGGATATTTTAGAAAAAAATCTATTATATAAAATATATTAATGGCACACAATTTTTTTTTTTTTAGAATTAATGTGTGCATAGGTATTTTGTAGTAGTAAAGTTAATAATAATATTTATTATTTTAAATGATTGTGCTAGTATTTTCTGCCTAATAATGATAATTAATCAAAAATATGAAAATATAATGAATATTTCTGAAAACAAATATAGTAATATATAATAATAGATAGCAATGTAGTTATAATAATAATAATAATAATAATAATAATAATACTAATGCCTTCTTTAATAAATTAAAAAATTGTCCTAGTATTATAAACATTGTTTGAGATGTAAATATAATTTCCCTTCTTTTAGTTTGGCCATGGTTATAGTTTTCATCACCATAAAAACAAAATGTCTGCAGCGTTTTATAGATGTGATGTGCAGAATATGATTATTTTGTCAACACTGTAAGGATTTTCTGTCTGTCTGTGGTTCGATAGATGGAGCTGATAGTCAGAAACCATCCTGTAGCCTCCACTCATTTAATATTTATGATAAATATTTGACAGTATTCTTGTATCTAGGAGTATTGAGTGATGGGCAAGGAAAAGCACATTTTGTGAGCGAATGGAAAAAGCAGGAGAGCATAAGCGATCACTTCTGAACATGCTGTACCAAAAAAGAAAAAACAATTGCTTCACATATACAGTAAACCGTAAGATATTTTTTAGTTCTGTACCCACACTCGAAGCCGTGTTTTAGTGATCCCGCTGTGCTTTGTTTAGTTGTTGCTCCTATTACTCCGGAAACCTCAATGGCAACTGTTGCATTCATTAGGTCATAAGAGTGGTCTGAAGGGCCTCTACAATCTCTTGTGCCTCTCTCGAACCGTACTCGCCCCACCTCTTCTCTGATTAGCCTGCTAACTCAATAACCGTGAGGTCAGCTTTGGCATATGCTGATGACGGCATCATTAATCAAGCCCACCGCAGTTAGCAGAGCGATCGCAATTATCGCGCCGAGTTTCATGCATTTATGATGTGGCTATCTAAGTGTGTGTCAATCCAGCCACCCCAATTAATAACGTCTGTGTCAACAGACTGTCAGCACAAATCCAATTACGCCCCTATACGGCACGTCTGATAGGGACCCACCGACGCCACGGCTGACCCCCTTCGCAAACGCACGGCAGATGCCCACGGCAGCCTGGTATTTTCACTGCCAAACCGTGTTTTCGGAGGTGAGAACGAAAATCAAAATGGCTTTTCTGCTCCATCAGTTCAATTTGGATGAGGGGGCTTGAAGGGCCTCCGGAGGCGGCGGGGTGGGAGCCCCCAGTCCATTTCACAGCGTCGTGGCGGCATAATTGAGATCCACCTCATTATTGGGCCGAGCCCGGTGCTGAATGAGAATTGCCTGCCAGGCTCATCCGTTCTCATTTATGCTGGTCTCATCCTCTTCGGACCGCACAAGTGAACTCTTTAACGGAGCCATTTAGGCGGGAACGCAGAGAAATGTCACATCTGGCAGAGACACCCAGTCGACGCGGTCGCATTACCCACGGCTGTCTTTATTCTATCCGAGATGATCATGACAGCTGTTGTGCGTGTCCCTGTTATGACTCCTATATATTGGGCCTGAGTTGCCAGTATTAATCAATCATTTTTTATCAATCTTCATTTAATCTCGATATTCTTTCTTAAATAACAAGGTCGATCTCTGAAAGCCAACTAACACTAAAACAGTAACCATTAATAGAGCTATATTAGCATTTGCAGTACATCATCGTGCTGTATTATTCTGTTTATTAATACATTTATGCCAGCTGTTGCTTTAAATGTGCAATATGTTATGTTGCCAGTTAGGGGTTGAAATAGGTACTGCAGTCCAAATTCAAAATGGTGATTCTCCTGCCCCCCTCTTCCTCAGACTAGGTGCTTATGCGGGTTGCCAGATTGAGGACATGCAACAGGAATGAGCGCAGTTCAAATGGAAGGGGATGAGCCTCACACTGTAAGTTGATGAGTTGATTTTAATATATGGATCACAAGGCTTTTTCGGTTGGATAAAATCTGCAATCTCTGATGAAATATGCTGCGTTTTACACCTACTGGCAACCCCCTGATGCTGTATTACTATTGAGTAGATTGACAGAGGGCGGAGTCACACAGACCGAACAAAAACAGACATACCAGCACGGAACACACATTTAAAGTTGAACAAATGTTGAATTAATTTTTTGGGAGAAACTAATACATGTTTACTTAGCATGTTTCCTAAATATCTGCAAACGTTTTTTTTTTTTTTTTTTTCATTATTACAGTCCAAAAATAGCCCAAAATAAAATTTTTGGGTGAACTATTACTTTAAATATTTTTGGTAGCATGCCTGCCAAATATTTTTGCTCTAATATTTACCTTTCAAAGTCAATTTACCTTTTACCTTTCAACTAAGTTTAAATCATAAATACCATTTTGTCACTATTTAACGTGCATTGACAAAAGTGTAGTGCGTGTAATTTCTTCCTACTTATTGCCATAGCATGAAATAAACACAAATGAAGTTCAGAAGATATCTCATCAGAAGGTAATGATAATGCATTAACCAGCACTAATAAATAATAGGACCTAATTAAATTGTTACCAGTTTTTACCTGTTTTAATTTACCGTTATTTCTATTTCTGTTCAATTTTTGGTAAATAAAAGTGTACCTGATAAATATGCAAATTAATTGATAACGAATTAAGAGCATGTGAATTGGATCAAATGCCAATTCCCAGCTCTAGTGAATCTACAAGTGATTCGGAGTCAGACCCTGCAGTCGACCAACCAATACGACATTTGAATTCCTCGTGGTGCGCACAGGTTTATATCGACTGCTCTAATCTCATTTGGCATTTGCTGTTGTCCTGAGTTTGTGCAGGGATCAGATTCTCTCCCTGTCGGCAGGCCAGAGGGGTATTAGAGTCCTGACCCCAGAACGTGTGTCGATGACAGGGTCAGAAATTGGATCTGAATTGCTTGAGCGACTCAAGCCCCCACCAAACATCAAAGCCCATCTCATCTGATCCGGACAGGCACACAAGCTGACCTCCAACATCACGTACCTCACCGCTCGGGCTAACAGCGACGTGATGAAAGGTAAGGATGACCACCTGCATCGACTCGCTTTCCCAGACTGTCACAACGCACAGTCACTGGTTTCTGTACTGTCGAACAAAGAGTAGAGATGTGAAGCTTTGAAAATCATCAAAGCTGCATGAGGGTGTGAAAGATCCAATTGTGCGGACAGAGGGAGAAACATGACTCTAAGGTCATAGATGGGAAATGACAAAGGCTGGGACAGATGCTCACTTTGTGAGGAGAAATATCCGCATTGTTTTCAGATGCAGTATTAATAAATTTTTGATGTCAAAAATTCTATATTCTGCCAAGAATGTGGTGATTATATCTAAATATGTGAGTTGTATACCTTTTTTTTAAAAAAAAAAAAATAGTCTTCCTGTTATATTGTTCATTCAGACTGATTCATGAAACTGGAACATGTCTGAATCTAAAAGGGGGGATTTTATTCATTTGGTAGCGCACACAAAGTGACGTGTTTTGTGTTGCACTGCTATCGTTTACAAGCATGGAGCATCTCAGCAGTTCGGTCCACAAACTCTTCCTCTGCATATTTTGTGTTAAGTTCGGGTCGCTTGCTTAACATACAGTATATCTGGGAAAACAGTGTGCATTCTCTCACTAGATTTGTCACGTAAATAATTTAAAAAGCCATGCCTGCACAGAAGAATACATCAGCATTATTTCTATATGCGAATTGTGTACGGAACTTCACAATTTCAAAATAAAAGTACCCTCGCTCTGAGTTTTTGAGTTTTAAAACACTGTTATAGGTTTTTAACAATTGTAAATGAATAAATAAATGCCAGTAGAGTTTAATAGGTAGCCTTTGTATTCTATAGAAATGTAAAAAAAAAAAATGCTACCAGCAGCTGTTTGGTTTTCAGCATTCTTCCAATATCATCTTTTATCATTTTTGGTTTGAGCTCAAATCAATTAAGTTTGTATGCTAGAAAACATGTACTGTAGCTACCTGCATGTAGGAAGAAAATCATTTTTAGGTGTCTGACATTGACACTAGTTCAAGAGAAGCCATGGCATAACTAATAATAATCACTGTCCTGGTGAAGGATGAGATGTCGTTTCGCGAAACAGCTAAACAGTCACTTTGAGTATAAATAAAACGAATAGCTGACAGATCATCCTTTTTTACACACAGTTTCGTTTGTTGTAGTCTTTCATGCCTCCTCTCATTCTCTTTTTAAAACCCTTTCTAGGTGCACAAAAGATCACTAATGCTCCTTTATGTCAATGACAGCCTTGAAAGCCGGAGTAGGCCTCGCTGAGCGATCAAAAGCCCGTCTCGCTCCCTCCCTCTCTGTACATAATGAGACTAAGGCTTCAGCCCCTTCCCTTCTTTATTTGGTGAACCCGAGTATCCCCATTAACATGGCAAATTTCAAGGATGAATCACAGATTCCGTTCAGTGATATTTGATGTTTCAGGTAATAAGGGTGGGTTAGTGCTTGCATATTCAAAGGCTATCATACTCGGGTAATTTGTTTTTTCAATGGAAGATCATTAGTAATAGGATTATAACTGCAAAGTGCGCCCTGAAGGCTCTTCACTTTCTCAGCAATAGCATCACTCAACACGTCATATCAATGCATTTATATTGAAGTTTCCTAATGTGCACTCACTAACATGATTTCTGATTGGAGGATGCCAAAGACCTCAACCAATCATATGTGCACTTTAAGTTTTTGGAGTCTGAGCATAGTAGATATCTCAAATTAAAGTGTAATTAGTTTTACTTCATTCAGAAAATGATTTTGATGAGGACAGGCCACCCATGAGATCTGTGAACGTTAGGCAGTGATTGATTCTTCTGTAGTGATTTCAACTTCATGAAGCATGTTTAAAAACCAAATTCACTTTGGAGAACTAAACGATCTATAACACTTATGAGATATCGACCAATCAGAAAAGAAGCTGTTACCATGGAAACAAAGAGCTGAGCGGTGGTAACCATAAGCGTAATCATAATGCACAGCAAATTATGTAATTACTGTATGTAAGCTGTACATTTTTCCTACGATTTTGTAATATATTGTATATGGCTCCTGGCTTTTTTTTTTTTTTTTTTTTTTTTTTTTTGTGTTTCAATTTTGTT
>JAUMHP010000060.1:5620545-5635119 GCA_032361065.1 Enteromius trimaculatus
AACCCCCCCCCCCCCCCCTTTTTTTTTTTTTTTTTTTTTTTTTTTTTTTTCTTTTTCCAGGCACATTTCAGCTTTTCAGATTGCTGCAAGCGCACCGCGGGTCATGTGACAAGAACCAACCAATCAGTTTCATCCTTTCCTGTGACAACATTAAAAGCTCAGACAAAATAAAGCAGTAGTTGGTCAAGGCTGTACAGGGAAAGGTTGAACCACAACTTGTAATGCAGTAGGCTTGATTGAATAGGCTGTATTACGTTAATATTTTGTTTATCAGTCTGTAAAATTATTCAGCTTGGGGGTTGAAATGGAAAATAGAAAGGACTCACTATATATATATACATATTTGTCTCACATCAATTCACATCTATAATTACTGATGTGACAATACAATAGTCAGATCTAAAAATATATAATTTATGTAATTTTTTAAAATGTATAATGGTGATTGTTTTTCTTTACATTATTACAATATTACATTTAATTTCTTGTCTTATTTAACTGCCATTTTACTGCTGTTTGATAACCTATTTTTCAGGGGTAAATCTTTAAAATAAAAAAGTGATCTTTATTCTAAGAAAAAAAAAAAGTGATTCTCATTTTATCCAGAATCGTGCAGCTCTAGTCAGAATCATTAGGAATACATATGTTTACAGTATGTGTTATGAACCTTACCTTCAGAATGAACATTTATTTTAATATTTTCAGTAAAAATTATTTTATTAATTTTATGTGGTCTTGTTAAAATACTATTTAGATTTTGATTTTTATATTTTTCTGACATGCATTTTCATTGTTTTATCTTTATTTGAAGCAAAAAAAAAAATGTGTTTCATACATTTGTATGATGCACGTTATGCAAAGGTAATGTGTAAAGTTTTGTTTTTAATAAATCACAATTTTTTACACATTTGTCTCTAGATTTATTCCATTTAAAAGACCACAAAAAAGGAAACAAACCGTAGGTGCCAAAATTAGGATTAAACGTCTTTCGTTATTATAGATTCTTGATTATGCATGAAATTAATGAAAAACAAACATTGTTCATATTGTGGGATTATAGACCAAAGCCCTGTTTGGATGGGACTAGTTTTCCCTCAGGAGGTCAGGTGCATGTGTTTTTCAAAGAATTTGTTTTTTTATTATTATTTTTTTAAAATGCCTTCCAAATCTGCAGTTTTTTATTTTTTCACTCCGGCGTCCTCTGAGAAATCGAATCCTGCTGGATAGTACTATCTTTGATCATAGTAAATATTTACCCTTCTCCTCATTTGTTTTGACCTCTGTTGGAAACCAATTAATCTATTTTTCTCATCTATGGTTGGTGATTCAAGTGAGTCAATAAAAGAAGCATCTGATCACCGTAGTAGCAGCATCAGATATGATCTGTATAATAAGTTATATAAGTCTTGTTTATATCAGTGGGTTTCATGATGCTCACATTAGACTCAAACATCAAAAGCAAAGCCTTACCGTCATTGCAGTGGATGTTGAGCTGGTTTATCTGTTCAGTAAACTCGTTCTCCTCTATCGTCTCTGTTCGTGGCACAGACAGTGAGAAACGCCTCTTGAAGTTCTTCATCTTATTCATGTCGCTGGACCAGAAGTCCTGTGGAGGATGCAAGAACAGCGTGAGTTAGGCTAATGTGTAGGTCTTTTTATTTGAGAAGATTTGTTTTGTCCTGCTCTCTGCATGAAAGCTGTCATGATATTATTGGGCTCTCTTGTGTTTTTGTCTTTTCAAATCTAGCTGAAGAATCTAAGATTGGATATTTACAACTTTTCAGAGATTCTCCTCTGTTAGGCATCGCTTGCTGTTAAGCTCTGTCAGAGCACCACGTTTGGTGTTGTGAACACAAAAACTCCAATATAACAAGTCTGCAATCAAAAGTCAGAGATCTCTGTAATGAACTCAAACGTTTCTCATTAAACTCCTCTAATTAGGAGTTATCTGTGCTGCTTTCTACATTCATTCTGAAGCTCTATACTCTTGCTGAGGGTCAGTTATTGACTTTGTTATTGTGTTTGTTTTTTAACCTCCAAGGGATTTTTGGAGAACAATATGAGACGTTATAATTCATGAGCTGAAAAAGAACAACCTCTGAGCAATGTTTTTTTCAGATGTGTTTATAACCGTCCAACTAGGGGTGTGCGATATTGAATCATTTCTCGATAATATGAGTGTATTTTTGTGCTGGTACCCGTTATGGTTCAAATACATAATATTAAAACTTCTGTAGGTGGCAGCAAGTCTGTTTAAATGAGTGATTCATTGAATCATTCATATAAACAATTTGTTTTTTAAATGATTCATTGAAAAGATTCATTTAGAAACAAATTAAGTGACTGTCTTTATTAATAGATCATTGAATCACTGACTCAAATGATTTAATCAGTAAAACCACCAGTAGGTGGCAGCAAGTCTCTTGTCTAAATGAGTGATTTATTGAACCATTTATTCAAATTTATTACAAATGATTTGTGAAATTGTTCTTAGCTGACTTCTGACTTGTCGTGTCAGATGTCAGCCAGGTAGCCCTATCTTGACGCTTTCGTGGACGTGCATATGGCTGTTTGCCAGAAGTCAGTGATTTTTTTTTATTTTTTTTTTTTTATTTTTTTTACTATTCCTATTTTTTAACTTTGAATAGTAAATAGTAAATAGTAAAAGTGACTTTATATAGTCTTTATAAATCGATCGTGGAATCATTGACTCAAATGATTAATTCAAAAAAAGATTAAGTCAGGAACACAACACTGCAGTGTTGCTCTGAGATGCATAAACGTTTAGATCAAAAACAATATTTTGTTTATAATATAACTCATTCAATATACTTTTTAGTTCAAAAAAGGTAAAAATGAAGATAATTTTGATGCAAGGCTTGTTCACTAATGAAGTGTATGGATATGAATATCTTATATAACACTTATAAGTGATAAAGTGATGGCTGTAGGCGAATGGACCAACACTCTGTTTAAAGAGACAGAATGAATAGATCTCTAATGATATTAAATTTCCCCACAGCTGAAGTTCAGCTGTGAAGTTCCGTCTCACCGGAGCTTATCAAAATCTCTCATATTCTCTTCCTTTCCACTCTTACGTTACCAGGCAGAGTGGTTGCTAAGGGTTCCAGTGCTGTTAGTTTAATTCCTGGTGTGAGATTGTACTGTGTGCTTTACTAATTATTTTGAAAGTGGGAGACTAGCCAATACTCCCATTGCCAATTAGCGTCAGCTACCACTAAAATAACTACGTCTCGAGCGCCATTGTTTCTCAAATGACTCTGAAAGAGAAATGTACAATAATAAAATAAATACTAATACTGTTAAAAAAATACTGTTAGAAAAGTTCCCTTATCAGCTGTGGTGGTGTTTTCCCCCTTCTCTCAAACTTGTTCTCCGCCTCGTGTTCTCTTCCTCTCTTTGATTATAGTGGTTGTTTTTGCTAAGGATAATGATTTAGTCTTCCTGTCTTTGAAACATGACTCTCATAGGACAATAATTGCTCCATGCTGTCCCATCATAATGCTGATTAAAAACGCAGACCAGTGTCTGTCTGAGTAATCTCATCATCTACATCGTATTTATGGAATGTTACCAGGTCTAGCATGGAACAATATTATATATATGTGTGTGTGTGTGTGTGCGTTTTTGTATTGTGTATAATATAAATATATATATATATATTATATACAATATATTATACAATATATTGTGTATAATATATGTATTATTTACAATATATATTGTGTATATACGTACATACATAAATACATACATGCATACATACACTTAAATTACATATGTGACCAGTCATAAGTTGCATGGTTAATTTTTTTTGTTTTTTTAGCAATAGCCAAAAATACATTGTATGGGTCAAAATTATAGATTTTTTTTTAATGGCAAAAATCATTAGGATAATAAGTAAATATATTACATAAAGATATTAACATAAATACATAAAAACATAATTTTTGATTAGTGATATGCATCGTTAAGAGCTTATTTGGCAATTTTCTCAATATTTTGATTCCAGATTTCTGATTTTTCAGATAGTTGTATCAAATATCAAATATCATTGACCAGCTAACCAGAAAATATAACCTTACCTCGTGCCAACAACTGATGTCTGACCAAGTCTTTGTGAAAGAAAAATCAATCTATTAGTGTCACTAAAATGAGTCTAAAATGGTTGGATTCAAAGGGTAGAACATTAACATGATTTTTAGAGACTGCAATATCTTGCAGATTCCTATTAATCACACACAGTGGCAATATTTTATTGATATTCTCCCCTGCTTCTGTATTCACTCTGATTGAATCCCAAATCTCATCCAAGTGTAATTACATCCCAAACTCCAGGGACCCTCCAAAGATGTGAGGGTGTCATAAGCAGATGTTAACCGAATCATCCGGAGAGGTGACCTTATATTCTCTGTCAAACTTCCTGTGGTGGCTGGTTTTTCCATCTATAATTTATTTTTTTTCTTATTTTTAAAGAGAGTTTCATCTCTCTTATTCTATTGCTGATAAAACTAAGTTTGCGTTTGTCCGACTTTACTAAAGTGCTGCCAACTTACTGACTCCCAAAGATGCTTCATGTACTTCAACTAATTCACAGCTTTCTCGTCCCGCTTGACCGACCCTGTCCATCAGCCACCGCCTTGCTGCCTTTTGCATTTGCTATGTGCCTCGGTTCCGCGGGGAATCGCGGTGACTCAAAATAGAGCCACCTTTCCTCCGCCGTGATGCCATCTCCTCCAGACGCGTCTGAAGAAGCTGAAGGAATTCTCAGCGTGACTCATTCGGCGCTCTGTACTCACTACGCCCCGCAGGGACGCGACTTCTTTTCGGCAGGGAATCTATTAATAAGGTGTTTTTTAGTTTGGTTGGTGGCATATGGAGGCTGAGGGACTTTGCGGCTGTGGGCCGCTTTCTGTTGATTTGAGATCAGCCGAGATGCCGCACAGTCTGGATGGGTTACGAGAGCTGCACATGCTAGTCATTGAAGAAGATCTGGAGATAGAGAATGTGCTCATCTCATGTGTTCTGATTATCGTGCTTTAGTCAAACTGTCCTGTTTAATGGCTAGTTGTAGATACAGTGATATTTTGTTATTTTCTGATATTCTGGCACGTTTTGCCACAGTTTCAAAGAGAAATGTCCACTGAGTGGCACTAAAACACAAGTTCAATACGTGAATCCTGGCACATGTTTATTACGTCGATGTAGGCATGTATTCCGGTGGTTCATAATGAAAATCTGTTGTCATGTTGAAAATATGCCCTACGCCAAATCTAACCCTTAACCTACCCGATAGTGTTAACAAACCCAAAACTGATATATCGTTGATGCAACCGTGTCATATCAGCTTACTTTTCCATATATTTGAACTGTTTTGTCAAACCGTAGTTACACAGGATTTAAACCAGAGCTCCTCGCTTCTCAAGTACATTTCTGTACTCTGAGCTACCAAATAAATCTACCGTCTATGAAATTAAGTGTTTATTTCTTTTGGAAACTGCAGTGATATGTACTTGTTGGTACTTATTTTGTGTCTCGCTAAAAAGGGCACGGATGTACATTTATGTCATGAAACTACAAAGATCTGCTTATTTGGTACTGTACATAAACCCCCATTTTCACAGACTAGGCTTAAACCTAGTCTTGGACTAAAATATAAATCTGAGCTGTTTAATCTCAAATAAACTTGCACTGACTGATCTTAAAACATGACAGTGCCTTTGTTTTGTCTTAAAATGCACACAAGTAATGCTTTTTTCAAAGGTGTGTTTATAAAATATTACTTACTTGTCCTAATTAACCTATGATCCTGGTTTGGGCTCTGTCTGTGAAACTGGGCCAAAGTCTCTTAGGACAGTAAACAGTGGTATGGTTACCATCTCATAGGTTCTGCAGAAGCACTCAAGACCACTGATGTGTGCTTTCATGTTCATGAAGCCTAATCCTCTTTATCTGCATGCATTAACTTTTCATCTGGATGTCAGATTATGAGTGCTGGGCTGAGCTCAAATTGCTCATAATCCACTGTAGTAGCAGTCAATCAGCTTCTTTGTTCTGTGTCTGAAGCTCTTAATAATGGCTGATATGGATGTGGGCTCAATAGCATAATCAGAATTAAAATGCAATTTACATGATTGTACACATTTACATTTTCAACAGACTGATTTCACGGAAGCCATACCAGCACTATATAAATGTATCTCCATTTATAGTCCTTTAAAAGTCTGTGTGTGTGTGTATATACACACAGTGCAGGCCAAAGGTTTGGACACACCTTCTCATTATTCTCATATTTTCATGACCATTTATATTGGTAGATTGTCACTGAAGGCATCAAAACTATGAATGAACACATGTGGAGTTATGTATTTAACAAAAAAATATATATATATTAGAGTTTCTTCAAAACAGCCACCCTTTGCTCTGATTACTGCTTTGCACACTCTTGGCATTCTGTCGATGAGCTTCAAGAGGTAGTCACCTGAAATGGATTTCACTTTCACAGGTGTGCCTTATCAGGGTTAATTAGTGGAATTTCTTGCTTTATCAATGGGGTTGGGAGCATCAGTTGTGTTGTGCAGAAGTCAGGTTACTACACAGCCCACAGCCCTATTGAATAACTGTTAAAGTTCATATTATGGCAAAAAACAATCAACTAACTATATAAAAACGAGTTGCCATCACTACTTTAAGAAATGAAGGTAAGTCAGCCAGGAAAATTGCAAAAGCTTTAATTGTGTCCCCAAGTGGAGTCGCAAAAACCATCAAGCGCTTAGGGGTTGGACAATGTCGACCAATTTGACATCTTACGATGTCTAATGTGAAACATCACAATGGACGATGGCATCGTCGTAGTAGGTTGTAACTAACTAAAACACCAAGCCCAATTTTTGAATTGCGCGCAGGTGACGGTGAGCGCGTGCGGGTTTGAAATGAGCTTGACAGCCCCTTTCTGCGCATTTACATCTGTTTTTCTCTTGCGTAAATGATTTACCGCGATTGCCAGCATTCAGTGGTGTGCTTGCCTAGTAATGGCATAGTTTTGCCGCAATAGATTAAGTGTGTTTTTCACAAGCTGGTTGCTGCTGCAGCATCGGGGCGGAGGATTGCGACGTCTATCGACCCAACCCTACAAGCGCTACAACGAAACTGGCACACATGAGGACCGACCCAGGAAAGGAAGACCAAGAGTAAACTCTGCTTCTGAAGACAAGTTCATCCGAGTCACCAGCCTCACAAATCGCAAGTTAACAGCAGCTCAGATCAGAAACCAGGTAAATGCCACACAGAGTTCTAGCAACAGACCCATCACTAGAACAACTGTTAAGAGGAGACTGCACGAATCAGGTCTTCATGGTCAAACAGCTGCCAGGAAACCACTGCTAAGGAGAGGTAACAAGCAGAAGAGATTTGTTTGGGCCAAGAAACACAAGGAATGGACATTAGACCAGTGTAAATCAGTGCTTTGGTGTGTGTGTGTGTGTATACAGTACATATACATATACATATACATATATATATATATATATATATATATATATATAAACCATAGCAAAAATGTAGGGAAAAAACAAACAACACACAAATAACAAGAAAAAATTATCTTCAGTCTTAAATCTCTCTCATACAATTTGTAACTTTATCTTTAAAATGTTTATTTTTTTAATTCACATAAATGTATCCATATATATTTTGGCATTATGGGTTTATAAATAGATTAAATTAAATTTTAAAATACTTTTAGTCAGAGTACAGGTACTTACAGTAGTTACTAATTACATGATTACATATTATTCACACAATAACAATACATTATTCAGAATTGATTGATTGACCCTAATTCCTCTATTTCATCTTTTCAATGTATCTTTCTAAAATAGGAAACTGCTTATGTTGAGAAAGTCTTTGAGTTTTGTGGACATTAATTTGGAGATCAGTCATTAGTCTGGTGCCTACACTGGATTTGATTTACAAAAATCATTTCCTGTTTACAGGGATAGTTCACCCACAAATGATAATTCTGTCATTAATTGCTCACCTTAATGTCGCTTCAAAACTATAAGACCTCTGTTCATCTTCGGAAAACAAATTAAGATATTTTTCAGGAATTAATTTCCTTTTCTTTAAAATCCCCCTACAGATCCTTCAAACACTTTGCTTTGTCTCTAAATGAATCAGCCATTTTGAATGAATCATCTGAATGAATGAGTCAATTAATCATTCATTAGATGGGGATTTACTGTTGTTGTGCCGAATTATAACTCCCCTCGTTGAAATCAATAGTAATCCTAACCCCGCCCCTAATCATAACCCCTCCCCCACACCTAACACTAAACCTACCAAAACTAGGGGAGTCATAATCTGGCAGGGGTTAAAATTCGGCACTACACTGTCACCTACTGGCAGTTTTAATCTCATATCTTTTCATCCATGACGGGCCTAAACCAGCCAAAAGTACTCCATAAAAACACACTCAGAAAAATATTGTTTAATTATCATTATTGGGAAAAAAAGAGAAAGAGACATTTTTGTTAACACCTCACACCAGGTTTCATTATGCTGTATACAATTTAGATATTCTTCTCTTTAACTTTTTGTTAATATTCAGCTTTAGATGCCTTATTAAAATCCTTGCAGTAGGAGTAGTTTTCTCAGAAAGTTTTTTGTTTTCTCTAATTAGCAATTCTACATGTGTATGTGACCTAAAAGGCCTCTGGTGAATGAAATTAGTAAGCTCCATGTGCACCCTTCAGTATTATTAATGAACGTAGCAGAAAATTCATTCATTATTATAATATAAGCTTCAAAAGGGCATGCCGTGCATACAGCCATGCACCCGTCATGTTGACTTTTTTTCTTGTCTGACCCTCGAGTTAAAATTATAATGACATGCGTATCATGTTACAATCAAACTCTATGGTGTCTTTATAATCGCATTGTTTACCCTTCCTCTGCTTCCAGTTCATTTACTCAATACGTAATTTTCCCACTGTCGTGTTGATCTTTGCTTACATTCCCAGAACAAGTCAATAGGTAGCGGTGACTCTTAATTTAGCTCCGCACTGTTAGGAAAGCAGAACACTGCAGTCTGATAGTATTGACCTCTGAATGAGCCTGTGGATGAACCAGTGAGGCACAGCTGAGCTGCCAAACCTCCACCAAAAAGCCCCTGCTGTCCTTGACTACCCCTCTCCATCTCCCCGCCAGACGCCAAGATCAAAGATCGCATTAACATTGGTGAGACGTGCAAAGGCACTGAATGTTTAACCTTTCTGTCTGTGTGTGCTTGTTATTTGCTACAAAGGGCTGATAAAAGTAGACTTTTCATTTCCTGAAGAAAATCTAAATGCAAAAGTCACCACCATATATTTAAAGGGTACAATAATATTGTAATTGTTGTTCTAATGATGTGCGAGCTAACATTATAGAATGGCACTGACTTTGCAAAAAAATCGTTTTGTAAGGTATGGAAGTTATATCATGCAAGCAAATTATAGAGTGTCTAAGCAAACTGTTTGAGGAAAACAAACTGTCAGCCTTTTGAAACATACAATGCACCCAATATTTTAAATTATGAATAAAATAATTTTTTATAATATTTGATACTGCAAAAATGTAATTTCATGGTGCTGTATTGATTGAAGCACTCAAGAGTGTTTCATTCTTGAATGAATCAATTTTGAATGAATCATTCAAGTTAATAATTCAGTGATCCAGTCATACTTGCTTAGTTGAATCAACCATTTTGAATGAATCGTTTGAATTAATGATTCAATGAATCAGTTATTAAGAAAAGAAATAACCAGCCAAAGTCCCAAAAAACAACAACAAACAACACTTTTATTGTTTAATTGTCGTTATCACCCCCTCATACTGCAATGATGCTATAGTGTTACTCTGTGGTTGCTGTGTTTTTTTTTTTTTTTTCTTTTTTTCTTTTTTAATAGTTCAGCTAGAAAATTACTCACCCTTAAGTTTTTCCAAACATCTATGAATTTATTTCAGCTGTTATACACAAAAAAAGATCTTTGAATATTGGTCACCAAAAAAAAAACTGGTGGCCATTTACTTTTAATTTTAGTGATCATTGATAAAATCTAAATATTACCTTTTTTTTTGGATAAACTAGCCCTTTAAGCCTCTGTGATCGTGTGGTCTCTGTATTTATTCTTTTTTTTTTTACCATCCGTCCATCAAAGTTTAATATTGAGGCTTGAGCAATAGTAATAAATTCCCCTTTATAAAATAGCACACAAACAAGACACTTTTATTAGATCCACCTTTTCTCTCCTCTTTCACTCTTTCTTTCCAGGCCAGCTTAATTACTCATTGCCAGGAATGCGTTCCAAATCAGGATGCGCCCCATTTGTCTTCTTTACAGACTACAGATCTGGCTTTGCACGGACCAGAGATCACACACTGGCACATTGTGCGCCCGGCCAAAAGGCAAATATCCATGCAGGTCTCATTCACGACCCTGCACACAAAGTGGAAAGTGCAACCAGAACCCCCTGCATGGCGAAACACACAGAAAAACAACCCCTAATTTAGTTTTCCACCGACTCCGTAGACTGGACACTCCGCGGGGTTCGGCGGTTTTGATTGGGAACACGACTTCCCACATGAAAAGATGTGAGAAAATAATGAGAAGATTCTGATCTCTCTGGCAGAGTTTGGCCGCTCCGTTCTGGCTCGCCATCATCAAATGGCATCTGCTCTCGTTCTCGTACCAGATCAACTTGGCCGTCGGCTCTGAGCGGGAAAACCCATCATTTGGCAGCGGGACGCCCTTGATGGTGCAACAGTGATGTCTCAAGCAGCTTGTGTCTCAGAATAATTCGCCTTTTCTGCGTTCGCCCAAACTAGAGAGAAAACATAAAGGCTTTTTTGACTTATAGATTGCTACTCATGGCCCCGAGTCACAGTCACATGGCGTTTGATTTCGGGTTTGACCCCTTTTTGTTTCCCCAAAGGATTGTCCAGCCGTGAGGTAATCGTCATGTTATTATTCAAAGAATGGAGCTCAAAAGTTACGAGTCTGGTTATTGAATGCGTTATGAAACTTTTCAAGCATTTGCGCCCTGCTGAGATTGTTTGCAACATTAAAAACGATGTTTTTTCACCCATCTGGCTTTGTTACTGCAATTACAGTACTGGCATTACCGCACAGATGTCTGTCCACCAAGTCTATTTATTGAACAATGAGAAAACAACATGACATTTGCCTCTGGCGAACACGGCTAAGCCCTCCAGCGGAGTGGCGTCAGTGCGTTGTGGAGGTTGAGTGCTGATGTACAGAGAGGGAAATCATTTCACCTACACTTTAATTGATGCTTAGGCACCCGTGGGTTCGGGTTCATTCAATACTCAGGCTGATCAAATGCCAGTTTTTTTGTCCAGGCAGAGAGCGTGTAGAGACAGCTGCAGGGAGACCTCAGTGCTGCTGAATAGTATTGTGATTTGATTGGAAGGTGAAAAAGGATATCCTCATCTTGTGCACAAAGAAATGACAGCTTGTTGCTCGTAATTGTACGGAGGAATTGTCACTGATAATCAGCAGTGGAACGCTGGAACTTTTGTCATTTTCAGCTTTTCAGGAAACACCATGGTTTTGATTAAGAAAATTATGTATGTATTAGGATACTTCCTGAGGTTTCTTACTCTGTGTCATTGTCAGTATTGATTTTGACTTGTTTATTGGGTGGTTTGTAAGGCACCTTCTCACAGATGTAGAGAAATTCAGTTTATATGCCAAATTAATAAGTATTTTTATATTTACATTGCTTGACATCAAATGTTTAAAGTTGCATGCTCATTACTAACTTTTTTGCTTTTTAAATTTTAGATTTACCATAAGATCTCACTAAAATTTAATCTGAAATGAAACAAACAATTCAGTGATAATAATAGTTTAATAAGTATAATAATGACAAGTTTAATAATCGATAATTATAATAATAAACACTTTAAAAAGATGTTATGTTATTATTCCTGAATTTATGTATTAATTTTATTTTATTTTATTTTACACAAAATATTACTGAATTTTATTTCAGGTATTTGTCGGTTAACATCCATAACATCACAAAATTGAATAGCTATGATATCTCAGTTTTTACGGATGAATTATGCACTATAAGAGCAAGGGGGGAAAGTAAATAGGATTTTGGATGTCATGTTGGGATCAATTCATACAGAAAGAAAAACAATGTGTTTCATGCATTTGACATATTTGAAGATTTGCTCTGCACTTATTGCAGCTTTTCTAGAAAACAGCTCATCCAGAAACAGTCATCATATTTTGTACAAACCCTTGAATCTCTCAATATGTCTCTGTAAAAAGATGACCTAGATCTCGTCAGACGCCCAGGGGATCGACTGAGTCATTCATCTGGAAGTGCACTCCTATAATGTTGTCTCAGGAGGAATAAAGGTGCTACTCCAGTAAGAGGAAAAATCCAGGAGTCTATGTGTCCAGAGTCACTTGTATTGGCTTTTATTTTTCCAAATTGTTGAGATGATTTGCTGAGACATTGGTATTGAAAATTACAAAACCATTTGGGCCTGAAACTGTAGGTCTGTTAAAGTTGATAACGAAAGACAACAAATAATGACATATTTTACCTCCAGATTTGCCAATATTCTGAGTAAAATGAGTGAAAACGATGGCAGTTTGGAGCAGACGTGTAATTTAGCCTTGCTGTTGTCTGAGTTAAATCAGTAGAGGGAGGAATGACTAACTAGGGGAAACACAGATCGCTCTCTTTCCCCTTATTACTCTGTTTGAGCGCTAGTTTTGGGGAAGTCATGAGGACACAGTGGAATAAATAGGACCGGTCGGGGGTCTAGACAGATTAATGAAGAGAAGAGTCCCCTTCCACACACTGGCCAGAGTAATAAAGGGTGTTTTACTTTTGTTCTGCTGTTGTTATGAATCATGATCTCTCACAGAGCTGTGGATAGTGTCTCTGTATTAAAAAACAATAAGGTCTCAGTGGCTTCATGGGTAGAAATATGAGTGTGGAAATATCCAGAGGAGAATTTAATTGTCTTCAGGTGACTCAGGGTACATCGTTTTCTCAGATAAGTATCCTTGTCACCGTTGAACACAATTCAATAGCCGATGTACATTAAGAGTACATAAAACTACAAAATGAATGTATATAGCAGATCAGATTGTTTAAGACTTTAGAAACTGAGAGTTTAGAAGACTGAAACTGAAGACACATTGTTGACACAGTACAAAAGCAATAAAAGTAAGGGACTTACTTACTTATTAACTTATATTTGAGAAATCTTTTCCATACTGTCTTCCATATTGTTTTATTTTATTGTATATTTAAGTAGAACTGAAGATGTTATGTTTTTGTATTTAACATCCTATATATTATTACTACTACTACAACTATTGAAGTAACTGATATTGAACCTCCTATTTATTTTACTTTATCTTTATTCATTTTGTTTTATTAGTTTTGGAAGGAATCAATCTCCGATATTGAACTGCCTATTTTTATTTTATTTTCTATTTTTATTTTATTTTGGGAAAAATAAGGGTCAATCATTCAGTTATTAATATTTAATTTAATTTAATTTTAAAAGATATTACTGAATAATTTAAATAATACAATAAAATAAATTTAATATTTGTTTTTATATCTAACACTTTAATTTTGAAGAATTTGATTTTTATTTTTTTTTTTTTTAGGCATTTGCTTTCATGCGGAACATCACATTTTATTTTAATTTTTATTTATTTTGTGAAAAAAATAGATGAGATTTATTTGCGTTTATATCAAGCCTGTTGTTGCTGTCTAGGAGAAGTGAGGAAGATATTGAAAAGATGTCACTTGTGATAAATTTTTCCCATGGGTGATTCCAAAGGTAATATTCTCATCCGTGCATCATATTCAGTACATTTGCAATTGATGCATTTGTCGCCCTGTTTCTATCTAATCTAACGTATTAAATTAGCCTACCTGTCCGTCAGAAGCTTTGTGCCCATCATCTAAAGACTTTTAATGGCTACATTAGGAGTTAACCCAGATTTTCAATTCTGACTCAAACCTCAAGCTCATAAAGACAGGCCGAGCTCAGCCCTGCGGTCAGATGACTTTACGCCTCAGTGACAGGACCTCGTTCAGATGCATGCTTCAGTGCCGTTTTACAACTCACAATATGCCAGCCCAGCGTTGCGCTTGTTTTTCAGAATGACATCGCTACAAGCATTTAGACTGAATTCCTCCTGGAAAACATCCTTGTGTCTCGCCAAAGCCTGTTCTTTTTGGGCGGCAAGTCGTCAGTTCTCAGGGCTACAGAATGTAAATAAAAAATTTACACATTTGTAGCAAAAAGTCTATGTGGCTATGGACAGGAGAATATTTTTTTTTCATTGATTTGTGATTTTATGACGTTTTAATGAATCAGTCTCAGACTTCGGGCTAACAGTAACTATATATATATAGTATGTGTGTGTGTATTGTGACGGCCGCCGATCAGCGCCGCCCTGGCAATCATCAACGCACACCTGGAACCCATTTGCCCGGGCCAATC
>JAUMHP010000060.1:5646677-5678845 GCA_032361065.1 Enteromius trimaculatus
TAAAATAACAGTTTTCTGTGTGAATATATTTTAAAATGTAATTTATTCCTGTGATACAAAGCATCATTACTCCAGTCACTTATGCTGAGGTTTTATTATCAGTGTTGGAAACTGTTGAGCTGCTTAATATTTTTATTTTAGGATTCTTTGATCATTAAAATATTAAAAACAGAAGCATTTATTTAAAATGGACAATAATGTTCAGAACTACAGTTACTACAGTAGTTTACTGTTTCACTACTGCTCAAAAGTTTGGGATCAGTACATTTTTCTTTCTTCTTTGAAAGAAATGAATACTTTTGAATGAATACTGGCTGCACAACTGTTTCCAACATTGACAATTCTAGTAATAAATCAGCAGATTAGAATGTAATTGGAGTAATGATGCTTTGTATCACAGGAATAAATTATATTTTAAAATGTTATTTTAAATGGAAATGCTATTTCACAATATTACAGTTTTTTTCTGGATTTTTAATCTAATTAATGCAGCCGTGATGAGCATAAGAAACATCTTTAAAAACCATTAAATATCTTACTGACTTAACTTTTGAACGGTAGTGTAGTTGTAGTATACCATAAACTACTATGATCAATCAGATCTATGGTTATTTTCTGTATTATTTATAATTTATTTCAGCATGATTCAAAAGGCAGTTTTATATAAAAGGCTTGGCTTTGGATCACATAGACTTGCCAACTCAACTCAAATGCCCTCCGCTCAGCTGCACGGCTGCGGCTCAGCAGCGCCGGCTCCAGGTTTCACCACAGCAGCTCAGAGACGCTGAGGGATGAAAGACACTGGCCTCTCTCAACAAAAGCATTAGTTGGCCTTTGAATTACGCAAGTTCCACACTTAAAGGGGCTTCAAATTGATATTTCTTAAGTCAAAGAACAAAAGAGATGAAAAGCAAAGGCATCCCTGTGAAGACAGACGGCCACTCTTTCATTAAGACTGGATTTTCATTCAAAGAGGCTCATCTTGAGACAATAAAACCTGGCACGATATTTTGCACTTGTCTGCCAAGGATTTCTTCCATCTTTTTTCATATGTCAAACGTATGATGAGTACCGGCCAACAACGTTAGCAGTCAACTAGCACTTCTAATAGTTCTGATTCATATGCCATAATGATTATACAACCAAGACCTAGTCAGAAGACACCGCATTTAATTTGGGGAGAATAAAAGTGAGGTCATGAGAATGATAAATCTGAAAATCTGATCCATTTTGCAACTTCTTCTGGCCAAGAACCACCCACTTTAAAAGTAAAAAACCTGAATGACATTTAAAAGAATCAAACATTGCTAGTTTTGTTGTTACATGTCATTTAGGGGCAAATAACGTGTAGTTAATTGGCTACTATCACAAACCCAAAAAGGATTTATTTTGCTGTGTATATGTAGAGATTTTTTACAATCAATTATGCAGTATTACCTGTGTTTGAATGTAAAGTTTATGTCTATATCTATAACTATATAAAGTGAGTATATGGTTTCCACATGTAGTATATGTTTATCAAGTACTTTCACTTTAAATGTGCTAATCCCAGATGCAACCCATTCAGAATACAAGTATAAAAACCTATATATAGCCAAAGAAATTACAATTTTAAAGAAAAAATGTCAGACGTACTTAAAGGCTTTTGCATTTGTGCTCTTCATACATATATCTATATATATATGTGTGTGTAATAATTTGTTAAATTTGATGCCACTAAATTGGAAAACATAGTCTAATTCAATCCGTTCCCCATGTAAATGCTTATTATTTTAAGCCTTTATCTAGTAAACTTGATTTCGTTTCCAGATGGACCGTTACATCTGACTCCCAGAAGATGTGTAATGCCTACCAATCCTATTGTAACTGCCAATTACCAGCTCTAGCCTTCCTTTACAGTATATCAGATGGTTAGTAGGGCTGTGGTTTTACCTAACGACATGTTCTGTCTATAATGTGTTTCATACATACACGTGAAAAGAGCTGCTTTACCTGAAATGACAGAAACCTTCTTTGTCCAAATTATATTTGAAGCATAATTGCTTGTTGTCCAATTGTTTATCTGGAGAGGGTGGGGTTTACAAACTACAGCATGTAACGCTTTGAACCGTATGACTCGTTAAATTAAAGAGATGGAAGAGTGGTGTCCCACACGTTTAATGGCTGGTACACGACAAATGCTCTCCTCTCATACATGAGAGTAACTCTTTGAGTGCGTTACAAATAAAAGTGGAGACAAAAATAATAACAGAAAACAGAGTGAGCTTCATCCATAGTGGTTTACAGGCGTAGTCACGCATTTTACGTCATGACCACACAGCGCACGCTACATGTAAAGTGATCAGTCTCTTAAAGGGCACACTGCGCAATAATGTAAAGCCCGTTACAAGCATGAGGGGATGATGGAAGCTTTTTAGCTACACCTTTCAGGACAGTTTCAGTTAATACCAAAAAGGTTTTTTATTAATGTTGGGGAGTGCGGGGCACAAACACAAGGTTCGTTGTAACACACATGGCTTAAATATTTCCACACATGCTAGCTTGACTAAATTTACACCATATCAACACTATTTAGAGAAAAAAGTGCACCAATTCTAAAGTCCTTTGAAATATCACTAAATATTTACCATATGTAAATTTCTAGCTGAAGTAAGTTTTTAAGTTTTTATTATTCATTTATTTCCCTATCATATGCTTGCATCTCAACTAAATGACTTTTAAAGTAATGACTTCTAAATACTATGTAAGTAGTAAATACTACTCCTTAAATAGTCTTGTTTTAAAGGTTTAGTTCACCCAAAAATGAACATTTCATCATTAATTTTCTCACCCTTGTGTCCTTCCAAACCCTTAAGACCTTTGTTCAGTATCGGAACACAAATTAAGATTTTTTGATGATACCAGAGCCTTCCGACCCTCCTTAGACAGGAATAAAACCAAAATGATCCCAGAAATGTATCAAAAACATCAGTAAAACATTCATATTTTACATAATCAGCCTTGTTTACATCCGGCTGAAAGCATGCACATGTGTGTGTATAATCTGCAGTTCTTTATGCCCAGCGGCAAGCGTAGGCTTATGCAGTAATATTCTCTTAAATGGCGGGAGACGTAAGTCAATGGTCAATGGAACAGTGGTTGAGTATATGATGTTATTTTTGTTGTCTTTGCCCAAAAATAAGTGATGCAGTGATGTGACATGGACTGTTTTTACCATGTTTCTGGATCTGGGATCATTTCAGTTGTATTGCTGTCTATGGAGGGACAGATGGCTCTCTGAAATCATCAAAAACATCTTCATTTGTGTTCTGAAGATGAAGTCTTACAGGTTTGGAACGACACAAGAGTGAGTAATTTATGACAGAATTTTCATTTTTGGGTGAACTAACCATGGGAATGTTTACCCAAAAATCAGTTAGGGAAAAAATACTCATTGTCATTGGGGACCAACAACTGTTTGGTTTCACACATTCTTCTAAATATCTTATTTTGTGTTCAGCAGAAGACTCATAAAGGTTTGGAGCAACTAAATAATGGCAGAATTGCACATTTTTAGATACTCGACCTGCAAAATAATAGAGAAATGCTTGCATTTTTGGCAGTGCACAGCCTGATTCATTTATGTCAATCTAAATAATGCCGTTTTACCAATTTGGGATTCTAATGAAGCCAATTGGTGAACTCTTAAATTTGGTGTCGCACCACTGATATAGGGTGACATATTTCACATAAATGACAGAGTAACTACTGTTCATAAGCGACATGCACAAGTGGTAACCTGCAGAAGTGGCACATTGGTTAACTGCTGTTTTGCAATTTGTGCTCACCTGACACTTATTTTTAACACACATGTCCTTCTGGAGTTATCTTTTGGGTTTAAATTGAGTGAGTTTAGCATTAGTTTGTCTGCGTTGACAGCAGTCCTCTCATTAGCTGATAGAAGATGAAAATAGTCTACGCAGACACCTCCCCAGCAGTGTGTGAATTGCCTTTACGCCGAGATAATTATGGCTGTTTTCAGTGGAACATTTGTTTGTTCTGCCTGCTTTTATCTGTGGGAAAACGAAGCAAGGCCTCGGGAGATGCCGAGACGTTTATTTCCCCTCTGTAAAAAGTTTTTTTCCGGCTCGTGTTCTGAATCTCATCACAGAACAGGACATATGCGGAGCGGGGAGGGCCGGTGGTGCTCCGCTAACAACCCAAAATCAAATCTGTTGCATAAGCGTGTGGGGTTACACTGAGTGAATGATGCACGCCGAACTAAAAACAACTCTGAGTAGATATTGCTCGCTGGGAATAAACTGCATTACAGCTAGTTTGTCTTCATCCTCCCATTCCATCACTTCGGCTGTCATTTTGCGCTTTCTTCTTGTTTCAAGTAACGTATTTACACCTCCCCTTGTAATACATGTGTTCTTTAATGCCTTGGAGCACTAAACGCACTTGTGCAATAAATTTGTGATGTTTTATGCATGCGTTTCTTTAAAGCTTCCAATGCGAGCAGTTCCTCGGCGAAGACGTTTAATGTCCTAGATCACGTCTCGTTTCCTCAAGCCTTGTTTTCCATCTTTTTTTTTTTTCTGCGGGATGTTTTTCAGTCTCTTTTTTTACATATTGTAATTGTTACTCCTAGCAATGAGATTAAATGGAGAGCAAATGGAGTTTTTTTATCAGCTATATCCATTTTATTATTAGAAAAGATCTCAGCAGTGTCTCAAACTGTGCTCAGATTTGCAAAGAAGCCTAGCATCTAGCATCGAATTTGTCAATATGAACTAATTTCTCGTCAGGTTTTCCAAAGAACAAATGCTTTCAGCTGCATTTTATGAAGGTCTGATGGTTTAATGTTAAAACTACCATAAATATCAGTATGTTAGTTTAAAACACTGTAAAATTTACAATATTATTATTATTTATTTTTTTGTATTTCTTTACGATTATTTTTGCATTTCTTGGCCTCTGTGCACTTTTTGTGCAAGACCATTTTTACAAGTCTTTTGGCAGAGTTTCACAGAGAAATGTCTGTTGAGTGGTGCTAAAACATAGGTTCAATACATGAACCCTGGCATTTTTTAACGTTGATATAGGTATGTATTGCAGTGGTTCAAAATGTAATAAAAGGAGTTTTACTTCCTCTAGTGTTCATTTCTTTTGAAAACTGCAGTGATATGTACTTATTGGTAGATATGTTGTCTCGCTAAAAAGTGCATCAATGTACGTTTATGGTGTAAAACCAGAGAATCTTATCAGAAAAATTGCTAAAAGATTTTTTCCCTCATATTGTGCAGCCATATCGTTTTTATTGTACTTTGACTATTGCATATTCTCCCGAATTTTAGGAGGAACATACGAGGCAGTCTTGACTTAAAGGTGATGCGTGTCATTTCTGCACTGCTATTTTAACATCAAAACAAAAGCAGAAGCCTTCAGGTCTCCTGAGCGCTGAAAAAGCTGCGTCTGAGCAATAACATGTTCCTTGGGGAGTGTTGCGCTATTTCTCTTTATCTGTCCTCTAAATACATGTCTGCACCCCCTTCATGCATCGGCAGGCTTTGAGTTCTCTTGCTTTCTCTCCCTGTCTCATCTCTCTCCTGAATCGTCTCTCCTCCACATCTTAAACCCAATCAACAGCTCTCGCTTCCATCCCGCTAGCAAGATGTCTGACCTCAGTGAGCGAAAGAGAGAGAGGATGAGAGGACAGATGAACAAATGATAGAAATGAGGCAGAGGTTGAGAGTGGTAGATTGATATCAGAATCAGAGAGAGAGGGAGAGATGGGGGTGGGTTAGGAAAATCAGAGGATGATATGAAGGAGAAACGGGTATAAGAGGACAGTGAAAAACAAGCTGTTAGACTGGAACAAACAAAAGATGACTTACAAAAGTTTTCAAAGACAGAGGACAGGTAAAACGTCCTCCAGACGAACACATCCTCTAGTGATTTAGATGATTCCTGTCAAATTATCAACATCACTTATTAAGTATGATTTAGTAAGAGGCCAAAGAGATATGTTATTTTAACTGTTCAATGGAAGGTGTCCAAAAATGCTTCTTGGGTGGTAAGAACTGCAAATACATCCTTTAGTCGTGTACCCAAATAAAAAAGGTTCTTTTTAAGAACTGCTCACTGGAGGTTCTTTGGGGAACCAAAAAAAATATATATCTTCTATGACGTCACAGTGGAAACCTCCTTTTGGAACCTTTATTTATAAGAGCATGTGACATCGCTAAAAAGAAAAATAGTGTCAGATGCTGAGAACATATTTTGATAAAGAAGTAGATGTCATTCCTTGGATCACATTCGCCGTGCAGGTGTTCTTCCGTGAAAGTAATTATGTTCAATCAGTTCAACGCACCAAGTTATGGAGAAACACAGACGGTATTCCCACACCTAACTTTACAATGTAATAAATTAATGGATATATAGATAGTTGAACAGATTGGTAGATGAAGAGATAATCGGATGGATAGTCAGATGAATAGATACATACTGTAGACTATAGATAGATAGATAGATAGATAGATAGATAGATAGATAGATAGATAGATAGATAGATGTATAAGATGTAATTGAATGAATAAATGCATGTTATAAATGGAAAGAATGGATCAGATGGACAGACATGTGGGTGGATGATAGATGGATGGATGTATATTTGAATTATGGATGGATGGATAGATAGATGGACAGATAATTATATGGATAGGTAGATAGATAGTCAGACTAACAGACTAATAGTAGGATGACTAGAATGATAGATAGTATCTCAAAGACATTTATTTTGCTGAGCGCCAATGTAATACAAATTTCTTTTTTGTATTTTTCTTGCTTTCCGTAGTTACAGAAACCCTTCTCATCATTGACATGTCAGTCCCGCTGCTCTGTAGTGTATGGCAAATATAACATAGCAGCCTTAGAATACGTAGAAAATGTGGCATGTGAAGTGTCAGAGGTGTTGTGTTGCTCGGTGTGAGCTGATGTCACACTGCTCCACTAGATGGCAGACCAGTGTCATGAGCCTTTGCTTATGGAGCAGTTCAAATAAAATCTTCTGAAAAAGGCCATATACCATCACACTCCTATAAAAGCCAGTCATATTGTCTGTATTACAGTGTACAGAAATATTGGATTTTTTTTTTTTAGTAAAAAGATGCTGTGGTGCCTTTCTGATGATACTGAATATAATACACCATCTTTCTCATGAAACCCTGGTAAAGCAGAATGTGTGGCCCGCAGACATATCTGGAGCGTCGAGGTGATGTATAAAAGATTTGAAGAGCCTCTTTTATGTGTTCTGTGCGTCTAAAGCTAGAACAAGGACTGAAATAAGAGACAGAAGACATTGTAAATCGAAACTCAATGAAAATCCTCAACACGTTTTTGATCATGCAGAGTGCCCTGCGCTTTTTGAGGGCACAAGCAGGAAATTGCGGTTTGAAATCAGACAAAAGTCCTTTGATTCCTCGAGACGCAGAGGTCAGCGCATCGCAAACAATCCTCCGACAATAGTCTTTTAATGAAGAGTGTTTCCAGCTTTCCGCACAGTTGGTTATAAGATTGGATATCTAATAGTGCCACCCCCACTTTTCCATAACCATAACAATTCTCAACTGTCTGTTTGAATAATTTCAGGGGTGTAGCATCTCGCTAAAGGCTATTTAATTTCACAGCGTATTCTCTGTTTGAAATTGATTCATGAGAGGACCCGATCTGTGCACGTGAATACAAATGCAGGCTTTTGGCTGCCGTCAATAGAGTGCCCGACTAATTTGAGAAAAGCTGTTTCATTAAAACAAGTAATCTGGAAAAATCCCCGCCACCTAATTCTTGAAATCTGCCAAGGCTTGTTGTGGGATTATTAACTAACGGATGAGAATTAAGAGCACCGGGATGCATTAATGGTGCAGTTCGTCAGCATTATTTCACAGTGTCTTCCACACTATGGAGAATTTGCATTTTGGCCGAATTCCATATGTGAAAAGTTTCATTCCAGAGGACCGTTTTATTGCTGTTTTGTTAAGATTCAGTAGTTTTTGCAGCTGTGTTTCATGTAGGTATTGACTTTGTATCAGATGTTTTTGATAAAATTCCTTTGGAGGAATAAAGAGATCTTTAAAATCAATGCATACAGTAGCTCAGAAATTGAGAAACGTTTGAGTTTTACCTCAATAAATTCCACTTTGCTAGTTACTGATAGTGAGGTAGTTACATAGTAATGTTCCTCACACTTTACTGTAGGTTAAGGAACACTCACTATTGACTAGCTAGCATGTATATTACTAGAATATTGGCTGTTTATTTGTACTTATAAAGTACATATTATTGTATGTAACCCTAAACATACAGTAATCACTGAGCAGCATATTTTGAGTTTGATTAGGAGTTTAAACCCCAGAGTACTTGGGACATGGAGACTAAAGGTAAAATTCACCTCTGAGAGCAACAAATCTCAAAGGTAATGCTCACCTTTATTACTTTAGTGTTTAATAGCATTGTAATGTCTTTGCAAGCTTAAAAAAATGATGGCTGATCCACTGATGTCACATAGACTATTTTAACAGGGATACTATTTTAAATGTGTCCTATACTAACTTACTGGACATGTCAGTTCAGATGTTGTCTATGTAGGGTCAAAAAACTCTTGGATTTCAAAAATATTTTAATTAGTGTTCTGAAGATGGTTTACGAGTTTGGCATTTATTACAGTATTTTAATTTTCGGTTGAACCAACCCTTTTTTTCCAACTCACAAACCACTTTCTTCTTGAACCCCCAGGTTTTTGCCAACCCCAGTTTTACAGCTAAAACATGACATGAAAGAATGAGTTGATAGTTGGGTTACTGGGTAGCATGAAAGCATGAAAGCTTTCCATTCCACAAAAGATTTTTAATAGTGGAAAAAATAAATATTTCGAGAAATGTTCATACTCTTAAAACAGCAACCGTCTCTTTAAGAACTGTTCAGTGGAAGGTATCCAAAAATGCTTCTTGGGTGGTAAGAACTGCAAAAACATCCTTTAGTAGTGTACCCTAATAAAAAAGGTTCTTTTTAAGATTGCTCACTGGAGGTTCTTTGGGGAACCCAAAAAAAAAAAAAAATCTTCTATGACATCACAGTGGAAACCACCTTTTGGAACCTTTTTTATAAGAGCATGTGACATCGCTAAAAAGAAAAATAGTGTCAGATGCTGAGAACATATTTTGATAAAGAAGTAGATAAATGTCATTCCTTGGATCATATTCGCCGTGCAGGTGTTCTTCCGTGAAAGTAATTATGTTCAATCAGTTTTACGCACCAAGTTATGGAGAAACACAGACGGTATTCCCACACCTCCACAAACACACGCTCACTATTAACCTCCCTTTTGCATATTCACACATTGGCTCACAAAGCCCAGCAATTCAAAAGCCACAAAACTCACCTCGTCTTCTTATCGGCTGTAATCCAGTGACATTTTGGGCCAGTGGCCACGTCATTAGCAGATCGACCTCTGTGGGAGCAGGTGGAGGGGGTAGACTGTGGCTCTGAGTCAGTGTCAGGGGCAACACCGTGGGCAGAATTTTAATAAAGCAGCTCGCCCATGTGTCACCGGCGTCCTTCGACGCGTTCTCTCCATCTCACCCGGTGAAAAAAGCGATGACACATAGACCGAGCATCCGCATCTCCCTGTCTGAGCCCGTCCCTGCCTCCCCTGCCACCCCCGGATGCATACGCTCTCGTCTGGCAGGGAGCGTTTTGTCAATCCTCGGAGAAATCTCGAGGTCTAAAAGCTGGAGCTGTAAGCTAGTCACATCCTGTCTGAGGGCCAGATCCTCAGAGGTTCTTAGTCGACTTTTTTTTTTTTTTCTCCAAAGCTCGGTTGCAGTCCAAGCGTAAGTCGCCGTGTTGAATTACAAGTGAGAGGAGACCCGTCAAGTGAGATCTGTCACGTCAAAGCCACTCGATGTGAGTTAATGCTGATTAATGGAGCCCTTCTGCGTGGCGGTTTTGATCCATGAAATGACATGAATGAATGTTTGCTTTACACAGACGCATTGCTTTCAACCGGCTGTCATCTGTACTGATTAAAACACTCTGACTAAATGGAATTGTGGCTCATTTCAGCATTGAACGATGGTTTTTCTCAGAAGTTGCCCGCTGCTTTAACAAATATGGGACACCACATAATGGCTTTCATGGTGTTTCTATTGCTGTTTATAAACAGACAGGTGATCAGATCCTCTAGTGTTAGTCTGAAGGAGAACGTGAGCTAGATATAAAGACTTGGATAACATCAATGACCTGGTGGCCTACCAAAACAACCAATTTTATCAAGTTATCTTGAATGAATCAAAATTGATTCTGATTGGAAATAAATGGACTAGTTGTGTTGGATTCATAATGTTTCTTTCTTAGATATTGCTGAGTGTTTTTGGCTTGTTACAAATATCTAAACATAGAGAAGCAAAATGACATATTAAGTTATTTTCAGAAAAAAGTATTAAAATGTAGTTTGCTTTTTTTAAACAAGAAAAATAAACGTATTTTCCCTTTGAATTAAGTTTATTTTTCTCACCCCATTGACTGTGTGTGTGTGTGTGTGCATTAAGACATTTACTTGAAAAGCAAAATGACATATTTAGTCTTATTTTCTCAAAGAAGCATCAATTTTAACCGAGTCTTTTTCTTAAAACAAGAAAAATAATATGCTAGTGGGATAAGAAAAGTAATCTTGTTTTCCTGTTGAATTAGGTTTATTTTTCTTACCCCGCTGGCAGATATTTTTCCTGTGCTAAGCAAATCTCAGAAAACAACCTTTTACATCTTAATCCATTTTACTTCTCACGTAAATGTTTCTTGACTTCCTGAGAAATGTTGAGATATATATACTGAAATGAGTATATGTTATCCATAAAAACTATTCTACAGTCAAGATTAAACCTTATTATGACCTGTACCGGTTATTATCCACCATTTGTTAATTAACAAACCTGCCGACTTGTAAAATGACGGCTCAAATAAAATCAGTGCATCATGGTTCTTTTATAAATATGATTATTTATACTGTAGCTGATGGATGCCATTTTTCAATATTGAAATACCCAGTTTATGTAATGATACAACTGGCAGGGTTATATGTTTGGTTTCCAAAAGGAAGATAGAAATTAGATAGAAGACGTGCCAGGAAATCACATTTCACCTTTAATAAGTCTAATACAGATATGGTATCATGATGATTGCAGTGTATATTCTTGTACATCCATAACCCAAGTAAGACAAGGTTGCGTCTTCCCTATTAGGGATGCTGTAATTCTCAACACATCCCAAACCCCGGGAGTTCTTTTCCTCTAAAGTTTCACTTTGAAACGTACAGTAAGTTCCTCTGTCGAAAACTTAGTACCTCTCTGACTGACACTGCAGCCCAAAGCTTTATATAGAGCGGAGAGAGAAGAAACATTCTGCTCCGCTCCGATTGTCTGGATAACAAAGAGAAATGGCAGACGGTGTCAAACTTCCTCACAGCTGCCACATGATAACTAGTGAGTGAGAGTGTGTGTGTGTGTAATGTGTGTTGCCCCGGGTCGCATGTCTCTATGTCTATCACACCAGTAAAGTAGATGTTCTATTCTGCACCTGATTCCCTCATATAGAGCAAATGAAATCCTGTAAAACCCATTTCGTAGAGGACACACTCTGATAACACAGTAATCGCGCTTGCCGAGACGCGGCCCAACTGCAGACACGTAATTCCAATGTTTTTTTTTTTGTTGTTTCATTTGATAATTTTTAACCTGCGAGCGCATTCTATATGTTGCGTGATTCGTCTTAGCTGTCAAAGATCTCCGAAGAACGCGATGAGACATTTGTCTGGCTTTTGACGTGGAGGAGAAAAGGGGGCGGAAAAGTAGATGGAATCAGAGATATTGGGAGGGAAAGTAGTTCCTTTCCACGCTCGGTCCATCAGAGAGACAAGGAGAGATAGACTCAATGAATGGACAAGCTGAAAGGGGATTGAGAGCGATAGATACACAGCTTTAAAAGACAGAATGTGTGTGGGAGAGAGATAACACGAGACAGGGATGTCACTGAGATGGAGAGCGGGATAAACACGAGTGAGGACATATGGAGACAGAACGGAGGTTAGAGAACAGCATATATACCGTTGAGCATGTAAAGACACGTATGCACACTTACAGAAGTAGATCTCCCAAAATTGAAAACGCTGTTGCTCACAGACCTAGACTGTGTTTTAACATTGGTGAAATGACAATGATACTTGCTGGGCTGTAATGTGTGTATATAATACGTATGTAATTTCTGTTAAACACATAGTCACACTTAACACTTAAGACAAGAGAACACATATTTACTATTACCTATTAAGTTAAAAATAACAGCATTAGGGATGCTTGTTTTGGTTATTTCTCGTAACCGACAACCGACGCTCATTCACCGATTATTAACCGTTAACTGACAACGTTATTTTAAATGAGAATTGAATTCAATTAGAAAGGATAAGCGCCCGTGACCCGTTTGAAATAGTTAATATTTGTTTTTTCTGCGGGTTCATTGCATATGCACAAAAACCAGCAAACAACAGAAGACGAAGATTCACATGATCATATCTATCGGAGAGCGGAGCGTTTGAATCGCGCACAGAACACAACACTGACAGGAGCGGTGGAAAACTGACGAGATCTAATAAAACTTTTAGATGACACGCAGCTCAATTCTCCATCACTATAAGTTACCCAAAACACACATAAAAACATCCGGTAAATGCACGTTTGTGCTTCAAAGCGTCTCTCTTTAGCAGTGTATGACGTGTCCAGTTCAGTTCACACAACGCGGGTGCTAATCATGTTTCACACTGCTTATATTAAACCTGGGGTTAGCGATTAATCCTGGGTATTCATTAACAGACGTTTCACACTGCACATTCCTAAACCCCGGGTTTACGTTCTAATTTGCATATTTGCAGTGTTACTGTACCTGATTGGACGTACGGCAAGGTGCAGGCAAACCTGCCACTTCCAGTTATGCTACCAGTTTAAAAAAAAATGTCGCCGCATAGGTCTTTAGCCGTTTTTAGCCTCATGAGATGCACAAAGGCAAAAAAACAAAGACAAAACAACAAGAGAAAGAAACAAAGGAGCAAAGTGCATGCACAATACAGTCTCCTCGTCACTCCAGTTCACACGCTTTCCGTCTTTTGACATTTCTTACTTTTGAAGTTCTTGACGTTAACGTTAACTTACTTCTCACTGGCTGCTGTTTACACCACGCGCATTTCCTGTTAGCGACTTGACGTAATGCTCACTGATTTCTGATTGGCTGTTTGTTGCTAAGCGTCCAGCAGCAACAAGCAAACACCGCTCCGTTTCACACTGAACAAACATAGCACCGTATTGCGGGGTTAACACCGGAGCAGGGTTCATAACCCCAGGTAAAATGCGGTGCTAACACTGCTTTCAAATTAAAGGTGTGAAACGTGTCTTTACCCTGGGTTAAAAGCGGTGTTTAGAACGCAGATAACCCGGGGTTAAGCACAGTGTGAAAAGCCCTAATTTTATATAAGCTATGAGTAGGTAAAATACTGAAATAAATAAAATGACCTTTTAAACCGTTTAACTGATTGTATTAATCGGTCAAAATTCATATTGGTCAGTTAACGGGAAAGCTAAACCATGTTTGTGAAACTGGGCCATTGTATTGATAATAATAATCTTATTGAATTGTGAAACCAAGATTCACACCCCTACTTTTAAGATGGCAGTACTGACACACAGATATCCCAAATATAATAGGTAGCACACAAATTCTGATTAATTTCAAAATTAATCTAGATTAAAACAAAATAATCTATGCCCTCCCGTAATTTGTACACATTGCAAAATATATCGCAGGAAAAAATATATCGCAATGTAATTTTTTCCCAATATCGTGCAGCCCTAATTCAGACACTCACTAGAGGCAGTGTAGCCAGTCACAAGCTAACCTGTCTGATTCCATCACATATTTCTAAGGGAGGGGATTCATAAAAACAGAAAGTCATTGGAGCGTTTAAAAAGAGAAGGGACAGAGCTGTGTGTAATAAACGTAAATTATGTGAAAAATAATGTGTTTTTTAAAAACAAAGCATTTGCTGGTCTGGGTATTTCAGAACCTGCTGATCTTCTGGGATTTTCACGCACAACCATTTCTAGGGTTTACAGAGAATGGTCCAAAAAAGGGAAAACATCCAGTGAGCGTTAGTTCTGTGGGCGAAAATGTCTTCTTGATGCCAGAGTGGCAACATAACCACTCATTGCAACCAAAGTATGCAGAAGAGCATCTCTGAACGCACAACACGTCGAACCTTGAGGCAGATGGGCTAAAGCAGAAGACCACACCGGGTGCCACCCCTGTCAGCTCAGAACAGGAAACTGAGGCTACAATTCGCACAGGCTCACTGAAATTGGACAATAGAAGATTGGAAAAATGTTGGCTGGTCTGACGAGTCTCAATTTCTGCTGCGACATTCGGTTGGTAGAGTCAGAATTTGGCGTCAACAATATGAAAGCATCGATCCATCCTGCCTTGTAGCAACAGTTCAGGCTGGTGGTGGTGGTGTAATGGTGCAGGAGAAATTTTCTTGGCACACTTTGGAGCCCTTGGTACTAATTGATCATTATTGCAGTATTGTTGCTGTCCATGTCCATCCCTTTATGGTCACAGTCTACCCATCTTCTGATGGCTACTTCCAGCAGGATAATGCACCATGTTATAAAGCTTGAATCATCTCAGACTGGTTTCTTGAACATGACAATGAGTTGACTATTCAAATGGCCTCCACAGTCACTAGCTCTCAATCCAATAGAGCACCTATTGGTGGAACGGGAGATTCGCATCATGGATGTGCAGCGACAAATCTGCAGCAACTGTGTGATGCTATCATGTCAATATGGACCAATATCTCTGAGGAATCTTTCCAGTACCTTGTTGAATCTATGCCACATAGGATTGAGGCAGTTCTAAAGGCAAAAGGGGGTCCAACCCGGTACTAGCATTATAAAGCCTGTTAAAAAGTAACTGTCATGACACAACTAAAATGAATTTGTCTCCTGTTTACTGCTTATTAATAGTAAGTGATGTACAGTAGTTCTTAGGTTTAGGTATGGGGTTTGATTTAGGTATCTTAAATATGGGTCATATAGAATAAGGCCTTAAAAATTGCTTTGTAAATCTTAATTTATTTGTATTAATACACAGCCAATATGATAGTACTATACATACTAATAAGCAGCTAGTTAATTCTGAGAATTGGTCCTTAAAATAAAGTGTTAACAAAACAATAGCATATTTTAAATGATAAAAAGTGCATTGTTAATTCTCAATGCCTAATGCATAAAGTAATATTAAACGCATTCAACTTTACTGTAAAGCATAAAAACAGCAAATTTAGGTTTATGCATGTGTATATATGACCGTTGACAATATGAATTATTATTAGCAGAGTGATGAAATGCATGAATTTACATAAAAGCTTTGGGGCTATGTTATAAATTCCAGAAACGTGACCCAGAAAGTTCTTTGAAACACAAATAATAACATCCTGAGACGCAGAATATTGTATGAATAATTCCTTTAAAGGAAATGCTGGTATATATAGTCTTCCTCTATGCAGGGGAGGCAAGGAACTCGGTGTGTTTAGCAGGATTTCATCGGCTCTAAATGTCGAATGTGTGATGTGAATGTGATGCAGGTCTTGGTCACTTCAGATAGAGGTGAGGGCCAAACAGACAGCGGGTGAGCAGGGCATCTCGCTGCCGGTAATGAAAGCAAAGGATTCTGGGATGGATTGTGCACCGAGGGAGAGAAAGATGGGGAGATATGTTATGATTGACAGCGAGAGAAAGAGAGAGAGGAGGCTTGATTCAGACTGATTCCCGCTGTTCTGCCCACCGCACGTCCTCAGCCTGTCATATGTGCACGTGTTGAGGGGGATGTTGAATTCATTCACCCGGTGCTCGCTCGCGTTCACATTACTCATCGGCCATATGTGTGTGTGTGTGTGTGTGTGGTGCGGGGGCTCCCATGTTCAAACAGGAGATTGTCTCCCACTGTTCCCTTTCCATTAAAAACCAACTCCCACTGCTCAACCAGTGCCATGCGCAGTCGACCGAGGACGTTCAATCGCGCCGTGTCTCTAGACCGTGAGAGTTTGACTCGTTTTAGAAAAACGGGCCGCCTGCCACTGTATGTGTGAATCTAATCACTTGTAGTCGTTTAGTAATCAGCATAAAGTCTGTTCTTCATTGCAGCAGCTTATTTAGAAGAACAGACCGTCTGTCTGATGCATAACGAGACCAAACATTGATTATTACTGGTTAGTGGTTGAAATGCATTTTATCACAATAACACACTGGCTTGTAATGTTTTTTTTTTTTTTTTTTTTCTCAATATTGCATAACAGTTTTTGCAAGTGTGCTAGAGGAACAAAAAAATGCTGGAAATTTTGTGTAGACTTTGTGATCAAAGTTTCTGTCTGTTCAAAATTAATGAGTACTTTAAAGCAAGGCAGTTCACCATATTATTAACGCCCCCGGCAGCTATTTCAACCTTATATAAGAACATCCGCTGTCGAGATGAATGGGTAAAGACTTGACTGTTTGTCGAAATTCTGTTTTAATGATGTAAGAAATAAATTTGACAGTAACGGTACTATAAATTGTGTCTTTGATGTATTTTATGGTCAATGCTGCCTTTGTTTAATCCAAATATTGTGAAATATTTATAATTTAACAGTTATAATATTTATAATTAATATATAATTTATAATTATAATTTATAATAAATAATAATAAATGTTATTTTTGCTATAAATAATGGCTTTATGATAGCTCAGAAATCAGAAAAATATTTAAAAAATGTATTGCTAGTAAAAAACAAACAACAAACAAAAAAAAACTCAAGCTCATTAATGACAAGTAAACAAAAAACTTTAATGAGACTTGCAAAGACAGGCATTTTGATTCATACAAGTGTTTTTTACTGTTCAAAACTTATAAAGTAGCAAATATAACTGCTCAGTACTCCCACGCTCTTATGAGCACCGTCAAGCGTGAATACTCTTTTGCTGCTGATTGTGTTTCAATGGCTAAAAATAGCTTTTTTAAAACTGAAATGCTTAAAACTCATGTTTTCCATGACTATATAGCACAGAATCATCATTTGAGCAGCCACAAATTTTAGACTTTTAATCAAGTCTACCTGTACAGCGCCCACCCTTGCTTTTAACTTCATAAATGTATTTACTGTGATGTTTGATCGAGAAGGACCTGTCTGCTGCCTGCAGCTTGGGGCAGGACTGAACCTAATCCTGATGAGATTAAGAGCATACCTACTCTCATTGGTTAGATCATAGGTGTACATACGGATGGATTATGTTGTTTAAAAAGCTAAAAACGCTGTGCCGTTTCACAAAGCTTTCATTATAATGCACAGGAAAAAAAACTCCCTGTAACTCACTAAAATGATTGTTTTGCTAAATTAAGCTGGTATACCAACAAAACACTATTTTTTTTAAAAAAATGGGTTGATTATTCTATGTGTTTTCAGATAGAGGAATAATGAATGACATTTTTTTTTGAGGATTTGCTTATTTTATATAATCAGAATGAGACAAGAAATGAAAAGGATGCCTCAGTATTGTTTTTATTTATATAGCATGGCAAAAAAATTGGTTGAATATAATTATTAGTCAGTTGATAAATGACACCGCAGTAGGTTAATGTGTCGGCTGTGTGCCATTTAATTTTTATGAAACTTTTTATTCACTACATTGCAAAGCATAGACTTTCCCTCACCTTTGTTTAAAGTAATGAAATCGAGAACATTTTATCTATACCAGATAATTCTGTGGTAGTCTAATCTCTAATAATTTTGGGAGAACTTAATCGGAATCTGTTGTTATAGTAATGAATGCAACTTTTGCATCATGCACTTATTTCAGTGCAGTTATTAATGTTTATTTCATCAAGCATTTCAAACATATACATTTATGTACATCATTTACTGTTTAGAGATCATAACGCACACATTTTAGACCCTTTTTTTGTTGTTGTTTTTTGTGGCCATTTTTTAATTCTGATATGACCAGTTTAAGTTACGGCCCAAATTCTTGGTCAACTGGAATCACATTTGAACTCATTTCTAGCTCAAGCCAGATCCGAAACCCTCACAGACACCTGCGGTCAAATGAACTAATTTAATTAGAGTGATACAAGTATATTAAATGGATATCTTCTCCGGGACCCGTTTTGTGACCGAATCTATTGAGCCGATTCTTTTCAGTAAGCTGGTTCACAAATAGGCTGCCACTGAATGAGTCCTATGTAATTCCCAGATAAAATATGCTCCTAAGTATTCATAATAATTATCAGACAGAGCTGTTTAAGCTCATAATTTTTTGGAATTAGACACCTCTGTTTAACAGGAGAGGACTGAACATAGCGCACAGCTTTAACAGCTGTTGTGATTCGCTCATAAATCCATGCACTACTGTATCACACCAACTCCAAGCATTTTCTATCATATATGCCTATGAAAGACGGCCGAGCCAATCAGAGAAAATTCAGTCCCGCCCTGATCTGCAGGCTGCAGACAGGTGTACTTAATTTAATCAATTAACAATTAAAGCAATAATCTTAATTATCCCAAGCTTGAACATGCTGAAAATACACAGTAGGCTATATTAAATAGTCTGAATGTAACACCATATTTGATTTGATTTATACAGCAAGTTATTTAACTCGTCCTTATTTTGACTTGTTTGTGCATTTCTCTCTGTATTTGTGCTTGAATTAATGTTCCTTTGATGCCATTGGATTATTAATGCTCTCACATATTTGTGCTCTGCACCAGTTTTCCCACTTAAGTATCTAAACATCCTTGACATGACGAGCAACACCACATAAGATATGAGACTAGATTTTATTAATTATGTTTTGATCATGAGTTCATGTTTTTCTTACTGCACTGGCTTTGCGTCTAAACATGCTTATATTTAAGTACAAAGTAATATCCTGTGGGCTGTTGCTTTTCACCTAAGTGCATCATGCAATTTAACTGTCCTTAATGTTAACATATGAGCAGGTTGCACGTTAATAAAAGTCAGCAATAGCACTCATTAATTGGATGCCCATTTTGATATGATTCTTTAGGGTCTTAACGAAAAGTCTATAACATATTTTGGTTAAAATATGTCAGTGGTAGTGGTAAACACCTTCCTTACCCTGTCAAAGTCAGCACCATTCTAGTCCATGTTGCTTTAAATGCTAATGAACTGACCCCGCCCCTCTCTTCCAAGCACACCATAGATATGTGTAGATTCCCTATTCCCTGTTCAACCACTCCAGCCATCTCGGAACGGTCAACTTCATTTACCATAATAATTCCAAAAATGGCGGATGCTTATGCATCGCGGCCCATAGAAACAGTCACTAATGAGGTATCTAGGGCTGTCTACACTCAAGTATTATTGCACAGATCCGATCTTTTGACCATATCCTATTATTTTGCATTAATTCCCACCTGAAATGATTTCAAACATAAAAGGATAATTGTAATATTGCCTTTGTGTGGCATTATTAACTTCAGCATCAAGCAAGTGAATGTGAAACAGGTTTGAGTGAAGACCGGGGACTAATTTGCATATTACTGTTTCCCGGGTGTAGAGTGACATTGAAGCCATTATCAAATATGAGTTTTAAGTGACTAGAACGAGTAACCTTGAGGGAAGCACTATAGTTCTGTGGTGGAAACCACAACTTAACGAGTCGCTTGACTCACACAAGTTGCGAAAAGCCACCCATTGAGACTAAAACTGTCAATTTCAGTCAGCGCTTGTTATATTTCTGCGACCAGCAGATGGAAAATAGACGAGTGGTTCTTGGACATCTTGAATCTGGCTGGCCCCCGAGACAGATTTGTGTTTTTGCAAACGGTGTGTGAAATGACGAGTGCGTGTCGGCGCTGTACAGTATTCGATGCCCTTTTGAAGTGCGTAGGCTAGTGTATGTTCTGCCGCAGGCTTACCCACGCTGCCTCCTGTGTGTCATCAGTGAATGAAAGGCCCTCGTCTCGTTGGAAACATGTGAGGGAAGAGCGCGTCAGATCTCCGGCAAGCTCTGGCATCAATTATACAACTGACACCAGCGTGAAGCGTCTCTCTCCATCTCTCCCCGTAGCACATGTAGCTTACGAGACCGTAATGAGTCATCCATCTTAATTAACAAATGAATGGTACGGCGTCAGGAGCGACTGTCACGCTTGTTTACGCGCCATCTTGCCCTGCTGAGTTTCGCCTTTGTGTCAAAGCAAACACGTGATATTGCCGACTCAGAACTCCTGTCACCCAATTAGCTTTGAATGATCGTAGCGGGAAAAATGTAACGGCGGCGAATACTCCCGGGATGAGTCGAACAAAGAAGCGCTCTCGTTCGGTCGCTCTCTTGTTTTCTCTTCAAGGGTCCCCTCAGGGTTCCCACGTTGCTTTTCAAATGAATAGCCTGCCCCGATAAGGACTATTTGTTTGTTTGTTGCGGCTTCCTAATGTGCGCCTGTCTATTCAATATCCATTAGGGGCCGGCGTGAGGCGCTTTGCATCCAAATGCAAAGTGACAAAAACACCTTGATGTGGAGTTTGTTTTCTCTCTCCCGGCCGTCGCTTCCTTTTGTTTAGGATGAAGACAAGCGTCCGTCTTTGTTAAGGCGGCTAATTGCTTCTCTGGTGGCGCGGCTGTAGCTTTGGCTGTCTGGCGGCTGATAAAGTATTGATTGTCTGTCTATGAGGAGGAGAAGAGTGTGGAAGAGGTTAGAAGGGGATAGAAAAGGAATTAGGTTCTTTGCACCTGCTTCTACCTGTGGCACAAAAGCGACCCGAGTTCAGTCGAGAAAGGACAAAAACGCTGACCATTAGCTAGCTCGCAGGCTATAGTTTTATAACAATGCCATATTACGAAGACTATACGCTCCACCACAGCGGTTGAAAGAGCTGCATTTTGTCTGGAGAGGAAATTAAACGCTAATAAGCTTCTCAAGCCTCAAACGTTCACCTTCGCATCGGCTGCAGAAATTGCATTGGCTGTAGAGACAATGCCATTTGGCCTGAAAGCGCGATTGATTTCAGATTCACCTGAGAAAGCATTGAGAAGACCCGTCAAAGCAGTTAATGAGGTGGTTATTTTAGAATCGTGCAAAAAAACAGAGCTAGGTTTTCTTCTTTAATGATTCTGTCAAATTGATTCACAGTGATTTCGTTTGAGAGGGAAACTGAGCTGGGTGGCATGAATCATACTATAAGCCATAAACCAGATATTTAAAACAATTTGTAAGTCTTATTTTGATAGTTAGCATTATTTATATTGTAACAGGTGTTTGCTTGAATCCTGAGATTTGGTTTAGTGCTCACATTGCACATAGTTTGATCCTTTAAATACAACTATAAAAAAATGTATAATTCATAATAGTAATAAGATTATTATTGTACTTAGGGTTATTTAGTTTTAAGTTATAAATAAATACATTTTGGTAATACTATTTATAATTTATAACTATAATTTAAAAAAACAAATCAATAAATTCATTTTTGCATTTGGTTCAAATGGAAATCTTAAAGTACAATATTATAATTTATTATTAAATATTCATTAGTTATTCTACTGAACTCTTCCAAAGGTAAAACATAAGTATTATGTTGTTCAAAAATGACTGTGAACTTGTTCTCTTGGCAATATCTGAGGTTTGAAAACACTGAATCTTTTTTGTTATTTTAACCATTTTCTGCACACACGTTTATATACAGTACATACATGCATACAACAATGGCTAAATAACTTTAACTTTTAATCTTAACTTCCCAATTTCGCAATGACTAAATGGGTCAACCATGTTAATGTTTAAGTATAAAAATGATCAAACTTCATAATATTATTTTCATTTAAAATATCATTTGCAAAATCTTGCAAATAAACAACCAACTAGGATTACAAGTTTGAAGTCAGTTGTATATTCAGTAACTGCTCTGATTTTTTGATTTTTTTTTTAGTGAAGGATGTGTCAGACCAATGCAATTGATTGAAATAGGCTTTTGGTTAATAGGAATTATTTCTGGAAAGTTTTTTTTTTTTCTCAACTTGGGTGAAATGTAATTTAATTTGCTGTGATGCTGTAATTTTGGCATTGTTGCTTAAAAAAGCACTAAAAGAAATAGTGGCCTGTGCCATTGCATGGTTGTTTCAACTGCTTTCTTTTCTCGTTTGTATTTGTTTTATCTTCTGGATCAGATTACTCCGCACTCAAAATAAAGAGTAAGACTCATAAACAAAGACGGCAAAATAACATGTTTTCAACCCTCTTTTTATAAGCAAGAAATAGTAGTTCTTGAGTTACCAAATGCTTAAAAAAATACAGCATGAGGCTTTTGAGAGCACAGTTGAGTGATAAATTGGGTTCTTGAACTGATTCATTGAGACAAACGAAGCGCTTCACTAAAACGCATTGGACTTCCCAGTGCTGATGTCAAATAGCAGTGACATGATTAAAATCTAGTTTGGGCCGGCAGCCTTTTAGCCTGTGTGCTTCACTGCAGCCCATTTGCTTCATCTCCACTTCGTTAGATCTGTAGATGGCCCCAGATCCCAAACTATCGGCCTTGTCGAGGAAAGAAAAAGATCCGGAGACACTACATTTTTACGTTCTCTTAAGAAGACGTGAATGGTGCTTGCCCATGCAGAGTGTTGTATATTGTTGCTACAGTAGGTGTTCTGAACAATGTTGTGGAAGTTACTTCCAAACTGTAATACATTAAATATTACTGTCATTTAAAAATAATGCCTTACATTACAATATTACTGATTCAAAATTGTAATGCATTACATGACTAATGTAACATGATAAATGTTCATGGTTAAGTTTTTTTTTTTTTTTCATTTAGTTTTTTACATTTCATTAAGTATCCATTTCAACTCTTTCCATGCTAAGGTGTTTTTTTGTTTTGTTTTGTTTGGGGATCACATTATTTTACATATGCGCCTGCTTTCTTCATTTTTTTATTATCTTCTTTCTCTTTCAGAAGATGTTTATTAGGGCTTCCTACCATTATACAGTACCAGTAACAGCATGGAAATTCATCAAATTCCATAAATGGCCAAGAAAGAGTTGACTAAACGGTTATTGGTCATTGTGCTCCAACCTAGTTACAACAAAAACCTGTATCTGTAAAATCCAGTCAACCTCTAAGATTTAACTTGTTTTGGTTGTTCTGAGTGTTTTTTACAATGTTGCTGTGGTGTGTTCTGATATGTCTTATCAATCAAGCACCAAATGCTGTGTGTAGGTTAGGGATGGAAGTTCAGCATCTTAAGAGTCGTATCAAACCGATAAGACCTCTGAGAACCTTCCTGCCATCCATGCACATATACTCCTCTCAGGCGGTGTGATTGCATTGATGGCTTTTTGTTTTGTTTATGCGTTGGTGTTCGGGTCAGTCAGAGTTAGTGTTTGCGAGGCTGACATTAGCGATGGGAAGGACCGCTCGCCAAGAGAACTGATTGTTTGTTTGAGATCAGTAGCGGTCAGTGGCATTTGTCTAAGCTGTGAGTCAAGGAACAGCGTGACGTTGGTGTTGCCACGGGGATGAAATGACCTTACAGAGCCCATAGATCAAGAGTAATAGGAGACACTGGTGTCAGTACAACATTATAAACTTCCTAAAAGAGCAACTTGTTTCAGCTCAAACGTCACTGCACGGCTTTATTAGTGTGGCCGAGCACTGCAGTAGTCTGCAAGGTAAGGCAAGAAACAGGTGTCAGGGTTTAACATTTAGCTGTGGGAGAGTTTTGGGCTTCAGATGCTACTTTAAGCTACATTCAGTAATCATGTGCATGTGCTGTAATGCCTTGCATATTTTTTTTATATATATTAAACATTTTCTAAATATTTTGCTACATATATTTAATGATTGTGCTGTTTCAAGGGAAATGCTGGCTAATGTAGACAATATATACAGATTATAGACAATAATAACGAAAATTATTGTGAAGTCATTATATATGAAATTAATGTTTTATATATTAATTTATTTAATTATTCTTTTTTTTGTTTTGTTAATTTTTAAACTATATATAAGTTTATAACATCTGTCAAAAACATTAGAACTCAAAATATCGACATAATACACACATGGGCATCAGTCACTTAACTGATATTTGGCAGTTAAGAAATAAATATTACCTTATGGACCATTAGTTTTCTATTGTTTTTTTTTTTTTTTTTTTTTTTTTTTTTTTCAGATCCACATCACGTAAATACTGCAATATTGATGCGTGTCAAAAAATAATGTGTACACAATAGAATTTAAAAAAGCAGAGGTCCAGTGGTATTGTAGATTTTGTGATTTTCATTTTTGATAGAGGCACAGTTTTGTTTGTCCGTTGCACTCCTGTTTTTAAACTTGGTTGTAAAATGTAATTGTTATTCATGTAAAGCAAATTCAGAACAGCATAAGACAAACAGAATGGCATGAATGTGGCCATGAAGATGAAAACTGGACTGATGTTCTTCCACTGCAGTACTCAAACCTTTGTTCTATAATGAAAAAGATTGGATAATGAGGTTATGCTGCATGTAAAGCTTTGATGACATCATATATATATATATATATATATATATATATATATATATATTACCATCTGATCTTTCAATTTTAGTGTTTCTCTATTATGCTCTCTCTAACACACACAGACACACACACCACCAAAAGTAACGTCCCCAGTTAGAATCCCATCAGAGAAACAGGTCAAGAGGGTCAATATTTACAGCGTCAATCCCAGATTGCAATTACCTTCACGGAGGCCAGGCGGCGAGGAGAGAGGAGGCGGCCGCAGAGCAGTTTAGGATGAGCCGTGATGCGATGCCCACACCCCCACCCCCTCTCAGATTTCTTCTCTTCTGATTGCGCTGCACCCCAGCCTCCAGTGTGGCTAACACTTGTAGAAATTACCTGACAGAACCAATTTAATGTTATTACCCAGCCACGTGCATCCAGCTGTCTCGGAGAGAGGCGTTCGTCGAGATATTGGAGCAGAACCTCCCCCTCCCTACCCTCCCCAATTTATTTCTCACAAATGAAAATGAATTATGCATTTTCCAGTGTCACTCTCACACATAGACGCAAAGAGCACATTCGGCTGCTTCTATTACTTGCAAAGGCAATATGAGGCAGATACTTGTTGAGATGGCGCTGTTTAAAACTATCAACTTGCCAACAAGTTTTGTGAGCAAAGTGCTGAGTTCGTTTTTCACAGGTTTTAGGCTGACCTATTGTAGAGTTTATTTGACCATTAATTAGTTAAATTTACATGTATGCATTTGGCAGATACTGGTACTAGGAATTGGGAAATATGTGATATGTTGAGACTATTTGAATTGTACTGATTGCTCAAATTGAAAAGTTTGCAACATGAAACCAAAGGTTTTAAAGGGGTCATACAAAGGAAATTTTCCACAAGCTTATATGATTCTTTAGGGTCTTAATGGAAAATTTGTAATATAGATTGCTCTAAAATTTCTCAAAGATAGTGTAAAAAACATTTTACCCTGTCAAAAACAGCTCTTTTGAAATCACTCTGTTCTGTGTACTTCCCCTTTAAATCTTCATGAGCTCCGCTGACTCCGCCCCTCTTTCCGAGGCACTCTCGGAGGATCTTTGTTTAGCCGTAACAATAGTGAATAGTGAAACTTGCTAATTAGCACATTATTAGGAAAGGCGATTTGCAAAGATTCATAAAAAGGCATTATACTCACTGCTTATGTAGGTGAGGCTGGATCATGAACGATTCTCGCGAACATAAGCGCATTTCTGTTGATCAAGGGCGCATTTGCCTTCAGAACCAAGCGTAACGTAAATCCTCTGCATCTTCAGTCACTCAGATGTCCGGGGTAAATGACTACTGCTATGTTCATTAATACATTCAACAACAAAACACCTCAATCTTTAAGAAGTCTTGCTTGTCTCTGCGTCTCGGTCTGATGACGGCTCACTCAGGGTGGGTCTGAGGTAAGACACCAGTTCAATCTGTGTGTCATGCTGCTGTCAATCAAATATTGTGGGAGTGGCCTCTGTCGGTGTGATGCCACACTGACATTCATTTGAGAATGGCTTGATTTCAGAAGGGCCAACTTATTTTTATTACATTAAAAGGAAACTACTGGTGGATCTTCATCACTGTAGGGTGGTTGTGTACACACACTCCCAACACACATTTCAGTCCAAACAGCTTGAAAAAGTGCTTGCAGCACCAGATGATCCCTCTAATTCCATGAAAATACAAGCCAGATGTAAATATATATTAATGTTATACCATAATAAATGATCACAAAATAAGTATCACATAGGGTATTTACAATATTTTTATATTTAGTTACAAAGATGTAATCATTATTTACAAAAATAATTTACACAATTAAAATATATTATAAACTGTATTTCAAAAGTGTATATATAGATAACAATGTCATGTGTAAATGAATATATATATTTAATATTATACATAACACATAAATATGATATAACTGTAATATATGGCAATAAATATTAAATACAATTAAAATATAACAAAAAATAATATATAATTGTATATATTAATATCATATATTGTTTCTTAGTATGTATTGTTTAGTATATCCGCACATACATTTGCATGTTTATATTAGCAAATGTGTATTTGGGTTTTAAAAGGCTGTTAAAATGAACATGTATGCCACATAAAAAGTGTAAAGTTTAAAGAGGGACAAATGCATTTAAACGCACGAGTGATTCTGCATAAATTATTATTTTATTCAAGGTACTTGCATTGCCTTTGCATTGCATCAGTGCATACGCTCCTTGGGAATCGAACCCATAAACCTGCTGTTGCGAATACCATGCACTTTTATTCAATCTTTGTGTTATTGGTTGCTATTTTTCAGGTTTGTTATTACAATCACCTTCCAGAAAATAGCAAAGAAATGGACTCAAAATTGGCAGCATTAATGTCTCCACATTTCCAGTTCTCTCACACGTCGCTCATTAGAAATGGCAGAGCTTCATTGCCCTCATCAATACGAGCCGGATATTCTCGCATGAATGCGTTATATCTATAACCGTTGTCTCCCTTGTTGCAAACGGCCGTCCTTCCTGTGTGTGACAAGGTCGCCTCACATCTGCCAACTTAAGCATTCTCCTCACATTCTCGCTAATCCTTAGCATTTGAGCTGGCAATACAAACAAATTTAACTCCGCCTGTAAGACAGGCTTTTGTAATACCCAGCGGAGTGTTTAGTATTCTAGCCATCATCCATCACTGCATCCCTATTCCCTACGCTGTCCTTTCTGTACAATACTGTAAGGAAGCGGGAAAGACTAGCATGCTAACCATACCATGAACAGAGAAAAATAAGTTGGCCTTTCTTTTCCAGATGCTGATTCGTGATGCTTGGAAAGCTATTATCTCCTGCTAAGCTGCATGGGACGCCTGCAAACCATCGTGATGGTGATAAGAGGAGCGTGAGATGGGTCCTGTGTGTGCTCTGGCAGTAAGTAGCTATTAGGGCGATGACATTTTAGTGGGGTCTTATTGACCGTGACATGCACATGGATGAGTTTGGCTAATGGGTGTCAGGCCCACGTTTTGGCACCCCACACCCAGAGGGCTGTCTAACAAAAATAATAGCCCATAATAGCCTGCTAAATCATCTCATTTTCCATTGCTCTTTATTTTCAGCTCGGGATGTAACTCATATTTGGATTGGAAAGTACGTCAGAAAAAACGATGCTCCAGATGCCCTCAACAGAGTCTGAATGTTTCTCTCGGGTCGTCAGTGCGTGATGTTGGCAGGATTTAAGGGTTGTGGATGATTCAGAATTGAATCGAGAGTGGCATTTAAATTCCAATTCAATTCGTAAGGTTAAATTGAATTTGAATTGAGGTACTAAACAGCATACAGAATTGCATTAAAATTTGAATGTAAAGTAGATTTTAATAGATTTTAATTTAACTGAAACACTTGGCAAAGCCTTGTACCTTTAAAGGGTTACTCCACCCTAACATTAAACTGTTAGTAGTTCCAAACGTTCCTAAAAGCTTTGTCCGTCCTTGGAACACATTTTGGATGGCGCTACAGTGACAATACAGTGCCGAATTGTTGAATAAAGTAATTATTTTTGTTTTATTTTCATAAAAAAGTTTTCTTGTCGCTTCATAACGTTATGGTTGAACCACTGATAGCAAGTGAAGTATTTAGAAGATGTCTTTTATACTTTCGGACAGTCACAAGTCTCCTGGTTTTCATGCAAAATATCTTGTATTTTGAAGACGAACAAATCTTTTACGAGTTTGGAATGACTTGTGAATAATGACAAAATTGTCATTTTGGTATGGGGAATCCCTTTAAAAAATAGTTTAATATAAATGTATCCATTATTAAAATGTGGAGTTTAAATTATCCAACTTTTTTCCTGAAAGCAGAAGTCTCATTCGCACTGTAAAAAATGAAAAGGAATTTTATGGTAAAAGACTAGTAAGAATGCTACAGGAAAAAAACTGTTAAATGATTAACAGTAAGTACCTCCACTATATCCTTTGAAAACTGTAATGCACATTGCATGTAATTTTACAGTAGTATCCCATTTTTAGAAGTGAAAAATAACATATTATTTGCAATTAATAACCATAAATTGACATACCAAAATTCAAATTTGATGTTTTTTTGTTGTTCAGTATGTTTTTTATCATCAAATTTGTACATTATAGTTTTATGTTACATCTAATGTTTTTAAAATTAATATTTATATATTTAGATTTATATTTTTCTGTTTCATGTGTGTTACCATAATGGTGTTTAGTGTTTGTGTGGATGATGTTAATTTTAACAGTGTATTACAAAAGTAAAAAACAGAGTTCAGTATAGATTTGTATAATAAAATGTATATGAAATAAAAACTTAATGGAATTACAAGATTTAACTGTAAATCCTAAAATCTTTATCTTAAAAACATCTTTTCCTTGCTTTGTTTCTGGACCTGGAAATTGTGTTGCTGTCTATGCAGCTCTATGAGAGCTCTCGGATTCTATCAAAAATATATTTGTGTTCCAAAGATGAATGAAGGTCTTGACAACATGGGGGTAAGATTAATAAGAGACAGACAGATTTTTCATCTCTTTAAAACACACACTTATGTAGACTAGGGTGGAGGAGCACTTCCTTTCCCAGAAAGCATTACCTGAGTTGAATTCAGTGAAATTACTCTTCCTTTCATTCTTATTCAGATTCCAAGTTCCTTTCTGTTGTGGCATATCCACTTCCAATCCATGCTCATGAATTAAAATCTACATTGACTCATGGCATAAATGTAACTGGGTGCACTTTTTAGCGATACGCAAAATATGTACCAATAAGTACATATTACTGCATTTTCTAAAAGAATTTAACACTGGATGCAGTAAAACTCTGACACCCTTTATTTCAGGTGAAGTGGCAGGTGAAATCGGCATAAAAGGAAGTTGAAATGGCATGTAAAAACAGTGTTGCACAAAGAGGTGCATATTTTTATGAGACCAGATTGTTTAAAATGGATAGATTCTGATAGTTGCACAAGACTGGCAGAGGTGTTATATTGCAAAGGATGAGGCCAGAGAGATATCGCTGATAGGAAAGACTTGGGCATGGTTGCTTCCCCACCATGTGGCACCAGGAATGGGCTGCCTTGAGTAGTAGCAGTGCCATGGGCCATCGACGTGTGAAATCGCATGGTGGTTATCCCATTACGCTTCATTTATCAACACACCGCACCATCCCTCACTTTTGACAAGTTTCTTAACCGCTGGAAAACAGTCAGGGGTGTGAGAAGGGGGAAAGATGGCTCGCTCACGGAGGGGGGCAGGGGCGAGAGGCTGTTATGCCGCATCTGGAATGGGATTCTAATAAAGCCAGGCGCTGCCATGGAAACAGGAGGAGAGCCACCCCACATCCTCCAAGCAGGGAGAGACCCCAAGGAGCATCTCTCTCTTGCGCGCCGTCTTCGAGCGTGGCAAATGGCCCAGTGCCTCCGACCCATGCAGAAGCAGGCGCCTTGCCAGCGAAAGGGGGCCAGATAAGGGTGTGTAAAATTAGCTGTGGCTTCCAGAAAAAGAGAGGGAAATGTGCAACCTAGTCCCCCATGAAAGAAATTTCACACAGACGCCTCTATCGCATTTTCCCGCTCCGCACACCGTGACTGCCTGTCCCACAGTCAGACGTCCACGGGGCGGAAAAGACGAGTACAAAGGGTCGACCGTGTCTGCTGTGGGTGCAGGAAGCAGCGTGCATTATGGGATTGGGTGGCACTGGTTACAGACTCCTTTTCCCAGTTTGCTGCATTAAAAAAAGGTGGCACCTGCACCTGCCGGTATCCTTAACGGATTACTGGCCGATTCGCACGGTTAACTCGTGCACCCAGCTGCATTCGCGCAGCGCATCTTCTAAAGGAAACCCAGAGTTCTCCTCTTCTGTTTCTCTGTGCTGCCTTTCAAGTGACACCAGACTGATGAAAGTGGAAGAAAAAAGGAGACAGCGGCGGTGGAGGGGAGAGAGAAAAGGAGTTGCGAAATGAAAGAGTTGACTTGTTTCCCTCGAGGGGGGTTTCCCTCAGCCAGCGTGTGAAGTGATGCCCTCAGTGATTCATGGGAAATTTACACATCGAGTGTGAAATGCCCCTTGGCTCGCATTAAAGATTGGGTTTTAATATCTGACTAATACAAAGCCTTAATAAGATTCTTTTTTTCTGCCCCCTTTCCTGCTTTCCGTGGGTTTATTAGGGAATTGATGAAAGAAGCAGCTGGCAAATGTCTGGCTTCGTATTTATTCACAAATGGATTTGAAAATTGCCTGTATGCAAATGGCTTCGCAGAGCAAAGCTTAATTCCTCTTCCGAGAAAATGCAGGAATGCGTCCATATAGCCCTCATCTGATGCAACCAATGGTGTACTTCAGAAAATAATTGTTTACCTCTCTGAAAGCCTGATTAAAGCATATTCCATATGTGTCCTTTGATGATGCCTCATGTTTGTTCTTCAACTTGGAGGTCCCTGGCCCACATGGGGCACTGCCCCTCGTTCTGTTTTACAGGTCTCGTTGTTCTGAAAACTTTATACTTTTGTAAACTTCCTGCCCTGTTTTCGTTCCTCCACGAGTGAGCGACTCAGGAGACGGTCGGACTGACGGAGGAAGACAGTGGTTGATTAGATCTGCCTCCTGCTGAGCTTTGATAATTCATAGCGAGCAAAGCACAACAGGAAGTTTTTAATATTCAAATGCATTCTTCCAAATTCGAAAAGCAAAGACGACAGATAAAAGTCTGACTTTACTCAGAGCAACAGGACTCTTTGTAGTCCAGATGTTGCAGAAACTACGATTATCAGTATTTCTTTTGTGCCCCACTTACACCTTGAATTGCGTTCCTCTATTACTCATGTAGACTTTGCTTTCCTGTTATTAATGTTTCTACAGGGACTTTTGGCCCTGTGGACTTCACTCAACCACTGGTTTATGATATTTGTCTACTACTTATATATGATATGATATATATAATATGATATATGTATGAGATATTGATAATATATAATACGCACTTTCTGTATTGTATTTCACACAGCTTGATGTATATTAAAACATTCTGTTTACAAGCTAATATTACATATTAACCTTGAATTTCAGATATTTGCTTCACAGTTCATATCTTTCATTCTCATCACCAACAAGTAGTGTATATATATATATATATATATATGAAGCTGACTTAACTTGACTATTATCTCCTTGGTAACCAGGTGTACAAAAATCATAGAAAAACTGACAAAATTGTTTATTGTGACTGGTGAAAAAAGATACCACAACTGAGAATTTTTGTATGCGTTTTAGAAAACATTTAGAAATAAGTAACATAAAAATGTGTTACTCACTTTAACAATCTTATTAAATGTTTTTTTTTGAAGACTTTACATTTAAAAAAAATCTCACACACCTTTAAGCAATCTACAGAGAAGCAAAAAAAAAATCATGCAAAAATATATATAAAAACAATATCTAATGCAACGCTTTGGTCAGCTTACCTTCAGTTGGTTTCTTGG
>JAUMHP010000060.1:5683486-5696602 GCA_032361065.1 Enteromius trimaculatus
GTGATTTATTTATTTTTTTCCCAAAGATTTTATTCTGGGTCAGGGACAAAAGTAAAACTTCGAGAGTAAAAATTCTGGATCAAGTAATGTGGCGTGGTTTTAATGTGACCTTCACATGACAAAGAGAAAACTGGAATACCTTAGCATTTATAAATAAAAATCAATTTGTATGACCTAAAAGTGCCTGTAGCTGAAAAAACACCAGTGTACGGATAGAATCAGCATACTAGGTAATTCATAGTTTTCTATACATTCCATAGCAATGTTTAATCAATGACGAATCCAACATGTTTTCAGTTCACGCTTGTAGGCCTACCATTGTGAAAACCTTCTGCAAATCCTCACCACATGCGCATGCCCCACTGAGGTGAAAAACACCAGAACGTCAGCGGCATTCGTGTGAGATGCGTGGTGAGAAAAATCACAAAGATGAAGTGAGTTAAGATGCTGTTTAAGGCAGACGGTGGACTTTCATGATCTCTGGCATATATTTGACACGCTCAAAAACCTCTCGTTCGTAGGGGCTCATCATTCCCCCTCACAGCGACTGTGGCATCCAGCGGTAAAGTGGAGATGAAGTGTAGGATTACACTGATGCCTTTCATCAGCACGTAACCTAACAGCAGCCGCATGAAAGGGAATACAAGGTAGAGCGCTGGCGTCTGGAGACACCGCCGGTTGGCTCTGGGTGCGTGGGACGGCTCTCTGATGTGTCCTTCCCAATAATCCTCAACGATAAACTTTGCTGAGGGCTCAGCCGACGGAGGTGGCAGCTCTGAGCCTTCCCATTTTTCCCCCCTCTTTTTTAATTGCTTTTATTACAGAGCCATTGATCGAGACTGTGTTGGCGTGGAAAAAGAAAGAGAGCGATCCTATGACAGCACTTTGTTTACCGTGAAGAGCGAGGTGTTGAGTCTTTGTAGGTGCTCTACCAGTTAGCTAATTTCCTTTTCATCAGCGCCGTGATAGCTGTTCGGTTGCGGCCCGAAAAGTCAAAGGGGATGACGACCGAGTTCTGAAATTAGTCAGAGGACGTGTGCCTTCAGCTTCAGATCGACTAAGAAGAGTCAGCTGTAAACAGTCATACTGTCACGGTGTGTGTGATCACCGGCTGAATCCCGGTTTAATTAAATGAGGGTTAGGTGAAGGGTGTCAAAGCGCAGATGGTGTAGGTGTGGGAACTGGAAGTGTGTGTGCGCACCTTAATCGCTTCCTGTGGGAATCGAGTCGAAGTGATGGCCGCGGTCTCTGAATGACAGTTTTATTGCATTTATAATGTCTGTATACACAGCAGCGTGAGGCGAGAGTCTGTGAAAGAGAGGGAGACAAAATCGTTGCCTGTCACTCTCCAATCCCCCTTTTGCCTCCCCGTGCCTCTGGCCCCTCACTTCTGTCAATCATATTTGTGAAAAGGGCACTGGCTCTTAATACTGTGAATGACAATGATTTTTTTTTAATAATAATAACCTGGATCCGCCGGAGGAGCAGGCGAGGGCATCCCTTTATATTCTGACATTTAAGATAAGCAAACTTTCTCATAACGTCAACACGGATAACAAATACCCTAGAATAGCGCACAGTTGCCCTTTAGTGGGATTTGCACGGCTAAGAGAGTTTGAAGCCATCTAATTATGGCAAGTATAAGCATCGTGCTGGTCAAACTTCCTCTCAGACTTCACTGTGAGTTAGCTTAACTAGCCGGTGAGTCATAGGTGTTCAAGGAAGCCAGTTTGTAGTCGTACTATAAGGACAAACATTATGGCAACCCCTAGGAAAATGTTATTGTCAGAGGTTGCTCTTGAGGGAATTTCCATTATGTGGCATGTAAGCTTGGACTGCTCTCGGGAGAAATAAAAACACATAAATGAGTCATTTGTTGACATACAGAGAGAATATCGAGCTATACAAAGAATGTGGATAGCAGCTCCTGGAATAACTGGATGAGAATTGTGAAATTCGAATTAAAATATGACTTCTGCTTACAAACCTGTGTGTATCTTAATGAAAGTGAATAGCAGGTGGTTTTTCTGCGCGCTCTCCTTATAATCTCTTTGATTGGACCCCTTAGAGAGTTTTATCAACAGGCATTCTGACCAATCATGAAGCTGTATCTGCCATTTCAGTCGACAAACAAATGTGACAGGAGTGTAGATCCATATCAGTGGAATTTATATATTGAAAAATCGCGTGTATTGATGTCTTTCTGCAATTAAAGCAAGATAATTCTGTGTTCTAACTATAAAGAGGACCTGTACCTGTGTGTAATGAAAGCTATGCTAATGCTAAAGTTTAAGCTTACCAAAATCAAGCTTAAAAACCTGTTGATGTAATACCAATTGTCTTGAACTTAATTTTCCAAAACCGTTCACAAGGACTGTGAAGAAGAGTTTAAGGTATAGTAACTACAGCTGTACCTTGGTGCGGAAACAACTATAGTTTTGCCGTTCAAGAACTACAAAACCTGTTGGCGTAATACACACGCTCTTCTTTCTATTCCAGAGCTGTTCACAAGGACTGTACAGCTCTGGCCTTGGGTGAAGTGTGTCGAGACCATTTGAGAGGGAGAGAGAGAGACTAACAGAATAAAGTGGAACGGCCTCTTGAAGGGCTCGGATTCTTTTTACAGACAGATGGAGCAGAAAGTGAGAGAGAGGACACCTGCTGGTCCACAGCGCTGCCCCCCTCCTGCTTCTCCTTTTCTCTACCTCTTTTTCTCACTCCGCATTAGAATTCAGCATCTCTTCTGCCTCGTCTGAGTGAGTGGGTTACTGAAGCGTGTCACAGTAAGAACCAGTGAATGATAATGAACCGAACGTGTGCGAGAGGGAGGGGAAGAGGGAGGAGATCCGAGAGGATTCCTGTAAGCTGGCTCTCTTCTTGAATCACGGATAGAGAAAGAAAGAAAGTGAGCGAGAGAGAGGACGAACGAGGTTGTCGACTGAATCACCACCACCTCCGCCACTTCACCACTCCTTTCTCTTGGCTCGGGGGAGTGAGTGTGGGACGGGACGCCCCACACTGTTCCCTCTCCCCCATTCCCGTCCTCCACCAGCAGACCCACTTCTGCGAATGAATTCATTCATCTTCTTCCCTCCTTTTGTCATTTTCATGTCAACCTCCCTCCGCTTTATTATGATTATTTTATTTTCTCTCCTTCTCTCCCCTCTTGTTTTCTTTTCTGAGCTCTCCCACACATCGCTATCCCACTCGTTTGGTCACGGACAAGAAAAAGAAAATGATCGACCGACAAGCGAAGAGAGCAAAGGAGGAACAACGGTACGAGGAGAGCTCTGTCCGGACGCGGAGCTCAAAGCTGCAAGAAGCCGGTCCCCTCCTGATGGATTATCCAGAGCGGAGAACTCGGAACACCAGAGAGAAAAGAAAAGAGCTGCGCTGAAAACCTGAGGGTGGGGGGACGATTGTTCTTGTTCTTTTCTAACATTCAGATAGTTCTCAGCTCTGCGTTGTTTAATTCGATCTCTTATTTCTCGCTTGCGTCTCCGAACCCCCTTCCCACCCTCTCTCGTCTCTGATTTGGGACGTTTTGGCTGCTCATTGTGAAGAATTCTTGGGACTGTGCTCTGAAAAGCACTTTTCAATCTAATTAATTCCTTTCTGAGCCGAGACTCGAAAAGGCGCCTTTTTTCCCTCTTGGTCTCTTTCCTTTTGAGACCTAAATAATTGGAGCCGTGGACTCCACTGTAACCGTGCCACTGGTGCAGTGTTTGCCATAGGGAGCCATTTTACCCCCCTTCTTCCAAATCACTTTATTATCTCTGGGAGGGGGGTACAACCACCCAAGCCTAGGGCCTTAGCGATCCAGATATGCTAAAGAAGAAATTGAGAAAGAGAGACCTCCAAGGAGATGAAAGCCAAAGCGAACTCTGTCTTTGAGTCCAAATCTAAGTTCTTGATGAATCTGGCACAATGAGAGACCGTTCTGATCTTGAGACACTTGACAGTCTTGGGGATCTGCTCAAGACCTACAAAACCAGCTAGAATGGATGAACTATCATCTCCTCCCTCATTTCTTGTCTTAACTTAAGTCAAATTTGAAGGAAAAAAGCAGGTGTACCAAGATTTGGCCTTTTGCGCTCACTTCCGAGGCTCTGAGGAAACTTGGACAAGACTGGGAATCCTTTTTTGTACTGTATTGTACTTTTTTCCCTAGCCTTTTCTTTGCCTCCGCCCCCCTCTTTCTATGTGAAGTCATTCACTGGGGCACTTTCGCTCCCCCCTTCCTCCTTTCGGTGGCTGAAAGCCGTTGATCGCTAATCCACGGCCGTTTCATCAGATTCTCGTGCTGATTTCTACATTGATTGGCCGTCTACTTCAGAACCTCTCTGGCTCCCTCCTCTTGCTCTTTCACTCTCCTTCATCCACTTCTCACTCTCTCATCCCCCTCCCTCCTTCTCTCTCTCTCTCTCTCTCTCTCTCTCTCGCCCTGCCTCATTGTCTCTGTTTGCGGCAACAGTGCTGCTGGAAGCCAGTCCTTTTCACTACTCGCCAGACAGAGGAAGGCAGAGGTGAGTCCCGTCAAACGCCGTTGCCCACCCTGTCTCTGACATCGCTCTCTGAATGCAAATGTCCATCATTGTGTTCATTTACTTATACTCAAAGTCTGTGTTGTTGTCTGACACAAGAGTGATTTTTGTGTTTTTCTTTGTTGTTTTGGAGGTGTGCGTGAATACGCTGGTGTGTGGAGGTTGGCTCCTGGCAGGTGTTTTTGGTGGTCGGATGCAGTTTTGGGCTGGTTACTAGAGTGTGTGTGTCTGATTGGGATGCGTTGCTGCTCTTGTAGCGTTGCCGTGGTTGCCTTATCTCCAAGTTCAGTGTGCAAAGAGCTTTCAGACTCCGAAACGCTCTGCAGAATGAGAGAATCACTGACCAGTGCCTTACGTAGTGCTGCTATATGTGCGCCCTTGCCTAGCCACAGGAATCACATTAATAAACGCATACATATTAATATGTACTTAAAAACTTACAACTTTCATTCTCAAACACACTCTTTAGAAAATGTATTTCACTATGGCAAATTTAGGTGTATCCCCAGGGCTGGACAGAAATAGATCCCAAGCTAAATCAGGACAAGCACCAAGACTCCATGGAAAAAAGGTGTTACGCACGAACAGGCTTCCGCGTAAAAACAGAAACTGAATTAATATACCGCGTTTAATTGGAACAAAGAAATACAGACTGAAAACAAGCAAATGTTGTTTAAATTGTGCAGGTTTTGTGTGTTTTACCTTATTTCACTGCCGTTTCTCTATTTGTCCCATAAAAAGCTGTTCCCACAGTATCACCTCATCTCTAAATCGGATCACACACATATTGCACCAATACCCTTATCTCTTATTGGATACTAATATCTGCTATTGTAAATACTTAATATACAGTGTACAGTGTGTATATGTATGTGTGTGTGTGTATATATATATATATATATATATATATATATTACTTTTTGTTCAGTATGTATTGGTTACCGTCTGTTACTGTTTTCTATTTTTACAATCTCATTAAAACCTCTTTGTTCTACAGATCGGTATAGTGACCTTGGTCTAGCATTGTTGCTTTCGAGTTTTTTGGTTTCCACTGGGGTTTTTTGCGGGCTGCTTAGACGACTTAAGTTTATCTTCATTTGCTGCATGGGCTCAGATACAAAAGAATGACATGTTTCCTTATTACTCCTCGCAAAATGTCAGCAAATGTAGCTTAAGCTCATATAAGACAACAAGTGGAACCATAGACGGTCGTGCAGCGTCAAAGACATCGTAAAGTGGATTTTTCACAGCTAAACAGGATTCCCTCTACATTCAGGGTTTCCCTGCCGCTTCGAGATGGAAAGTATAATGTGTCTGTGTGTGTGTTTGAGCAGAGGAAAGGGGAGGGGAGTCGGACACACATGCTGCGAGAGACGATTGACAGTAGCTAAATTGGTTCAGACACATTACGGTTGGATCTATCCTTTCTATGCAGCGGGGACGGACACCTACGGAGGCTACGATATATGTTGTCGTCTCAAAAGCAGCAGGTCTTCTGAATCCTGTCCTCTCGTGTGAATGCCTGTCTGCATGAACAAAGGGGTCCAAAAGGTTGAGGGATAGTTGTACGCACCCTACGTGACACAAAATACAATCCAGCAGTAACAATAGCCAGCCCGTAGTAAAAAATAGTGATTTCTGTGTTAAAAATACCAAGAGTGGCAGAATGGAAGCGCAGAAGCGACCGGTTCTGGCGGTTTCAACGAGATGCCGGTGTCCAGAGATGGCAATTCCTCCACACCTCCGTGCTCAGATACTTAAGGTGACAACCCTGACAGCCCCGCTGTCCGTATCAGGCTCTGCCGAGAGATTATCATCCGCCTCAAACAATGTCTTTGAGTCCGCTATTGTCCCTTCCACAACTCTCCAGCTGCACTCGCTTTCCTACGCTGGTTTTCCAGAGAACTCGGTGACCCTGAGGACAGGTTTCAAGATGCTGCCCAAAACCTAGACTTGAATTCGAAGTACACCTGCTTAAATCTGTATGGTTTGCAAGTAATCGCTCTTTTGTGGATATATTATTGGAGGGTAGAAATTGTTTGCTGATACTAAGTATAAACGATTTTAAAAAAGTCGGTTTATAATGCAATTTTAGGTCGCATAGGCAATCAACCATTACGTAATTCTGTAGCCTGTTGCTGTGGGCGTCACCCTTTGAGATTGGTGGCGTGACTTTTGCTGCCCCCCGTCCAATCGCTGTTTACACCTCCTCTGCCCAGCTGCATATTTAGGGTGTGGCACATTCTTTCTGACAATCCTCATTCTGTCTGTTTTGTCATTCAGCTCGAAGAAGTCAAAAATATAGTTCACCAATTTTTTTTTACGCCAATTCTGTACGACACAAGAATTTTGTAAAAATGTCGATTTTTGGTGAACTGTACCTTTAAAAATTGTATTTATTTTTTTTTACATAAAAACATAATACGGATTTTACATTTACATAATAGTTGTGGCTCCCTGGTTATGTCTTAGGCTCATTTAGGTACTTTTTTGTTAATTTTTTTTTTGTTAGACGAGCATAAAGTAATTGTGTTTTCGAGGGGGGAACCCTGCCTAGTGCATAGCAGCTGCCAGTCTCATTTGAAAAAAGAGGGGGAGAGTTGAGCATCCTATGTTTGAATGATGAGAGCTCTCCAGCATACAGAAGCATGGTCATACTGAGGCCCATTCACTCCCTAACATTCCCTGCCTCTTACTCATTTTCTGGGAAGAGGGGCGCGTCACCCACCAGCCTCCATTTGACGCCTCCCTCCCCCGTTTTTATTTATCCTTTCTCTCATTTTGCCAGTAATGACTCTCTCCCGTCAATTAGGCTAACCCTTCACCAATGTTCCTGAGGTGAATGAATACATGATGATGCCTCCCCTGCCGGCCCCCCACTCCTGGGAGGTGTGAAGAAAAAAATCAGTGCGATCTTGCAGGGGAAGGCATTTGCCAGAGATAAAGCTAATTTAATCCGATGAAATGTGACATTTGGCGGCGGACGCTCCCACTCGGCCAGAGTGCAGGTGCTGCATCAAGATTAATGAATCGCCAACAGCCTATCCATTCCCACCAAGAGAGAGAGAGAGAGAGAGAGAGAAACGGAGGGTGCAGGGGGTAGGGCCGATTAGAATGACTGAGATGGAGTGAAAGGGAAAAAGAAAGAAACAGAGAAAGAATCGTTGCATGCGATAGAGGACAGCGGTTGGTGGGAGGTCAGGTACTCTATGAAAGGAGGGCGTTGAGCTGCGTGCTGTGTTTTGTCACTGGGGACCTGCTGCGAGAGATTGAGAAGGCGGCTACCTTGATTAGAAGTGAGAGTTCTTGCTCCCCATCTATCGTTTTTTCATCTTTCCATTCCTCCTCTTCATTCCGCGAGCCCACTGCTGTTCCGAACCGACTTGTATAAGAGGCCGCGGATTGTTTATGCGCACATATGCGCGAGTATGTTTACTTGTGTAGTTAACGGCGCCCACGGTTGGTGGGGAATTTCCTTGCGTGAAGCGCACAGCGCTGCCAAATGAAGCAGATTGGCACTTTCGACTCATGGCAGAGCGTAATTAATACTTACTGCTTCTCACGATTACGTCTACTCGGAATTTCATTAGAAAATCAGTTCTATTAGCGCTAAACTTTTAGCTTTTCAAGCCAACATTGCAATTATGAAGTGCTCGTTTGCTTTCTTATAACATTTTTTCGACTAATCGTTGAAATACACATAATTTATTAAAATATTACTGTAATTACTTAGATTTTACGTTTTGTAAATATACATTTTTGGCATGTTTTTATTTTGGTTTCCAAAACTATATATATATATAGATTCACACAAAGTATTTTCCTATTTTCATGAAATTTTATAATCCAATTAGAATATACTAAACTAGGCACAATATGTTTTTTAATAAAAATTTCTAAAGCATTTGGTCCCATTATGGACAGGAAGCAGGTGAGAGGGCCCTTTTTCTATCGTGTTTCGATATCACCTTGACTTTCCTGTCTCCTGACTGGGAGGGTGACAGGATGTCCTCATTAAAGGAGGAAAAGAGGGCGTTCTGCATTCACCAGGGGACTTGATTACCATATAAAGTGACAGTGTACAAAAACAAAACGGTAATATGCTGTTGGAATCTCAACTTTTGACCTTGATGAGAGATACTTTGCTGCGAACTGGCTACATATTAGTTTGATGCTGAATTATAGTTCCCAAGAGCCATCTGTATCCACCGAACCGGTAACAGTATCTTTTTCCTATGCTAATAGAGCATTTGTGCGGAAATGATAACCAGAGGAGCTACAAAACCTGCTGTTTGCAGGAAACTGCACCTCCTCTGCAATCACCAAATGTTTTTCTCAGTGTTTCTGTGAGTTTTCTGCATATTTATCCGTATGGTCTTGAGATACTGCATTGCGTTGCGTCATAGTGACCGCTTGGGTTAAATCCAGGCAAACTGTTAGCATAAATCCATGCCGACACTAGATCTATAACATATATACAGGGGTAATATAAATAGTAAATTTTAGTCCTTTACACAAATAACATCTGACTGTTGAATTCCATGATTGGCCAATCAGAATCAATACTTCCATAGAGCCATGCATGATGAGAAATATCTCTAAATCAGATTCTCTTAAGAATACAGACCTTCTTTTATACTCACCTCCCCCTCACTGACATCCGGTTCGGCTTCACCAGTCATGTAGTGAAACTCTGAACCTGTGGCATCTCTGTAAAAGCATTGTGACCTTTTCCTACCTGGTTACGCTGCTTGGTTTTGTACCTGGTTACTTGAAGATAATCCTCTGTGAGCAGAGCGAAACATCACTTACCCACACAGCACTGTTTTTATTTAAGAGCGATCAGATCTAGCATCTCAGACGGTCTCTACAGGAGGCAGAAATAGGCTTTTCCTCCTTTTGAGTTCTTCATTCCAATCGGCCGCTTGAATTTCTCACTTTGAATGCGCTCTCTGTGGAGAGCTTTACTATGTGGGCCAGGATCTTTCCATATGATTAGTGAGCCTGATAAATGGGACTGTATAATTATGTTGTGACTATTAAGGAGTAGCGGTTAAGCCGTTCTATAAGAAGTGTGTATATAATTACATGCCGTTTTATCAATAGGGTTGTGAGCATCTCAAAAGAGCTCATGCTGAAGGCAGCTGCTCTGTAGTGCTGGGCAGCACAAAGACCAACTAGTGAGTCTTCTCTCTCTCTCTCTCTCTCTCTCTCTCTCTCTCTCTCTCTCTCTCTCTCTCGTATCTCTCTTTCATATCCCCGCTCTGCTTAATCCTGTGAAAGATCAATTTGCTATATCCTAGTGCTGCTTAGCAAGGTTATAGCAGCCTAGCAGTTTTGAGATTTAGGATGCTAACACAACTGTTGTGGGTTCTGATAATGAAAAGAATCAGCAGTAATACTTAGCATGTCATACATTTAGAATATTTTTAATATTAATGTTACTAAAACCAAGTTTATTAGCAACATGAATATTGCAATAATTTAACATTTAGTTGTAATGTACATGCTCATTTAAATTTATATTTCACACCTGATCCTTGCTTTGATAACATACTATTCAGTGACTAAAATATATAGAAAAGTTACATTTTTGTTAACTAACTCATTTCCTTTTGGTTCCAGCTTTACATGCTAAAATGCCACAGCAAAAAATAAATAAAATAATTATTATTGTTGACTACATATTAGTAATTTTTGATTTTTAATTATATTCAGAAATGTGAATTATAAAAAAGTTATTTGAAAATATATTTATTATGATTATATATATATATATATATATAAATAGATAGATAATATATTATATATGTATGTGTGTGTGTATGTGTGATTTATGCACTCTTAAAATGTTAAAAGAACATATTACATCATATATAAATATTCAAAGTTTTTAAAAATGAAAAGAATCAAGTGTGTAAGAGATGCATTCTCTATTGCTCATTAAGGTAGATATTAAACTGCAGGTTGCCACAACAAAATTATAGTGCTAGTATAAATAAGCTGCCCCAGTAAAATGTGTGTGCGCGCTAAACTAGTACAAAACAAAAGCCCTGAACATTCACTTTAAGAGGTTCTGAATTTCTATTGTCTTCCTTTAGAGGGAGCTGTTGCGTCCAATCATGATATAGCAGCGTAAAATACAGTTTTGTGTTTTTAAGGTCATATCTGAAAGAGGACATCGCACCCTGTGGCTTCTTATTTGCTGCCACTTCATCGACTTAACCCAGATGGACAGGTAGCCCTCGTTTACAATGCTAGTTTTGACCAGCGGAGGTCTTCACAAAGAGCTGTTTGGTTCTCCTCTAGAAAAAAAGGAAGCAAAAAAAGAAGGAAGGGTAAAAAAAAAAAACAGCGCTGTAAGTGTCTTGAATGGAGGCTTTGTTACAGGGGCCAGGACCCAGCATGAGAGGGCTGAGGGCAGTGATGGATAGTAATACCTGGCCCCCCTGGTGCCTCAAATGCCTCGGTGAGATACTACCTCCACAAACACTCCCTCTGTCCGGCTCTCGTCCTGCTTTCCCTGCCCAGCTTTTTGTGTTTGAACAACCAAAGCTTTTTTCCTACCTTCACCCCCCCCCCCCCCACCCCCCGTTCGTTCCCGGTCTTCCATTTTTCACACAAGACCAGAGGGAGGGGTTGGCCAGCTGTCCGTGCTCACCTGTGGACGGTGAGTTGGAGATTTGGGAGGAAACAGGGGAGCAAAGTGTTGCGTTTTCTTAGAAAACTCTGATTTTAGAGACGTTTTGGTGTAGTTTCATGGAGACTAGTGGAAGAAGATGAGTAGCCCACAGGATCAACTAAGAATCACTGCTAAAGAAAGGTCTGTTTTTCTCCATTCAATAGAGTGTTTATTGCATAAAATGCAAATTAGTTTCTGGAGTAGGCTTTTCACTTGATTAAAATGATCAAAAATTGTCAAAATTACACAGCAAAAACTGAAAATGTGCCTTAAAACTATTTCTATCCAATTTGACCTTTCTTTTTTAACACAAAGTGTGAGTAATGTTTACAGTTTTAAAATGTTAAATAAAAACAAAACAATAGTTTATAAATAGCTTATAATTTATTCCCTAATAAAGAACTGCATATTTTGTCATGTTCAACAATGGTTAAAAGACTGTATCAGTGACTTATACTGGCCTAACCTTTAATAATATTTTGATTAATTTAAGCATAGTAAGTAATATTTTATACTTTTTAGCTGAATTGAGCATTTTAAGATAATCCGATAGCATGACAACTGATTTTTTACGATGTTAAAGTTTATAAAATAACATAATTCACAATCATTTATTGCACTTAATGGTATATTTTTATTAAATAATATACAAATGTTCAAAAATTAACTGTAAAAATTGAAAATGTGGAATAACTACTTGACATGGCCATCAGATTTGACTTGGATTTAGTCGAAGTAAAAAATATTTTTGACATTTAATGATTGTTTTCAAGGTTACTTTTGTATTTATTTATCTTCTGAAAGCCACTAGTGTATATTTTGATCAGTATTATATTTAATTTTTGTTCTAGAGTGAAGGTACAAGTGCTGGCTGTTGATGGTGAGATGTTAGAGCTATTCCAGGAGACAAGACCCTTGTGCTGCAGATGTAAGCAGCCTGTGGATTCCCAAACGCTTTTATCCGTGTCTATTTTATACAAAAGTGAACTCAAAAGCTTGTCGACTGAATTTCCAGAGTTGTCTTAACCTTAATACACACTCAGAGGAAGGGAACTTACCGCCTCAAAGCATTTGCAAACAGTGAGGCTTTTCATTATAACTTTTCTTTGTTTTTCAGGGTTTTTTTTTGGGGGGGGGCCGAGAATGACTCACTTCTCCTCTCTCCCCTTTCCCTTGTCTTCCTTTCCATCGCTCTTTCTTTTTTCAGACTGTTTTGAGACAGATCTGCACCACTGATCAATGGCGCTCTCACTTTTTACCAGACACTTTCTTCTTTCTCAGGGTGCTTTTCTGGTCGCCGTCCATTTCATTCTTCACCGGCCAAATAGATCTGCAGAAGGAGAGAGATTGACTTCTTTTTGTTTGCTCGTTCGTTCCCCCTCATTGCGTTTTGAAAGGACTGACGCACACGAGACAAAACCAATCAATTGCCCTCTCTGTGGATCTTTTTCGAAGCGACCGATAACCTGATCGAAACATGATGTTGTTCACGCCAGAATTTGATCAGTGGCTAGAAAGAGGGTAATAAAATTTATCACGGCCGACCCATAACTGTATATCACATCGCTCCCGCGTGCCCTTTAGCCCGTGTTCCCGGCAAGACGGTGAGCTCTGAGATGAGATGGATGGCTTTAAATTGTAGAGAAAGACAATTGTAATAGGCTTGTGGTCAAACTTTGTTTCTCTGTTGACCGTTAGGATTAGCTGTCGGATTTGGTCCCTCACGTCCACGGCTGGAAAACCGCGGCTTATCTTTTCTGTCTTTCAGGAAAATAAATAAATAAGACTACTGTCTGTTGCCACAGAGATCTTGATAATGGCACAAATCAGCTTAGAATCCCCTTCTGCACAAACCTATCTCCCCCAGGATGTTGAAGGCAGGAAAGGACT
>JAUMHP010000060.1:5697860-5756059 GCA_032361065.1 Enteromius trimaculatus
CCCCCCCCCCACCCCTCTTCTTTTCATTCTATCACTCTACGGAGCTCACAAAGTCAGAAGGAACTCCGGTGCTGAATAGGAAGTAAGGATTAAGCTGTTCCTCCAACAATCTGTCATATTCCCTACCCCATCTATGTATCTGTCTGTCTCTCTGTATATCTATCTACTTTACCAAAATCAAAAGTTCGGGGTCAGTAAGTGAAATATTGTTACAATTTAAAATAATTGTTTTCTGTTTTAAAATGAATTCCTGTTGCATTTTTAGCATCATTACTTCATTCTTCAGTGTCACATGATCCTCCAGAAATCATTATAATAATCATTATAATATGCTTATTTGCTGCTCAAGAAACATTTAGCATTATTAGTATCAGCAGTGCTTAAATTTTCTTGTTTAAACCATGATTACAGAATTTTAAAATTAATAGAAAAGAATACAGTAAATGTTTAAAAAAATTTCCTCTAAATATATTAACCTTTTCCAGCTATAATTAAAAAAAATAGTTTTTTTTACACAATGTAACCTCGCTCCGCCTATAAAATTAATTTCCTTCTTGACTGATATCACAGTTCCTCTATTGAATTAACCCCTCCAATTAGCAACACCCATTTTTTAATGATCCAATTATTTTCACATAAATAAATCAAGCCCCGCCCCCCCATTCTTTGTCTAATGTTCTATTTAATGTTCTGAGTCACATTCGTTTTAATAGAAACTAGGTCTAATTCATCGGTGCTTAAGTCTTATGAAAAGCTAAAACAAGGTCATTGTGCTTTAGAAGCAAACAACAAGGCAGTAATGAAATGCTGATGCTTGTTGCTTGCGGTGCACTATGTTGAGTCATTCCAGTTAGGTTAATAATTTATTATAGGCTTTATATTTTTTTGCCTCACAAGTAATAAAACAAAGCCATTTTAAACAGAATCTAAAAATTTTGCAAAGACCTGTGAAGCAGTGCTAGCTTAGCTCATTGGCGAGTCTGTCATGAAATAAAATTCTCCCTGAGGGGTTGACATTCAGAGAGCCACTTACTCCAAGGAGCAGATATCAGGTTCACTCTTCATGTTTTGCGGCTGGTGCTTGTGGTCTTACTGTCAGCGCTTCCGCCCCGTGGTTTTATCTGACGCCGCCACATCTAGCTAAACCCACATTGGAGTTCCTCTCCACGGTAGACAGACTGATGCTGAGGGATCGTGGGACCACTGGTCCGTTCAGCCGGCTTGTCAGTGCCACACAGAGAGTGATTGAGAGTCTCTCCGGAGGGATGCTGAGGTGGGGAAGTGTAGGTTGGGAAGGAAGGAAGGAAGGATGATGGGATGGCTCACTTGGTCACTGCTGTGTTTTATGGCTTTCTATTCCTATGTGATTTTCTTCTGCCATGTCACATAGGGTTCAAAGCCATTGGGTACAGAGTGGAAGCTCAACTGAAAAACTGAGGACCACCTGAGAAGGTTATGAACCATCCTACCACATCTTAGTTAAAGTGTTTTAATTCAACACGTGACTAAATTTAAAGCTAATTTGGCTTTTTAAATGCTGCCCACCAACCCCCTCTGTTTTTCATGATCCATTCAGTTCCCCGTAGATAAAAGGAAGTCCTGCTCATCACTTTTCCGATTAAAAATCTTATTTGACTCTTCAAATTAAAGAATTGCATCAATCCCGAAAATGCCATTTCATGTAGATTTCTTTAGAAAATGGCATTTTGAAGATAAAATTGTTCTGTGAAGCAACAAAATTGCAGTCGTCAGGGTTGTTTCTTCCTAAATTCAATTCCTGAGTTTGATCGGAATTTGAATTGAGGTAGCAAACAGGAACTACATCTAATTCAATGGATAACCACAAAAAAAAAAAAAAAAAAATTTAATGAGACAAAAGGAAGTTTTTCATACACCGGCTTGATACAGATTTGTAAGTTTTGAAGCTTTATCGTTCTTACGAGAGGAAACAATATTTGGAACTTAATTTACGTGAATTCCATTTCCTTTTACATTTCTTTGATTTGCAGTTCAATAAATTCATTCCTATCATTCAAAATTCCAATGTAACTTTCTGTGGGGTGTTGACAATTCAGTTCAGTTCAGTTTGAATCCAAACTCGTGTAGAGAAAATATATATTAAAATAGAAAATAAATATATTCTCATCAGGGTTAGTCAAATTTCACAATTGAATTGCCACTTTTAACCCTTAAACGTTTTGCACGATATCATCTTGATACATTTGTAATTCTATTAGAAGCAAACAACATCATCAACCTATTGATTATGTCTTATAATATACAAAAACCATTCTGTTAATAATCACTACATGTAAATGTGAGCATTTCAAAATGAGATGAGTTAATATACACTGGCAATTTGATTGCGGCCATTAAAATGTTGCGCACCGTAGCCCCACCACAGCGCGTTTCCTTGTTCCACAGGAACAAATGGATCATTGTGTGTTACATTTCACTTCTCTGCCAGTGCAAACCAGCACCTCAACTATCATGAATCCATTTTCGTAATGAACTTAGCATTGAGTCCCGGAGTGCAGTCACGCTTGTGATGGGCTAATTAGATATGTAGCTGCGATGAATAGAAACATTTTTTTCTTCTCGTTGACAACTATGACATTACAGCATTCAGGATGTGGCAAGCCTGCACAATACCGACAATAATCCGTGATTTTTTTTCCCTTTCTCTCTCGTTCTCGCTGTCACACACAAGTTGTGCCCTTGGGCACTGTGTCTGTAGGCTTGCAAGCCCCCCGCTGCACTGTGGCTGGTTTTTGTTCCCGTGGCTGGCAGTTTTACTCGAGCGTCAAAAGCACAACGGCAAACCGCCACAACCGTCTGCTGAGTCAGGCTGTTTTTAACAAAGCCTGCAGTATTTATCACCAGCTTCCCTCTCTTAATTAGACTCATTGGGAGCAGCGTGGGGAGAGTGAAATGTTAATGTTTTATTTCCTCCCAGGCGTGATATCACCTCTGCTTGTTATTGCGATCAGGGCAGGGGTGGCTGTGCTACCTGGGGGAATAACTGAAAGAAGAAGTGATTTGGACAAATACAAATCCGCTAGTGTTGAAGCTGGGAGTTTTTTTGTGTCTGCGAGTGCAGCCGGAACGACCATCACTGGTTCGCCGTACCACAAAGACTTGCCTAATTTGCCAACGCATGAGTCCTCAACTGTCAGATAAAAGCTTTCTCCGGGTTTTTCCATGCCAAGTTTGTCCATTGCTGCATCTTTGTCCAGTTTTAATGTAGCTACAGAGCTGCACCTGACACAAAATAATGACAATAATAACACTTATCGACTGCAAACTCAGCAACCGCCGCTTTTCCACTCAATTCTCAAACCTCTAAGAGTGGCACTCAAGTGCCGTGTGCATAGACACTCTCCCAGAAGCCCTGGCGAACTGACCTCGATTTGAAAATAATCACAGACGTGCCACATTTACTTGCACTTTAGCCTTGAACTGAACTCAATGAGGAATGCTCAGTCTCGGTTCCAAATATCTGTGAGCATTTCGAATCCGTTTTTTCACATTTAAATGTTTAACAGAGTAGGTGACTCAAGATGCAGTCGTTATGGATACAACAACATCCTCTATGTAGCTCATTTACAATCCATATTCCATCCATCGCAGACTTTCAGTTCATTTTAGTGACACCTTTTTAAAAACAATTCGCGGAGAGAACAAAGAAAAATCGTGCACGCTTGTTATTTTCTTTATTTTGCAAAAGCACACAGTTTAGTTGTTTCTGAGAATGTACTCAAAAAAAAGTAGACACCTAACCGATTCGAATGGTGTATAACATTTACTTGTGTGACCAAACTCAACAGAGCATTTCTATTGTCTTTTGCACTGATAAGATAAAAAAGACCTCAATCACGCCGGTGTGATGGCCGACCTCAGAGAGTATATATATATATATATATATATATATATATATTTATAAAAGAGGTATGGAAATCATTCTCTTTTGTAACATTCCTTAAGAAAATTCAGCCATCATGCCTTTATGCAACAAACACAATAAGTTTATATTTTGTAGTAGATGTAGCCTATTAATGGGGATTTACCCCATTTTTTAACCCCATTTTTGGATTTTGTACCATTGATTGGAAAATATTTGTAAATATATTCGTAAAGCATGACTATGTGACAAAATGCAAAATACCGTAGCCTAGATGAAACTTAAGCAGAACTTTTATATATTACATTAACCTAACTTTTTTTGTAAATTATTTTTACATTTCGGTTTTACTAATGATTTTGTGAAATTGTGAAAAATTACATAATATTTTTATGATCAATTTGATCATTTATTTTGATTAATTATAAAAAAAACAAATGTATAAATATTTTTATTATTTTTATTTGTACTTTTTTTTTTTTAAAGAATAATTTAAAGAAAAATAAAATAATTCTATTTGCGTTGATAAATGAGGCTCTGGTTAATTTTTCCTGGTCAAAATCTTCTCTCCAGTGCGTTTGATTTGGCATCATTGCAGAGTGTCTGACTAATTCATGAGTTGTTTAACTAAACCACGGACCCTCAGGAGTGCAAATGCAAGTTTGTGTTGTCTAAGACAGGGGTGCTTGTGGTTTAGTGGCTTTAAGGTGCTTACACGTGTAGTCCTCATCACTGGAGTGCCCTCAACCATTAGTGGCAAGTACCCTAATGGGACCGTAGGGACCATCCACGGTTCTGCAAAGTCAAATCCATTTAGCGCAATCCAACCCAGTCGTACTGCTTTTCTGTCCATGTCCTGCCACACATCTTGATACACACCATCTAAATTCCCGGCAAATGCATATGCACGATTCTGTTTACCATACGTGACAGACTCTTACTGAGGGGTCTATAAATGACCACACCGCCGTTCCCGTATTCACATGCACGTGTGCGGTGCTTGACCTTCCCGCTTCCGTAAGGCTTAAGACTCAAGATTTCAGACATCTCAATTCCCAGAGCGAAAGCTGCACTTGAGTTAATTGCAGTCTGCACAGGATATGATAGCTGCGATTTTGCCCTGTCCTCTCACAGGAAGCTCATCAGCGCGTGAGCCGCTCGGCTCAGCCAGCCGAGTCCGAAATGCATTCAGCATGTAATCTCCTCTCTGCAGAACACAAGCAAACCTACAGCCTGAAACAATGCAGTGCAGATAATGCGGCAGTCACGCTGAGATGCTGCTTTAGCGCGTTTTGCCTGTATTACGGCCCTTCAGAATTACATTATTGAACTTCATAATTGAGAGACTCTTGCATTTCCAGCACATGACATCCAGTATTTAACAAGCTTTGTTGCAAGAGAATAAAGCCGCAAATTCACTAAACTCTTCTTATTCACCAACCATTTGCAATCCAGTTTTACCACGCGCTATCTGTGCTATTACAGCACTGTGACACTTTTACCGTATTTGGACTGTCAATATTTTAATGTAAACGGATCATGCATCTTTTTTTTTCTTCTTTTTTTTTTACATATTTATACACTTTGCAGACGGCTTTATCCAAAGTGACTTAAATTGTATTTAAAGCTTATAGTTTATTAGTTCATGCATTCCTTGGGAATTGAAATGATGGCTTTTGTGTTGCTAGCACCATCCCCTATTGTTGAAAATTCTTTCAAAATATACAGAAACCTATCATACCTATCAACCTATCATAACCTATTCATAATTTTAAGTAGTTAAAGTTGAATTATGTTTTTATGTTTCTGCGCTATTACACGAGTTGCGTTATTTTCCTTCTCACTTTTACTTGAAGTGCATTGAGTAAGATATTTTTCTTTCTCTCTTTCCATCTCTACAGGTTTGTGGAAATCCAGAGATACAGGAGGTAGACAATGCCCCAGTTCACCTTTGCATGCTTCTGCGGCCTTCATGGCCTCTGCGGAAGGAAAAAGAAGAAAAAGGAGCAAGAGGGACGACCACAACAGGACTATGAAACTGAGGTTTGAGATGATGTCTGGACTGGGAAGATTCTCAAGGTTTCAGTAGCTTACAAAGGCAACCATATTCAGGACGTGACCTCGATGTCGGCCCAGATGTCAGGGCTGAGAAACAGAGGCAATATCAGGACCCTTTGCACAGCTTAAACACTGAACGAACAATCAAAAGTACAAAGGTGCAGGGATGTACTGTTGCACTTTAAAAATCTAATTTTAAATATTTTACAATTTATATTTACATTTAGAGGTCCCAAAAGTATTTGTACAATTTTAAAAGTCATTACGTTATATTGCAAAAAAAAAAAAATTAATATATATAGTTAGTGTGAGTTAATATTTTTACTAAAATTAAAAATAAAAGTGATGTTTGTTCTGATAAAATTCTTTGTTTGCTTTATGCAACTTGTTTTAATATTTTTATCAAATATAATAATATCAGATGTTGTTATCTAATGCATTAAAAATTGCTACATTTGTGATAATAAGTAGTTTTGGGGCCGCTAAATAAATGTATAATCTATATAATCTAGAGTACAGAATATAATGTATTCTACAAACCAGGGAATGACTGTCCTGCAAAGTTTAGCTCCAAAACACACATGCCTTTAATTTCAAGCAATCCTAAAAAACATAATGAGTTGCTTCAGGTGTGTTTGATTAGAGTTGGAGCTAAACTTTGCAGGTCAGTCGATCGCCAGGAGCAGGGTTGAGCACCCCTGCTATAAACTATTCCGTGTATATATTATAGGGTATTTTTTGCAATCATACGCCTCAACACACACTAAATGTTGAATCTTGATTACCGTTTAACATGTTAAAATATTTACTTATTCAATGCAAATACACCTGGAGGCAATAGATCACTTTCCGTTCGGTTGATGCCAAAAATCCCTGCCAAAATCTTCAGACACTATTATTATTATTTCTACAGAGATATTTCGGTGAATGTGCATTTTTTTGTTTATTATAGCGGATTTAGAATCAATTACTGTAATTATAGTTTACGGGGGGAAATTGATTCTTTCAACAAATAACATTAAAAGGGGTCTATAGCACCTATATATGGTGCCTTTATCTTTACCAGTTTGCCTATTTAATGCATCCAAGGTAATTAAGGACCCCTGGAGAGATGCATGCAGTCCATTCGCAAATGTCGCCACGGTAAAGGATGGCTACCATCTGTCATTTCTCAATAACATTTCAAATCTGGCCCTGGGCATGTTTCACCTGACTTCCCCTCAATTATTGTGCGGAACTTGGAGACGACGCACCATGAATTTGAATGAAACGTCTGGGTGTCGATTGTGTGTCCTAGGGAGAAGTGAGCCTGGAAAGTGTTCACGACACTACATCAAAGCATGTAATCAGCCAGAGAGGCTTATTCACGCTGTGAATTGGACCTTACCAATCATACCACACCAGAACCGGCTGGCACAGCCATGATAGTTGTGGTCGTGAAGCGTTCTCCAATAAGAAAAAAAAAAAATGATTTGGCCGTCTCAGGTTGTTTCAGGTTGTTCACATAGGCCACCCCCCTTGAAGGCGCAGGCTTTGCTGTAGGGTGATAAATAGGAAGTTTATTTCCAGATACATTTCCGGCTCTATTTTTCCCCTCAAAGATTAATGTGGTTGCAGGAGTAATTTACCATGATTTACCGTGCAACACAAAAGTCGGCCTACAACCACGACGGGAGTCATTTTCTCTGGCCATCCTCCTCTGCCCAGCATAGATCCATAATTGTCACTATTTTTAGTACATTTATGCGCGTGTACCCCCAAGCCTGTGTGAATAACTGTCAGATCTGCATTAATATATTCAATTAAAGTGGAATAAAAATAAAAAAAAATTACCATGGCAACCAATCTGACCAAAACTTTGGCCTTTGGGTGTGAGGTTTGAATGGGTTTGAAAATAGCAATAATTGTGGCGGTAAATGGCAGCCCTCATTAGCGGGGGTGATTATGCAGTTCGTGCACGCGCGGATGGGGCGACGCAATTAATCTTTCTCAACAGGAAGCAGTCCAGGATGACGGATGCCCTAAATCTGATGTCACCGAAACAAAAGGCGGAAAAAAAGTCAGAGTCTGAAACTTCGGCTAATCGCCTTAAAGCAAAGGCTTATGAAAACAATTTTAGCTTAGCTTTGTTTTTATAACGGGGGGAATATTTAATCAGCTTTCTCCCGTATTCATAACTTAAGAACTCCAAGGCTGTATTTATGTCAGAAATGGCTTTAATTCTGATTGCGTCTTACTTTCTTTCGGATATTTGTTTTGACCCCCAGAGTCATGCTTAAAAAGCTGGCGAGTCGAATTTCACATCCATTAAACGAACATCTCGAACGAGCGCAGGCCGAATCGATTTCGCAGAGGTGAATGTCTGTTTATGGCAGCGGATCTGCGCTGTCTGTGGGTGGACCTGGTTTAATGAGCAAGAGATTCAAATGACCTCAAATTATTATCTGCAGTCATGCTAATTGGCTGGCGTGTCTCTCACCGCCTCTGATAGCACCCTCTCTCAAAATGCACGTCGCAAGAAAGTTCACTCCTGCAGATTTGTCCGGTTTTGAACCAGTTTTCCATTAACTCCTTTCAGCAGGCAAAATGTAATTATGACCTCAGTGTTTTTATAGATAAAAGCAGAAGGAAAAGGGATGCGCACAGACCTGATGTATGCAGATGTTGAGACAGACAAAAGGAATAGTTCACCCAAAAATGACACTTTTGTCTCAATTTCTTTATTCTGTAAAACAAATGCTGTATTCCATACAACAAATGTGGGGGGTTATTTTTACTCGCAACCATCAAGTTTAATTTGCACAATTTTTACTTGACCTTTTTAAAGGTTACATCCGAAGGCACCGTTTTCAAACAAGTGCAAATGAGATTTGTTGTCAATAACAAGTTAAATTTATGACAAAAAAAGAAAGAAATGTTACATTTTGCAGTGTATGAGTTTCTTTCTTATGTTGAAGAAAAAAGAAGATAGTTTGAAGAACCAAACAATTGTTTGTCCTGATTTACTTACATAGTAGGAAAAGAAATACTATAGAAGTCAATGGGGACAATCAACTATTTGATTAACAGCAATATCTTATTTTACTGTATGTTCAAAAGAAACTCATACAGGTTTGGAACGACATGAGGGTGATTAAATGATGAAATCATTTTACAAATTGAACAATACCTAAGCTAAAAATAATCATCAGTCATCAAGTAAAAAAAAATGCATTGTTTATTCTTTTTGGAGTAAAATTCACAGTCCACCTTTGTTGCTGGGAAAACGAAACATTCAGACATCTCGTTTTCTGTTTCACAGAATAAAAAATAATAATACGAGGCTGGAATGACATGTGGGTGAGTAAATGATGACAAAGTTTTCATTTCAGGCCATCTATTTCTTTATGGGCTTCTTTCTTTATTGAAGATGAGATCGCCATCGGGCTGAAACGAAGCGTCTCATGCTTCATTTCTCAACTACACCATGAAAAGTTTCACGTTCCTCCGAAGCAGACAGCAAGAGAGACTAAATGAGAGTCAAAAAGAGAGGTCATACACGTCGCTTCTTCTTGCTGATGGCAGCGGTCCCTCTCTGCGCTGACAGTTGGGATGTCTCCTCAGCATAATGAAAATTAAAGTGGGTTTCCTCCTCTTAAGTTACCCTAATTAGCCAATCGTCCGAACGGACAGGCGAGGCGATGGCAGTCTCTGGTAGAGAAGGGTGAGCGGGGAAAGTGAGATTGTGTAATTGCAAAGGTAATGGATTTTGTCAGGAGCACCTGTCAGGGCCCTGGTGAAAACAGACGCTGAAGCCAGAAAAGGGAATTGGAGTCAGGATGCCAGCGAGCAAAGCCTCCATCCAAGCCAACCTCACCTGATTGCCAATTTGTGCGAGTCTTCATACATCAAGTGGCTGGACACGTGCGTTAAGAGGCCTGGTGGGTGGCGTTTCCATGGGCGAACCATTAAAGAATGTGTCAAAGTAAGAGGGCAGACCGGAGAGATTGAAAGATAAAACTCACAGACGTTTAATTCCCAATTTAATGTGTGAAAAATGAAAACGGAGCATGCCACCGTACTAGATAGGGGCCAGACTGCACAGAGTTGACGAAACTAGACTTGGCAGCCTCGTTGGTGAGAATACGGCCAAATGAGGGAAAAAACCCAAAGGAAGGTAGAGAATCACCAAATGAACAGCCTGGGCGACCGCCGTCTCCCTCATGTGAATATGGCCAGGTAATAGGAAATGGAAATGTTCTCTAGACGAAGTGCTGTTGGAATGTGCTTTAAACATTCGTTTTTCAGAAAAAGCCGCCTGCTTTTTGAACGCTGTCAGACCTTCCAGAGCAGCTTCAAACAGAAGTCAAGTATATAATTCATTTGGTGCAGAAGATCACATATCCTCTCGAAAAACGCACTTCGAAATAAACAGGGTTGTGGGAATGAAAAATCAATTTGAACTCCTTCTGCTGTCGAAACTACCATCAGGGTCTGCAATGCGGCTCATTTGTGCAAATTGTTGTTTGGAAACAGGTTGTTTTAAATAGTTTGGAATATATTGAGAAAAGCGAGTTGATGCAAACACAATGATGCAGGATTTAGCCATCAGAAATAAAAGATGTGATTCGAGAGCAGTTTTTAAGACTGACTGTATCAACATTATAATGAGACAAGCTATCCCTAATGGAAATTCACCATGGTAACCATAGTTTCCACCAAAATACCATAGTTACTATTGCAGTCATTACTGTAATAATCTATGCCAACCACTGTATATTGAAGCCAATGTGAACTCAAAATGAATGCTGCTCACTTTCTTAACACATACTGCTGGTGTTACTGTAATCAGTTCATCTGTGCTTTTTATTCAAGATAGAACCAATGTTCTTTCATGCTAATTTATTGAAATACAATAACTTGCCACAACATTTGTTCCCAGTTGATGAATCTAGTGCTGTTTTTTTATACTATACAAATGCATGACCCTGGTATGTAACAACCACATTTATGATCCAATCAGAAGTCCTGTCCTACATTTTTATTAATTAAGAATCCTCTTTCACTCTGTTATGCACCACAGTATGGAAGTAAAACAGGCTGTGAAAGCAAAACGATTGTCATAATGACATTTTCTGTAAGGATTACACTTGTATTCTACTAAAGCATACAAAGCTATGACATTAGAGAACCTATGCTACCGTTTAAGAAATTAATAGATATGTGCATCAAATTGATATGGAATGGGTCAGTAAAGACAAAGATGTTTGTTTCAAATAAGTGCAGTTCTTTGGAACTTTGCATTCATTAAAAAATCCTGGAGAAAAAAGAAATTATTGATCAAATCAGCATATCACAATGTTTTTTTTAAATGATTGTGTGACACTGGCTGCAACACAGGAATTAATTATTTAGGCTATTAAAGTAGAAAACAGTTATTTTGAAAATCGTAATATTTCACAGTATTTCGTTTTTTATCAGTTCTCTATCAGCAGGAGAAACCTTTACAATGGCAGATAGCGCAAAAAGTCATTCTACTTGCTTTTAAATGCATCAGGCAAGTTCTGAATAAAGTTCTCGCCAGCAAAATAACCATCTTGGGTTTCACACTGATAGTTAATCTTAATCAGCTTTCCATGAGTTAATCAATTACACCTCCCCCGAAATTCTGTCTATCTTCCCCCTCCCCATCAGACTGGAGGATGGAGCTTAGATGAACACTGATCTCGGTGAGAATAGCCCTTTCACTTCATCCTCGGAATGTGAGATGGCTGCCGAGTTTCCCCAGACCCGTTTAATTCGAGGTTGCGGGAGACAAACAATCGTTCATTTGTCTTCATTAATGTGTCTTTCTCTCGACAGCGCGCAGCGCGGACAATGGAAAATATCTGTATTATAATCCATCTTCTCATTCCCACAATGCCTCTTGCTCTTTGCGCGATGAGGTACGCCCTATTGATCTGTTTGTTGTCTTTTTCATTAGCGCGTCGCATTTGCTCTTTACCGTGTGTGCAACGATCGGGCATAATGATTCCATTTATATCGTTTCGTTTCGATAAAGAGCCATTTTTCTAGGAACGAGGGCACTTTTGTCTCCTCTGCTGGCTTCCACATACAGACGGAGCCGCGAGCCTTATGTTTTTCTTTTGTGTAGATTGACTCGCATACCCTTTCAGCAGCTTTTGTGTGTTTCGTCTCATTTGGGAGATTTGATGAAGCAGCTTAGCGTTCTTCCTTGCTCCCTCTCTCTGGCAGTTTTTGGCATTATCTTCCTCCGCCCGAATCAGCAGCCGTGGCAGACGCTATGCCGCTGTAAGCTCCTCACTTTGTTCCAGGCACAAAGTTACATTATTCATTTGAGTGAATCGCGCAGGCAGCGAGCTCTGGCGTGCTGTCAGGAGGGGTGTGAAGGGAAAGCAAGACTTGGTGGTGTGCGCTGTACCTAGTGCCCTAAAAAAAAAATAAAGATATAACCAAACAGGTACAACGCAATGCGAAGATGAACGCGTGGTCCACGTTTATTGTGGGAGGCCCTTTCCGCTCACCTTGGGCTCTTCATCAGGCAGCTTCCACCTTTTCGGTGGAGCTAACGGCGCTTGTGTTGATTTAAACTGCGTGTGCTCATGTCTGTTCCACAAGCTAGTGAGATGCCTCACTGTCTACTTCTTAGATTGGCAGCAACAGCTTGAGATACTAGTGGTCTACAAGTTGAGTAGAAATGGATGCTAATCAAACAAGTGTTTTTGTGACCACCAGCAATAAAAATATTTGAAATAAGCATCCCAACAATCGTGGAACCTCAGGATTGCCTTATTTAAAAAAAAATCATTGTCATATCTATATGTTGAAGAGATACGTGATCTTATATCTTATATAAACATTTGCGATGCATTCTGGGATCGGTCTTCTCAGATCTTCTTTCCAATATTGGCAAAGGATGCATATGGTGCTTCTTTACAATTTGGCCAAGAAAGAAGCATCTTAGAAGGCAGCAAAATTGATTCGCCTACCTTTTGGAACAGCCTCCATGCCTTTGATCCCTTAAAAATGCCTCCTCAATAGGCATCTCACTTGGTTCTGGAACAGAGCGCATCTTTGCACGAGGGGAACATAAACCGTTAGCTGCAGATGTGTGGCGGGAAGCTTGTTTATTTTTCGTAATCAGGTTTACGAGTCCCTCTTTCTCTCGCCACGTCTCAGGGAAGGATGAATTCAGTATGCATACTGTGCATCACGCCTCAAGGTTAATGACACTTCAGAGGAGTCAGACGCACACAGAGAAAGAGAGAGCAAAATATTGCACAATCCCCCCATTAGGGGAAGGAGAATACCATCGCAGAGCCAAAGCATCGGCCCACATCTACTCAGCGTGACGTGTATGTTGGAGGCCAGGGTTAAGACAGGACCCCTACCCCCATTTGAATGTGTGTGTGTGTGTGTGCTTGGGATGCTGGGCACGTCTTCGTCCGACGGATTCTTCCGGCCCAGGGAGCCTCATTAGAACAACTTGTGCAGCAGCTTTAAAGCTGGGATAAGCTTAGCAGGCAGGCGCTGCCGATAAAAGAGTTATGTATCACGTTCTTACACAAGCATGACAAAAAGCCCCCTTATCCAGGTGCCACGCAAGCCTGAACTCCTACGGCGCGCTGCCGAGGACAACAGTGGCGAATCTGTGCAAATTGTTCTTAGTCGATCCTCCTGCATAGAGAGGAAACAATAAGTTTGTCAGAAAATGGAACGGATTTAGCCAGGGCTTTTTGTGATTGTAATATGCTTTTAAGTTGATTTGTTTCAATGCAATATGTTTTAAGGCGAAATTGGAAAAAATGACAGCTGGGCTTTAAGGCATAAATTAATTCTGCGGAAATAATTCGCTTAAACTGTGCTTAATTCTATTCCGAGCCTACCGCGCACATACATTTCACGTTTTCTGAGGTTGTTTTAATTTCTTTCGCCAAACACTGAAAACCAAATAAATATGTTGCGATTTAATATTTTATATTTGCTGTGTGGCTGTGTTTTCTCTTTAAATTGGGTTTCCTTGGATGCTGCAACCTCTTTTCATTGATTTACCATTAAAACAATTGAGTGTATGGGATGGGGGGGGGATACAATATCTGACACTGTGTCCAAATCGCAACACTGATACTGTAATGTAAATATATTTCTGCTGCAGACGTCGATATGTTGGAGATGTAATATTCAAAGTGTACTGCCATATCAAAGTCATTTTTCCTTCTATTGTGCACTTACTATCATTGCTGAACATGAAAGTGAAATGTACTGTGTGCCTTTATCAATATTAATGAGGAGGTAGTAATGAATATGCATTTTCATTCCGGGAGAGCCATACAGCTAATAAGCCATGATCTGGTGAAATGAGATGCAAATGTTTTTCATTAATAAAATATATTACTGTGAGTGCTTTTTGCGTATGCATCACTTCAATACTTACAAAAGATTGTTCACACAATCAGTTCTCATATGAATGCTTCCTTTTGGTGGCCGCTTCCAACGTGGCTGCCAAAAATCTGTAATAAAAATGATGCCTAATAAAAGTACACCCCGATACTTTTAAATAAAACATATTTTGCACTGTAAAGCGACTCTTTTGTGGTTCCTTCAAACGAGCATGCTCTGTGGCTTTTTTTTGGTGTGAATCTCCCAAAGGGTTATTAATGTCCTCACACTAGCACCTCTGACTAAACTTTTTTCGCACAACACCTCGTTATCGTTCCTAATGCAACCTTTACACATGCACCCACATCGTGTAGCTAGTTAGCGCCTGTGTTTTGGTTTGATTCTGGGCTTCCGCTGTTTCAAAGCGGATTGAGGGGGATTTCAGGATTTCTTCAGCATACTGTAGATAATCCTCGAGTGTCTCCATGGTCTGATCTCTTGGTTAGTGTCTCCCCGGCTCTCACGGCATGGGTTGAACCCCTCAGCCTCCCTCCCTCTCCCTCCGAAAGCGATGGCAGCTCTCCATCAGCGAAGAAATAGAAGTCATGTTCTCATTTACAGGGGCCAGAAATCATTGGTGTGAAAATCGGACGACTCGGTCCCATCAGGTTAGTGCAGTGAAGAAGGGCCAAGACTCATCGATTTCTCTGAAGGATCTAGTAACCTAGCAACAAGCTCTGGCCCGATCCTGGTGGACAAACTCTTAATCCTGGTAATTTCAATAGTTGCTGACTAAATGCAGATTTAAAGTTTTTCATTAGATGCGGCTCTTCTTGCAAGATCCATCTTTATCTCTGTTCTGCGTTACATGGTCACTTCCTGTATCACCGTTTGGTCATAAGAACGTAGTATTCAAACACACTCTTAATTAGAGCACTACATTCTTAAAAAGCTGCTCATGCAGAATGCAATTTTTTAATATTTGGTGATTGCAGCACTAAAGTTTCAAATCCAGTTCCAGGGAAACACACATAATAAAGTTTTTTTATCTTATTATTTGTCTCTTTGCATATTTACAGGTATTGATATAGTATAAGTAGAAAAGTTGAAAAAGTAGAGGTTTAGCACAATGTTCATGCTGCACTTTTCCATACAACGCAACAAAAAAACGTCTCTAATCAATCTTCAGGATTAGAATGTATACTGTACATAATAACTTTAGAAAGGTTTGAGTTTTCATTTTTATAAAGAGATTAATATCAAAAAATAAAAACAAAATTGAATGAAAATATCCAGCAGCACATCTGCTTTAATAATATGTATTGAGCAGAAAAATGAAACCACACTCAAGACTGGTTTAATGACTCACAGAAATAAACTGCATTTTAAAATGCAATAGAATAGTAATAATATTTCACAATAATAGTTTTTACCGGAGTTTTGTTCAAATCAGTCCTGCCTGGGTGACCTTCTCTCAAGAACATTGAAATCTTTTACATGGAAGTATAATCTTTCTCATAGTTTTCTCATAAGGGTTTAAAGATGTTTCCCTGTTCATATCTTTTCTGATTGATTGTGTGAGTTGCCGATATGCCTTACCATTTTTCCTGACAAAGCAAACTCTGGAAAATTACAAGAAGGGATGTTTGCAATCAATACAGCCAGCAGATACGCAGATAAATTTCCTCTCACTTGAACGAGAAGGGAAGACATTAATGTTTGAATATGGAATATTAAATTCAAGCCAACAGATGCGCTCATCCGCCAAAAGTATTCTGACAGGTGTTTTGACAGGAAAAGGATATGGATATGCTCATAAAAACCCCTTAGTGACAATGGAATTGCTTTGGAGGACATTCTCACTTGAAGTCCTAGATTAATCCACTTATTATTATAATTTACAGCAAACTTTTGGTTGACTTGTTTCAGACAGTTCAATAAGAACTAATAATATCATACTGCGAGTATATATGCAAACAAGATTCACATAACTATAATCTTTACTTAAAGGAATAGATCGAGCAAAAATATATATTCTGTCCAAGCTAAGTTGACCAGATTTCTGAAACCTGGGATATTTACTAGTTAAGTGATAACAGTGTGTAATATTTAGAAAGATCTATTGAAAGAAATGCAATATAATATGTTTTCAGAGGAGTATAAAGACCTTACAAAATGAACCATTATGTTTTTATTACCTTACATTGCACAATGATTGCGCAAGTAACAATAACATTTGCATATTGGTTTACTGAATAATTCATCTAAAAAAACCCTTAAAGAAACTTTCTGCTGAGTCTATAACATTGGACTGACATTTATGTCCTGTGTCCGCAACCCTAGAAAACCATTAATAAGTCCTGCTTAATGCAGGACAAAGGTATTTATATAAAAATATGTTCAGATTATTTTAAACATTTACCGTGTGTATAGTTACAGTATGTGAGCCCAGAATATGAATGCAATGAACATTGGTATGGTTTCACAGACAAGCATTTTCTTCACTGTATAAAACCATTATATAGACTTTACACAGAGGAAGACAGTGATACAAAAAAAGCTATTCTGGTATATTATTAAAAGAACATGCTGTGTACAGGCAAGAGCATTAGCCCAGAATATTAATGCAATGCACAAATCTTAAATTAGGAGTTTTCTCCTTAGGCCTACATAGAAATTGCTTAAAACAATAGTTCACCCAAAAATGAAAATTACCTTATATTTTACTCACCTTGAAGCCATCTTATGTTTGTATGACTTTTTTCTTTCAGACGAACACAGTCAGATTATTATTTTTTTTTTTTTTCATTTATCCTGGCTCTTTCAAGCTTGGTAATGCTGGTGCATAGTGCTCATTATTTTGAAGTTCCACAAAACGGATATATCTGCAAAAACTGTAGACTAGAAAACTCTGTTGGCATTAGTGGAAGTGCCTTAGCATGGATCAAATCATACTTATCTGACCGCTATCAGTTTGTAGCAGTGAATGAGGACGTATCATATCGATCACGAGTGCAATATGGAGTACCTCAAGGCTCAGTACTAGGGCCGTTACTTTTTACGCCTTACATGTTACCCTTGGGAGATATTGTCAGGAGACATGGTGTAAGCTTTCACTGTTATGCTGATGATACTCAGCTATATACAGTATTTCTTCTCAGCCAGGTGAAACACACCAAATCGGGAAACTAATGGAATGCATAGCTGATATAAAAAATTGGATGACAAGTAACTTCTTACTGTTAAATTCTGACAAAACAGAGGTGTTAATTATCGGACCTAAAAAATGGCTGCTCTTTCAGTTCTTCTTCCGTTAAAGGGTTGTTAGTCTGCATTAATTAAAAGGGAACACTCCCCTTAACACACAATGTACTCGTTGAAATGTCCACACCCCCTGAAATGTCTTGTTTAAACATGCCCCCACTTCTCTGCGTCACAGAGTGGGTTTATTTTCAAACAACGCCCACATGTTTAATGCAAATATTCTTGCTGTGGTGTTGCCGCCAGTCCCATGTTCCGGAGACACTGCATTTTGTTGTGCAAGTGAAACTACTTTGTGCTTCCAAAAGAGAACACAAGTATAAATCAGTGGTCAAGTGCACAGAGACTTTAAGTAAGGCAATTATGACTCTGCAAGGCCAGTTTGGTTCTTCTGACTCCTGTTTTTGCCGCTGACTCTTCAAACGCGAGTTTTGAGTATTGTAGAGTAGCGCTTGTTGTTTGTCTTTTCTCTGATCACGAATGCAGACATTGTAATGTTCACGAGGTGTGATGCAAGGCGACTTATAAAAAGACAGTACAAGTCATTGTAATAAGTAATTATGTCCCCACTAGATGCAAGAAATGCCTCGTTTATGAGGGGTTTTAACGTTTTTGTTTCATCACACAATGGTAACATTTCAGGTATTCGGCCAATATACACTGGAATACTGACCAATCAAAGCTCACCTCGCTTCTCAGAACGATGAGCTTTGTAAACATCCATGCATTTCAGGAAGGCAGGGCTTAGAGGAGCAACGGTAATGTACAGTATGTTGAAAATTAGGTATTTTTTAGCAAGTTCATATGATCCCTTTAAAGCTTGGTGTGAATGGCCGTTCATGGATCATAATAAAGTCATGGACCCTTTTCATAGACTGTTTCCACAGTTATTAACATTCACATTTTTTAAGGGTCCATTGAAATCCTATTTTTAACCAGTTTGTGAGCTCTTGAATAGAACAGTAGACAGCCACTCGAATACCCCCACAGCTTGAGTATTTAAAGCAGGTCTGCAGTGCACATTTAACAAACAGAATGCTATTGTCTATTGATGCGGACTCTACTGTTCATATTTGTTGTAAAATAATGCATATACTTGGTGTAAAAGTATCTTGATCTGCTTCTATGTTTTTGGTCTCCTCTCTTTCCAACATTAAGAGCTAAGAACAGCAGGTGCTCCTCTTAAACTCACCCAGATCCTCAGTGTCAGTCCGCCCTCACACCAGGTCTGATGTACTAAGAGCACAGAGCGTTTTCTACTGTTGAAAGTTTTTCTTTGACTGTGTGAGTGCAGAACATGGTATTATACTGCTATTAATAATGACAAGTCTGAGGAACACTCCTTTACTGCTTAGATTTAGGACACGGATTGATTTTTAATAGTGAATTTTTCTTTGTATCCAAAAGGAAGAATATGATATTAGTGAATAATCATTTCAGAGGGCTTCAGTGAAATCTGGTCTTCAAAGCCGTTCCTCGCTTCCTCATTACTTATGTTCCTCTGGTTTATTATAATGTGTTAAATGTGCATTGACACTTCATTAAAGTGTGATAAAACTCTCATGTAGCCAAGAAGAGGTAAGACGGTGGTTTGAGGATTTAATCAGCTCAAGTTCTCGGCTTATTAGGGGCCACAAACCACCCAGCCTAATATTAATTATATTAAATGAAAGCTATTTCAAGTTTAGCTCAGTGGACACTATCTTTAAGAACATCCAAAGACAAGTATTCTGCCTGCAAATGCATTCAAATTGTTCTGTTAAAAGAGCGATTAAGGCATCTTTACAGCTCAAAACACACTTCTGTATAAAACAAATAATGTAAACACTTTAATAAAAATACACACAAAATACATACATTCCACATTTTGGTTTTTAAACGCTCTGCAATATCTAGCCCATATAGTCATTTGAGATCAAGTTTTTATCTACTGTTACACGAAGTACTTACGAAACTGGAAATTAATTTTCTAACCCAGTCTCACGACATTTCGTCCATATTTTACGAGGTGGCTAATTCATACAAATTCGTATGACCTCACTCGTACGAATTCATAAGATTTTTGCTAAATTGTATGTATTTTAGGAGTTGCCAGTTCGTATGAATTTGTACGAATGACCTGCACCTAACCCCACCCCTAAACCTTCCCATCACTGGGGTTTAGACAAAATGGTATGAATGAGGTCGTACGAATTTGTACGAACTAGCACTTACAGTACATCGTACGAATTGGTTGTGAGACTGTGTTGGGATTTTCATAGTGAGCACATTCATATGAACATTGATGAACAGTGTTAATTCACTTGCAGACTCACTAAATCACTAACACTGAAAATAGGGTTGCCAATATACTTTCTTTCTTTTTTGAAAAATATTTGAAGTATCCCATGACCATGACATGACATTAAAATAAATAATAAATAATAAATAAAAAACTAAGACAATTGTTTCTACTTTACTAAAGTAAGTGCTAAAAGGCATTTCAGATGCAATCAGTTTACTTTTGTCTCATTGACATATGACTTCATTGGATCTGCTGTAAAATAAATGAATTTTAATGCCAAACTAAAGTGTCACACACTTTTCCACACACATCAATTCAGCCTCAACTTAGGCACATTAAAACACTGGAGAATGACTGTACACATATATTTGAAGATGAATAGACTCGCAGTTCAACTTCAAGTGTTTTGTATTCCAGACATTTTAATTAACAGAGCAACAGATCCAGTGAAAAATATGCCCAATGAAATGCTGAAAGTGGACTGATTGTGTTTATATATCAGCATTAAAAAAAACATTAAGATGAACTTTCCACAGGAAAGTTATCTAGTCGTTAGCGCCCTTGATGTAGCCATATTATTAGCATGAATACAGGTCAATTGGCAGCCCTAACTGAAATATGATTGCGATATACTGCATAATGCAGTTCGAATATAAATTTAATGATAGCTTTGTTGATTTGATGTTGCATACTGGCAGTAGTTCTAACCCTTTTTTGGCCAATGGGTAGTTAGTAATTTGGCTCGCCTATGTCAGGTCAGCTCTGAGGTTGAGAAAGCTGTTCAGTTCAGAGCGGCTCTGCTGAGAACTACTGGCAGATCTGGGCCAGCTGTGTCCATGAATACCATAGACCTCATTTCTCTATTTTATCGCACAGGCCATCAAAAACACTTAAAGTGTGTGGTGTGTGTGTGTATGTCAGAATGGAGAGAGGAACGAATTATGGGGAGTTAAGGTAAAATATACAGAAGTGTCTCTGTCTAGTCAATGTGCGAGATTCTTGAAGAAACTGTTCACCTAAAAATAATATGTTGTTATATCAACTTAAAGGGTTACTCCACCCCAAAATTTAATTTTGTTATTTATCACTTACCCCCTTGTCGTTCCAAACTTGTAAAAGTTTGGTTTGTCTTTGGAACACAATTTAAGATATTTATGGTGAAAACCGGGAGGCTCGTGATTATCCAACTGACTGCCAGAAAAGTATGAAAGACATCTGCTATCAGTGGTTCAATCTGTATTTTATGAAGTCAAAATTATTATTGCTGGTCATCAATGATAATGTCAAGTTACTTTAATGTACAGTATTTACTCAAAACCACAGTTTTACTTCAAAACCACACTTTGCCAGGGGTCTTTGCAAACATTTGGAGGGCACTGCACCAGATAGCACACATGCGTCTGCAAGATGTCTGTTAAAGATCTCTTCATCTGGAAAGCATCTGCCGTCTAAAAACGTCTGGCAGACATCTTACAGATGTCAGTTTTACATTCGTTCTAAATCATACAAATCTTAAAGACATCTTATAGACGTCTATTTCACATCTAAAAGGAGACGTCCAATAGACGTATTGCAGATGAGCAAACAACCTAAATAATATGTCTTCCAGATGTAAATGCAGACATCAAATAGACATCTTCTAGATGTATGTGTGCTATCAGGGGTACAATTTGATTTACATTTTGATTCCAAGTCTTTTTTTTCTATTTTTTTTATTTTTATTTATTTTTTTTATTTATAAAACATACCCACATTCAAGTGTTTAAAAAGAGTGCATTAAGCTGCTTTATACTTTTACATAAAAGTGGGCCAGTTTAGTCCCAAGGTGTACTACTAGTACACTGATATTTGCACTACATAAAGTATACTTAAAATATACTTCAACTTTATTTAATTGTACATAATAAAATAATAAACTTATTTTTGTGCTGCAGGGATGATGTATTTTTGTAAGCTTAAACCAGGAAACTAGTTAGCATTTAGTATTTAGACCTGAATTAAGGTCAGTGCTTGATACAAAGATAATTTAGCTGCACATTTTATTATGTGCAATAAAATACATCTACGTAATATGTTTTGTTTTAAAGCTTTTACTTGTCTTGAAAAAAGTTAGTTGCTAACAAGTGCATAAATAGGTCTACAGAAGTTGATAAACAACAAAATTACATATTAACTGATCCCATGGCATAAATGTATCTTGGTGCACTTTTTAGCGAGACACCAAATATGTACTAACAAGTACATATCACTGCAGTTTCCAAAAGAAATAAACACTAGAGGCAGTAAAACTCTGACACCTTTTATTCCTTTTCACACAAATTTACAGAGTTTCGATTAATAAAGCTTAATTTTTGCACAAATACTTATCAGAATATCATCTTATGACTGGATTTTCATAGACAGTAAGTTTGTTCAGTAGCTCACAGAGTACATGATGCATTTGAGAAGCAAGGAGTTCCAACACAGTCTCACGAGCAATTCGTACGTATTCGTACGAGGTGCCAAATTTGTGCCAATTCGTACTAATTCATACGACCTCACTCGTACGAATTGCCATCTCGTATGAATTCATACAAGTAAGGTCGTACAAATTCGTACGAATTAGCCACCTCGTAAAATACGTACGAATTGCTGTGAGATCAGGTTGGGAGTTTCGGTTTGAATTCTATGTAACTACGGTTTGACAAAACAGTTCAAATCTGTCTAAAAGTAAGTTGAATGGTTACATCAACAAACGCGTTTTTATATTAGTTTTGCATTTGCTAACACTATCAAATAGGTTTAGGCATGGATTTAGTGTACAGCATATTTCTAACATGATAGAGCATTAACTTTTAGTCCATGACATTCCACGGAGGTGTGTAAAAATTGTTTGGCACAGAGGTACTTATTTTTATGAGACTAGGTAGAATCACAAACTTTTTCTGGTCACAGTTGTTTCTTTCTGCCGTTATCTGTAAGCCAATGGAAAACTCTATTTGTTCTGTTTATTGGTCAGATGAAACCAGTCTAAGCTCACCTTCTGGCCTTCAAAAATACAATACAAATAAAATGAATTTTTTGGTTTTGGTTAGCTTAACAAAACTGACTGCTTCCTTTAGAATCCCACAGTGCAATATGATAAATCAAAATACCTCAGCCAAAACTAATTTCGCTAATGTCCTTCCAATCACATCTTAAGCATTCTTAGACAACCACAGAGATAAACTAGCACTTGTAAACATTATCCATCAATGCTTTTGCTAATGTTGTTAATTGTGTGCCATCCTTTAGCCGTGCTAGTTAAGTTCGTGCCTATACAGTGGGTGGGCTGGTTGTTAAAACTCCCTTCCTTCTCAACCATGAAATATTCAGTTATCTAATTAGAGAGAAGCTTAGTGGTTGGATGGCGGCCTTATTTTTCACAGCACGGTGGCGTTTGTCTGATTAGGTGCTTCCTGTCGTTCTTTACTCGGCTCACACTGATACCGCTGCACTTGACGGGAGGAAAACACACCTGACAAGGGTTTCACGGAGGGGACATGGTGTGCTCAAGGATGGATGTGTGTGGGTATGTTGGGTGGGGGATGAGCGGTCGTGCTCCAGTTGGCACACCTTGCATCGCATTACATTTCCGCCCACGTCGAAAAGCCACCCGAGGGGAAAACCGAAGGCGAGCGTCGAGGGGAAAAAAAGAGCGCGAGAACAAACGACTGGGTTGTTTAGATCCGGCTGACGGCCTCAACATATCAAGTTTGCGGTGTCTGATCTAAATGCGAAGAAAAATGGGGAGGCCTCATGCAACCCCTTATTACTCTGTCACTTACCATTAAACATGAATAAACAGCTTGGGCTCCCCACATCACCCAGGCATTTCATTTCACTGGCTTTTTAATGAGAGTAAAATTGCATCCATTGCCGAATGTGCCTCAGTAATTTCAAGTGCATTAAAAAGAGGGGAAACACTCTTTGAATCTGTTCTGCAATGTTCCCTGCACGTAGGAATTATTTGATTATGAAAAGTTGCTCAAATGTTTGCCGAATAAAATTAGATTTCGGATGGGCTGCTGATACAAGAAGTTTGAGATGTTTGCTGTTGGTTCAGCTGGTGTGTATCAAAATTAAGCTGCTCCGGGATTAACACGTACCTTGTAGCTATAATCAAATTATGGTCAACAAAACTGGGTATCAACATGCTATGATGCAGCTGCGAGTGTGTAAACACAAATTAAATGAGTCTTAAAAGTAGACTGCTAATTCATATAATCATCTTATGGAAACTGTAATATTGACCGTTTTTGTAAGAATAATGTTACAATTTATTTACACAAAAATCTGCTCGCTTTTTGAATGAGACCCAATTTTGCGCAGCTTTTTTGGTTTGGTTTGTTTTTAATATAAATTTTAACCTGTACATTTTGTCATTGGGTTCCAATTTCAAATCCTTTATGCTTAAAAAACAACTTAAGTATAGTAATTTATGACAATATCAACCTGCACTTTTTGTGCAACACCTGTTTTACGTGAAAAACTACACGTTTAACCACAGTCTCACATAGAAATATCCACTGAGTATTGCTAAAACACAGGTTAACAAAATATGTGAACCCTGGCACAGTTTTATTACATTGATAAAGGTATGTATTGCAGCGATTCAGAATTGAACTATCCGTGGAATGTCATGGACCAAAAGTTAATGCTCTATCATGTTGGAAATATGCCTTACACCAAATCCAACCCTAAACCTACCCGATAGTGTTAACAAATGCAAAACTGATATTTCACTAGTTCCCACTTCCTCAGCGATAAAATAGCTTGTTTGGCGAACTGTCCAGGGGACAGGCAGGGAGCCCGGCGGCCTTCGACCCTAGGAGGTTTAACCCTCTAGGAGGCTAGGGTTAACAGATGCTCGGAGCCCAGCCTGGTCTCCTCGTGCCCCCTGGAGGAAGTGGAGAACTTGGCAAAACGAGGGACCCTTCGCGAGGGTCGGCTTCGGCTCGAGTGGCGGAAGGGGAGGCAGAGCGGTATTTAAAGCGGAGGAGAGGAGATTGGCGGGGTAATCAGTAATAAGGAGATTGGTGGCAGCTGTGATCGTTCGTCCGTGCTCCTCCTGAAATTCGATTAATTGCTTAATCCTCAAAAAAATGCATTTGTTGATGTAACCATTCAACTTACTTTTACACAGATTACACAGCTGGCGACTACTTAAACGGGAGTCTGTTAAATAGGTTGCAAAGTATTGTTTTGCTGTTGCAGTCTCTACCAAGCATTTATTGTATTTATCCTGTTTTCATGATATTGTTTTTGCCATTGCCATTGCCTTGCCTTTTTTAAGTTAATGCTCTATCCTGTTGGTAATAGGCCCTACACCGAATCCAAACCTAAACCAGATAGTGTTAACAATCGCAAAACTGATATAAAAACACATTTGTTGATGCAACCATGTAATTTCAACATACTTTTACACAGATTTAAACTGCTTTTTCAAACTATAGGTACACAGAATTTGAACCAGAGCTCCTCACCCCACAAGTACATCTACCGTCTACGAAAACCCATAAATATGAAGCTGGATATGTGAGATGCTAACATTCAAAAGCATCTGTTTTCAAATATCCCAGCATATAAATATTCTTTTTAAGTCATAACATAATATTCTTCTAGTTATTGTGCAAAAATTACGCTTTATTAATCAAAGCTCTGTAAATTTGTGTGAAAAAGAAACAAAGGTGTTGGAGTTTTTCTCTAGCAAGCTGCAGTGATATGTTTTTATTGCTACTAAAGACCAGCTAGAATTATTTACACGAAAAACTGTTTGATTCATTTATAAAATCAATTTTTGATTTTTTGGTTTCCTCTCAAATTTGAGCTTGTACATTTTTCAACTGGGTACAATTTCAAATTTCAAAGAAAACTTAGTATAGTAACTGTGGTCAACTGCAAATTCTTTAGTGTAGTATGCAAAAACATAAAAAAAGTAAACGCATTGTGATTCTGTTCATTGCAATGTGATCTTAAATTTGGCATTACTTAAAAAAAAACCTGCAAAGCCATGGCTGCAGTAGCAAGTTAGCACTCTATTCTGTACCGGCAGATACAGGAGTATTCTAGGAAGGCATGTAGCCCAATCCTGACACCGTCTTAATCAGAGAATGTTTTCTTGAATGGAACTACGTCCTTCTTGTCAGCTTGTCACCACGGCCACATATCTTTTTTTTGTCACATCGTTTGACGTGCTCCATGCAGAAGCAAAGTTAGCTGTTCAACAGTTTGTTTGGGTGCTTTATTAAAAACAAATCTCTCCCTATTGACAGACCCCAGCAATAAAACAATGCACTCTGCACGGCTTAGCAGAGTAACGCTACAGCATCCAGAAGCGGAGAGAGAGAGAGAGCAAACAGTAAACAAAAGTGACTGTTTGCTTGTGTATATTACAGAAATGCACTTCAGATAAAGGGTTAGATCACCTGTGGGATGGACATTTGTTATCGTCGAGGACTACGGCAATGTTAACGGCACTGAAATAAAACAAAACTGACATTTCCAAAACATAAAGTCTTTGACAAAAACAGGAAGATGTGCACTAATGGGATTCAAAGGCAATGCTTGTGTTTGATGATTTGTTTGATTCATGTTTATTTTCAAACAAAGTTTATGATTTGTTCCATCTATACAGGTTAAAGCCAACATGACCTTGAAATTAAGGTCTGTATACTTGCATTCAAGTTCGGATCTAATATGAACATCTACATTTTACATTAAAAACATTATTTTCTCATTACATATCTTGTTTCACTCATAATACATCACATTACAGAAGTATAATGGGTTGTGAATGCTGTTTGTTGTAATATGATCACACATCTTACAGTATTCAGGTTCTCAAGTGCAGAAATGCACTTCAGATAAAGGGTTAGATCACCTGTGGGATGTACATTTGTTATCATCGAGGACTACGGCAATGTTAATTATGAGGTTTTGACTCATAATTTTCATTTAAATCCGCAAATAAAATTTCTGGTTATATAATATCTTTCAGACAATAAACAGGGCGTTTCTGATCATTTCATTTCTGTTTCCTCTGATGTTGTTTTCTCCTCAGGTCTTTGCTGCATTGCATATTGTGCAAAATATACAAATGTTATACAACAACGCAAGTTCTAACCCGCCCATAAAATCCCTGAACTGCTTAAATCTGTGGTTCATGTACTCAGACGGCAGCCAAGCGACGCTCAGTTACATTTGAGTTTGTAATCAAGCTGGTTTCATCCAAATAGAAACACTTATCTGAGCATCAAGACTCAGCCACTCCAGCCCATCAGCCCTCACCATAAATGAGTTTAATCAGTGTGCTAATTATGTCATTTGGTACATTTAACTCAGTGTGAAACTTTGGGCTTTATTGTGTAACAATCTATTGTTCCTCTCTGTGATTTAAAAGTGGCGAGCTAATGTCATGCTTAGTACAAGATTCCTTTGTTTTGCATGCCTTCAAACGGAGATCTGTCTCATTTTGTGTTATCTCAAGACACTTTCAAAAGCATCTTTGTGAGATGAAATATGGGCTTGAAGTGAGCAGTGAAACAGTGCCACCTTTTGACTAATGGTAGCATCACGGTCCTTGCATGTCCAATTCCAGCTATTGCATCTCAAAGAAAACATTTGGCTTCAGGTCAGAATGGAGCATACTGCCAGAGACGAGATGAACAGAACACCCCCACCCCCCCGTCCCCATGGAAGTTCGACGATAGTTGCATGAAGATGCGTTTTATTATAATATCGACTGCCCTGGTTCTCATATGAATAAATAATAACCCAAGATGTTCAAAACCTCACAGAGGTGTTTGATTAATTTTCTAAGCCGGATAATCCTTCTGGCCTTTCAAGGCAGCCAATAAGCATGTCTTATGCAAAGGGTTATTTGCACATGTATGATATGTTCATGTTTTAGTTTCCTCTATATAAGGTGTAGGCCTATATAAATGAAAAAAAAAGGTAAAAAAAATCCCTATGCACTTGTGTATTGTATATTTTAAATTAATATGGTACTAAATGACTATTGATTCATGCATCACGGTATTCCAACCTAAGGCATTATTACAGTTTCCAAAAAACAACCCATTCCCTTGGTGCCATGTCCAAAAACTGTGCTGTGTGAAACCTGTGTGAACATCCTACATTGAATGCTGTGCTTAATATTGAACTGTAAATTAGGCCAGAGGAGAACTAGCCCCAACTGAGCCTGGTTCTCCCAAGGTTTTTTTCCCCATTCTCTCACGGATGGGGTTTTGGCTCCTTGCCGCTGTCTCCTCTGGACACCTGATTTCTAGTGATTACCGTCATCTTGACTACAGAGACCGTCTCTGCATTTGATAAATAAATAGTTTAAATCACGTCATTATACATTACCATCAATCTATTCTCCTATTTAATAATGTCCAGTGCTTTGCTACAATCTGTATTGTTAAAAGCGCTATATAAATAAAAGTGATTGATTGAATAGCAACTTGCTTGCTTTCTAATATCTTTTATACTGCAATAATGCAGAGCAGTGTGATGCACTATATTGGACTTCTCCCATTTTAATTGATTGCATTGTTCATTTGTTGTGAAGTGATCATGTTAAAAACTGCCTGTCCACACTGAAAAAAATGCTTGACCAGTTTAATATGGTATAACCGGTTTAACAATCTATGAAATCTGCCGGTTATCATGATTTAAAGGAATTAATGAGGGATCTGCAAAACAACTAAAAATGCTGTACTATGCATGCCAGTCAAGTATTTGTCAATGACACTTTGTTAAGAAACACTAGTCTTAAAAGTAAATGTGATAGCCTACGCATTCACAAGACATCACCATTTTCAGAGATTCATGTTTTTGTATCTTACACAAAGACAATAATGATATCGTTTCAAAAGAACTTGCACTTTGACACCTCTTTTCAAAGGTTTGTGTTTTCAGGGCCCCAAAGTACCAATGTTGTGTAAATGAGTGGCCTAAATGCATAAAAAGTTTTCACTTTTTGGTTGAAAATGTCATGTAAATGGACTCTGGCAGAAAAAATGGCAGTTTTTTTTTAATATGCCCCTTTAAGCCATTGGTTAACAAACAGATAGCCCCGCCCACTGCCCATGCCATTGGTCGAGTAAGTGCTGTTATATTGGGCAAGACGAGTCAAAACAAATTTTCATTGGGTAAAAGTATTCATAGTTTTATCAGAAAATCAACTTGTAAATTGCTTACATTTGTTACTAGACTAGTTATTTAAAGTTTAGTAATATATGTATTATATATATATATACAGTATATAGGCCTACATACATGACTGCTAGTCGCTAGTTAGTGGTTAACAGACCATCATGACTCGTGATTTGTCTTTATTGCATCACAAGCTTGAGGTGTAAACAGCTCAGTTAATTATAATAAAAGCATTCTAGTTTGGCCACATCACGTAGTGCCACACACTTGCCGTGTCGACACGCAGCATTTCACTTCCAGAGAGATTGCTCGCTCTCTAGAGCCCCTGCTTCTCCTCAACCTGGCTGCATTCAACCTGTTCCTCTCACCTCTTTCTGTAGCCTTTGGCATCACTCAAACGCCGCTGAATTACTAACTCATTCTTCACCTTTATTCATGAGGCATTTCATCTCTTCTCTTCATGTGTCAGTTTCTTCACAGCTGTCTGGACAGGTTTTTATGGAAGTCCAGGGTCCCACAGACAGCTCTGGCTGAAATATTTCTCACTGTGTGTTGTTGGGAGCGTTCTAATGAATGGTGCCATTCAAAATCAAAATGCCATAAAGGAAAGAGATGAGAGCTGGAGAGATTGAAACGGCAGAGGTGACTCCAGGCTGCTCTGTCCTTGCAAAACTTTAGAGTGGGAAGCATAGTTTTTCGCTCAAATACACTTTACATAGAGTACTGCGGTGGTCTGGTATATCTGGTATACTGTGTTCGTGTCCATAAACACAAAAAAGCTACTCTGCCCCAGTACCCTCTTAAAAATGTATTTTGATGGTAACCAAAAGAACACCATTTCCAAAGAAAACCATGGTATTTCTGAATGATTATCATATTCATGTAGCATGGTTGGATTGAAACAAATTGAAATTGAAACTTGAAACAAATAAATCAGTTATAATGTTAATGCCATGGTAATACATTGGAGTACCATGTACTGTAAATGCCATGGTACATACATTTCGGTTACAATTTTTTTTTAAGGAGTCTTTGTTACAGTGTAATTATTAATGTAACATACTTATTACTGTATATGGTTAGAATTAGGGTTTGGTTACTTGCATGTAATTACGCATAATTAATTGTTATTATAACAGTAAGTACATGTAACATAGACATCTTAAATTAAAGTCTTACCTAAATTTCAGTATAATTTCACCACAGTATTTACACTTTCATGAAAAAATACGGGAATAAATCAGAAATAAAAAAAATATTAGATAAAAAATAAAACTCAAACTAAACTAAAGGTAATTCAAGCAATTATTAAAAACTGTAATTTTATAGGTCTACAAATAATACTAAAACAGCACTGGTGCAGACAAATGAAATATATCCACGAAACATATCTAAAAACATGGTATTACCACAGTAAACCACAGAACATGCTGGTACTTTGGGATTTTTTTGCTGCTATCTGTCTTCCTGAATGAAAACTGGTTTATTGAAATCTTGCATTATTAAGAAATGCACATTTTCTTCCACAGTGAGTTTTAATCAACATGAGAGAAAATCTAAATGTTGCTGTTATTCATGTAAAAGCCACAACAACATGGCTCTATGAACTCACATTCTTAAAAAAAAAATCATTTAAACCATCTATTAATAAAATACAATAATGCTGCTTTAATTACCCACGGATTATGTCACGTCTGTCTCTAATGTATAACCTTCCAACAGGCAAAATAAATGCTTTTATTGCAACAAGAACAAAAAAAGCCCATCATATCTAGGTCTTGTTGTTATTCTGTAACTATGTCCTAGTTATGGCAAAATGGCCTATTTGTGTATGGCAATATCTCACTCGAACATCCCACTCCTAATGGCTGTTTTATTTTAAACAATGCGTCTCGGTCCCTAGGCGTACTATTATCAGCGAGTGGAGTCTTCGGGGAACGCTCGACGTGACAGCGTGTGGAAGGCCAACTCCAGCTCCACTCATCTGTCACCTCATAAGGGTTTCCATGGGAACCAAAGAGCGCATAGCAAAGTAATGAGGCAGCCCATAATTGTTCACCGTGACCTTGCTGATCCCATCAAGGTTGTATCCCTTGCCTCGGCGCTACGTGTCTGTGCAAATGTTAATGCGAAACCATCTGAGATGGATAAGATGCCGTGCCATGTTTAGGCTGTTTGAGTGAGGCTGGACTTAATCGGTTTTACGATCTAGCCGGTATATAGAGTATCATCCAGGGGATGAATCATCACGCTTACGTCCGCCATAACCCGATTAACACAGGGGCTCGAACGCTGCAATTTTGCAATTACACACAGATGCCGACAGCCTCTCAGTCTTATTTATCCATATTCACTCTTCTGATTGGCTTGTTTTCTTCAGACTATCAGCTCCTGCCTTCAAAGCTGTCGCCGGATGCAGGACTTGTCACTGTCTCTGTCTGTGTTTACCTGTCTCTCTCGAGACATGACAGGTGGCTGAAATGCACTGTGGGAACAGCCATTAGTTACTTGCTAAACTGTCGTCAGCTCTCGCCGGATTGAATTTGGGAAAGACGATTTAAGGTGAAATGGGATGCTGTGTTTTCTGTCAGAATTACCCAGACTTGCTGCAGGTTGCGTGTAACACGTTAGTATCTAAGAAGCCATCATTTTAGATATGGTTCAAGTGCTCGGATAAGGCTTTTTGCATGCTAAAAAGGGTCATCATTAGTTTTTCTTGTGTGTGTGTGTGTGTTTGTGTCTTTCGTATTTTGGCCAAGAGCGGTTGTTCGTCAATAGGGCGTGAAACTTCGGCGCTAACCTAATTAGGGCGCATTTAAAATGATTGCAGTGTATTTGCCAAGACTTCATATTTGTTTATTCAGAATAATTGCTTCTAATGACGATGTTTCCACAGTTGTTGAAGCAACTGGAAGTTTTTGAAATGTAAATTCACGCACATGAGTCTTATGGGCATATGTGTTCAGGAGAAGCGCTTTCTCTGTGACTAACTAATATCTTCAAAGAGTCAGAATGTACCTGCAGTTTGGAACAGCTTATATAATAAGACACAGAGATACAAAGTGAGCAAAAAATAGTTCTGCAGCTACTTGCAATTTTATTACTTAGTGAACTTGTGAACTTGTAACCCAATTTAGATTGAAATTAAAATGTAGAAATATCCATATTCATGTGGTTTCACTTGGGTTTTTACACAAGGTCCCACAAGGAGGAAAAAATCTTGAATCTCAAAAAAGGGACAGTTGACCTAAAAATGATAATTCTTTCATCATTTATGCACGCCAAACAGCTGACAGTAGCCAAATACTATAGAAATCAAATGGGATCAGAAACTGTATGGTTTCCAGTATTCTTGAAAATGTATTCTGTTAGAAACAACATGAGGGTGAGTAAATAAATCTTTCATTTTGGGGTAAAGTAATGAGATTATTAACTAATTTATTTATTATTATTCCTTTTTTGACCCTTTTTTTTTTATCACAGTTGATTTTTCTTCATACTAGAAAAAGACCCTATATCTCTGATGCGTTCAGTAAAAAATCTGTAAAAAAAAAACAGCAATATTGTCTTTACAGTTTTACGGTTTTACTTTACAGTATTACAGTTAAAAACTTAAAAAAAAAAAAAAGATTATTCTAATATCCTGAGTTGCTGCTTTTGTTTAAACCCCAGTGACGTGTAGGTTTAGGCGTGGGGTTAGGTGTGGGTCATTTGTATAAATTCATATAAATTGGCAATTTGTAAAATGCGTACGATTTAGCAAAAATCGTATGAGTTTGTATGAGTGAGGTCGTACGAATTAGTACAAATTAGCCACCTCGTTCAATATGTGTGAATTCCCCTGAGACTGGGTTGAAATGTTTAATAAAATTATAAATGTCTTCAATGGTAATTTCCATCAATTTAAAGCATCCTTGCTCAATAAAAGTTTTAATCTGTTTAAATCTTACTGACCCCAAACCTTTGAATAGTCAGGTCCTGAGTTCAGTTTAATTTAAGAGAGAAACATGTCTTCTGTGCTTCAAAAGAGCATACTTTGTGCAAAAAACACTTTCCTTTGGAGTACAACATACAATTTGTATATGCTTTTTGAAGTGTTACAATGTCAGTCTGCATCCTTGACTTACAAAAAAAAAGTTAGGTAAAGAACAGTGTCTTCTGAATGTCTATTTCTTTTTTTTCTTTTTTTTCGATTACGAATACGAGTGTGTTAAAGCTTCATGAGTTCAACAAAGATCTTCACAGATTGCTTAGCATGAATGCCAGTAATTGAAGGATTACTTTGTACTTCAGGGAAAGTGTTTTGGGAATCAACACTCCTAACCGCCCTAATGTTATGCTATTGTACTCTTGCCTGAGGCATACAGCCTTACATTGTTTTAAATAAAACTTAAATTAGAAATAGATTGTTTTACATTTTGTCAAGAAAATGTGCGTCTGTGTACATCATTTAAATTGATTATGTAAAATGAAATGAGTAAGAAGCCACACAAGCTGAGAAGCAGATGGCGTGGGAATACTAGCCTTAAGTATGAGCAACAGTAATAGTGACGCTTGGTTTGACAAACACCACTCTGGCTAACCTAACGGTAAAAGGTAAACACAGTTAGTATGTGAACCTTTACAGCCTTGTACTAATAGAGACAGAAAATCAATTGGGTGCTTTACACCGACTTCAGAAACTGGAGTAATGAAGCAAAAGGCTGAAAAAGGAGATACCGTGTTTTTGAATAATTGCAATATTGATGTTCATGAATAGCACAAAATGTATAAAATGATGTTCTCATTTAAATTTTGGGAGAGCATGCCATGGTTAATATCAGAATGAGATGGTATTACCTCCCACAGTACTATTTACATGGGTATTTACATGGTACTCCAAGCTACTTTAACACCTTCTTATAGAATACCATGGTATTTCTATGGTAAACATGATACACTAACATTAAAATTTACTGTTTTTTAATGATTACCAATTGATGCACCATGGTTAACTTATAATCATAAATAAATCAATTAAATCAAATACTAAAAGTCACCAAGTATCATGGTATTTTTTGAATTACCTGTTTTGTGTTCCTAAGCTGCACCCTTAAGGCGGCTGTACACGGTGCGAATTCGGACAGTTGGAAGACCTTATGGCCTCGCACACGTCACGAGTGACTTTGTTTACGGACGCAGTGCTACACGGCACGATTTCAAAACCTGACGATTTCCGAGGCAATCACAATCTCAAAGTTCCGCGCCAAAAACACGCACTTTGAGGAGATCCTTTTCTTTGTGCAGCAAAGGCTTGCAAAAAAACAAAAAAGAAAAGAAAATGAAGGGCATGGCAAAGAGTTTGGCTAAAGGGCAGAGAATTAAATTAATATTGACAGTTTCTTTTTTATGGATTAATACTATTTATTATATTATTTTAAATGCTGCTCGATATATCATACAGAGCTTGCTGTTCTTGCCGGAGTTCAGCGAGCTTGTCATCTTTCTCGACAGTCGAAATTCCCCGTCCCATGTTCATCTTTCTTCTTCTGTGGTTTTCTTTTGTAGCTAGCTTCTGATTGGTCATTTCCAGTTTGCTCAACAAATCGGCTCGTTCAACCGCACACACGTCACGCTTTCAACCGACAGCAAGTTTTTTGACATGTTTAAAAATGATTGTGGGGTCTCGTAATTTCTCACCCACCATACGAGCCCCGACCGTACGTGAAACGACGATTTCCTCCGATAACCAAAAAAATAGCATGCAAGCTCGTACTACCTCAAAAATCGCACCGTGTACACCCGCCTTTAAAATACTGCCACACCCCTATTAGCAGTTCAGTTCTACCTCAGCTCTAAGCTCCACCCACCCAACCTCATGCCAATTAGACACAGACTTTATTAGCTGCACCTGTGCTCACAGCTTGCCCTTTTTTATATGTGGCTAAGCTGCAGAGAGGACTGAGTTTACAGCTTGCGTTGTTTTCCCTGCTTGTGCGTAATTGACCATAAACCACAAGCACACATGCACATCTATATGCATAGAACATCCTTGATGTACAAATAAACTTCCTAAAACTGGTTGGACTAGACTGGACCTGTTCTTACAGACAGACACTGGTTTCAAGCAAAACTGTTACCTTATTTTCAGTACCCTTAGTTTTGTGGTACTGTATTTGCACTTTTGCAAAGAAAATATGGTATTAGGATGGTACATATCCAAATCAGGGATGTTATTGTTAACTATCATAAACTATTAAAACATTTTTATTAATTGAAATGAATCTGAAATAAAATAATACATATATATTAGGTGGAAAATCTAAAACAATTAAACAAAAACAATAATTGCCTTGGAAACTGACTGAAATAATAATGTAGATAATAATAATACAACTTAAAAAATAATGAAAAAAACATACCAAAGGCTTGCTAAAATTACTAAAAAATAAATGGGTTTTAAAAGAGAAAACTGGTAATATGATGTTTGCTAGAACATAAAAGTAGCTTAACCACACACAGCATCCAGTTTAACTGTTAGCATGACATGAGGCCTGTTGAATAAAACGCCATATGCTGGTATATTTTGAACCTGGGGTGCTGGTTTATGCTGATCCTATGTTGGTATTTGCTGGTCTTTTGCTGGTTTATGCTGGTCCTTTGCTAGTTCAAGCTAGTCCTTTGCTGGTCATTTCTTGGTTAAACCGGTTCTTTATGCTGTTTTATGCTGGTCATTTGTTAGTTAAGATGGTCTTTTATGCTGGTTTATGCTGGCCCTTTGCTGACACATGACCTGCTAAGAACGAGTTTAAACCAGTTCAAACCAGCATCCCAACTTCAAAACATACCTAACCAGTATATGCTGTTTTACAGTGGAGCCATAACTGTTTTCTCCCTCAATAGCAGTCACAAAAATGACAAAAAGGCCAAAATATCTGCTTGGTTGGCTTGGTTTGTTGTGGTAGGCATTTTACATGGCACAAATCAGTACTTTGTGTTCTGTGGGAGATATTGACAGTGGCAGAGTATATACCAGTGTCATATCTATCAGTCTTGAAGCACTCCTGGGAGCTGTACACCCAGCGCTCATGAGGCCAGAGTCTATTTTCAGGTCTCATTTCATCTTGGTCCAGCGGCGGCTGAGATTTGTACCAATTAAGGTGATAAAGACAACAGGCTGCCATATTTCTCCCACACCAAGGCTGGGAAATTGGGGCGGAAAGATCGGGCCAGCGAGAATCCTTGAGAGACCGTTATGATGAATACTCTTCTTCCTCCACAGGGCAGTGCTGGGTTGCAATATGGCACGCTGACCTTTCTCATAAGATAGTTTTGCTGGTAAGATTCATTTACTAAAATCCCAGTATACGCATTAATGCTGCATGGGGGCACATTTTCACTTCTTATTGCCTGCTCTTCGAGTGGACTCAGCTGGTGAGCTTTTCCATCCACTCGGTTAGAGCTTAATTCGATGTGTTATCAGTGCTCCAGTAACCGGTTTGTGGCCAGAGATGTGAAGGCGGACTCATGCGGTGATGGATGTGTTTTTGTGAATTTAAAGAGCTCGCCGTGCTGTCAATGGTTTGAAATCGCTCTTTCACGCTGCTGTCCTTGACCTGGCTTATATTTTCATTAGGAGCCTCTTGACGAAAGGCACTGTAAACGAAATAAAGCCTGATCCGCTGATCTGATACTGATGAAAGGTGAATGAGTCATTGTCAGAACAGTCCTCGCTAGAAAGTCACCCAAGAACTGAGTGGCGCCATGCAGAAAATCCACTGAAAATACTGTTTGATGCATCTCCCTTTTCTTTTATTTCATGTTTAGAAATTAGTGCTGGCAAACAATTGATTAATATGCAGTGTGCAAAATCAAAGTTTTTGTTTGCATAATATATATCAGTTTTCTGTGTACATATATTTACATATATTTTGAAAATATTTACATGTCTATATTTGTATAATTCATGTTATAAATAAATATATTTAATATATAAACAACATTTTTTTCTGAAATATATACATGCATGTGTATGTATGTAATAAATATACAGAGCACACATACATTCTATAATATTATGCAAACCAAAAGCGTTTATTTTGTATGCAATTAATCATTATTAATCGTTCGACAGCATATTAGAAGTGCAGTGTTTCATGAGTATATAATCTTTTTTTCATGAAATACATACATAAAATTGTCTCATTGCTCATTGTATGCATTCAGACGTGTTCATGTTAAAAGTTAAGCACTTTAGCACCTGTTTTTACTTTGAAATCGTATATTTAAAATGTAAATATTTACAATAATAACAGGGTAACACTTTTTAAGGTGTCCTTGCTACAAGTTACAGGTACTTATGTGTATTATAAAAACAATTTATTGTAATAACAATACATTATGCATGATTACATGCATGCAACCCTAAGCCAAACCCTAGCCGTATAGTAAATACATAATATACATAGTACATAGTAAATATAATTACACTGTAAAAAGGACACCTTAAAATAAAGTGTAACCTTATTTTGCAATCAGATTAGGTAGCACTGTCACATCCCCAAAACACTGAACATTAATTAATACACGGTATTTACATTAAATATCTTATTATTATTTAATTTGTCTTGAATCAGTTGTGTGTAGATGTACTTGTATTATATGTCTATATTGCATTTCGGTCACCGACTGACAAATTGCTTTCCAGTCTAGATCCTCACTAAAGTCTTGTTCGTACAGCCAGTACTTGGTCACTGCATGTCGCCAGACATTGTACTGCTCAGTTTCTAGTAGGCGTTCCTTGTTCTGGTTGCCGTAGTAACAGTTGTGAACATCTCTGCTACTAAGATGTCTTTTCATGTCATTTTATGTCGGGACTGAATATGATTGAATACATTTGTATTTTTATACAGCTGATTTCAAATGAGATGTATTGGCATTAGATGTCATTCTCTGTCGACAATTCTGTTTCCTGTGCTGCCAAAAGATCTGCCCACAACATTTTGGTGGAGGAAAAAGCAAATGCATAGCATCACGCAGGCAACAGTCCACAGCGCTCTAGCATTGTGGCAGAGTTATGCACAGGCACTCACATTTCCTTTAGGAAATGTATAGTTCTACTCTTATTTCTCGCTCAGATGTCAACAAACTCATCATGTCACTGCACACGAGAGGCCGAACTGTTCATCCACAGTGATCTCAAAGTGGTATTTTCCAGGAAGTGTGGAGGATAAGTCATGGTGCCTCATCTTCCACTTTCACACCTGAGTTACACTCTGCCCCGGGCAGCTTCGGCCTCCACTATTAGATAAAAGTCTGAAAATCCCAAGCATCAGCAAGAGAGCTCGCCAGGCCATGTCTATCACTCGATAACAGCACACTTCCACTGCATAAGATGTCAGCATCGAATTGCTTGAAAAATGATTGTTTTTACTTAAAATGTTTACAAAGAAATTACAGTATTAATAAGAAATGCTACATACGTTGTATAATCAAATGTATAAAATCACTACATATTCATAAATTAAATATATAGTTCTTCTTTTTACACTTACAAAAGGGATTTAGTAAAGAGTAGTGAGAGATTTTCTCTCTTTTGTTATTTGATTAGTGCTCCTTTTGTGGATTTTTGAAGAAAAAAAAAAAACCTTTCATGCAGTGTGTAACACATTGAATGAAAACCTCCTGCAAAGTTTTAAATCTGAAAGAGCACCGTGTATAAATGTATTGTCTCTCAAAAGAAAGAGTCCATTCTGAATCATTGATTCAAGTTCTGGTGTACTGTACTTACTAACTGTATTAGTATCACTGAGTCATTTTTTAATGCAAATCCCAAACCGTTTCATGTTGATGTCAGCATGGAGCATTAGCATATTGCCCGCCCACTTGTTTTTTTATGTTGGTCTGAATGAGGGGTTTGGAAAAAAGAATTGTGGATGAATCGTTTGGGAGTCCTTGAGCAAGTAAGGTAAAAAAACAAAAACAAATGCATATTATCTAATGAAATTGTATAAGATAATGAAAGTGTTTTTTGACCTTGCCACCATGTCAACCCAAAATATAAACCGCTGCGTAAACATCATGTCTGCATTTGTGATCGGAGAAATAACAAACAACAAGCACTACACTACATTGCTTCAAGCTCGCATTTAAAGAGTATTAGCATATTCTTTTAATAAGACATTGTATTTACAAACTGTACGTCAGAAGTTCCAGACTCTTCTTACAAAGTTGGAATTGCCCCAATTTATAGAAACAGCCTTTGTGCAGCCCTTGGTTCAGGAAACAGTCCTCCATAACATGCTCTAAAGACATCTGAAAATTTAGGTTGAACTGTTCTGGAACGGTGTTGTAGATAAAACTTAACCACTAGTTGGGTCTTCTTTTGGAGGCACACAATGTCTACAGAAGCAACACTACACCAAGAATAATAAGAATAATTTGCATGCAAAAATAAAGAGGGAAAAAAAGAATAATAATAATGCAGATATAAACTACATAAATTGTAAGTAATTTATTTTTTTCTCACAGGTCTTGCAATTTTGAGTTGTTGTTGGCTTTTTTGTTTTGTTTTTTTCTGGCAAAGTTTATTTGTGGCAAAAATTTTATTTCTTATAGGTTATTCATAAATTCTGGCTGGTATGTAAATGCTTAAGCTGAACTTGAGGCAAAGTCATGTGATCCACGTTAAGCTGACATACAGTAGACCAGACAGTGCAATCGCTAGTCTGTATTTTTATTGTATCAGTTATGCTATTCTGTTATTTGGCTTTATAATTCACTGAGACTCTGCAGCCTGAAATACTTTCATCATCCCAAGGAGTGCATAAATCAGCGCTAAATTAGCAGGGTGTTTTTATCAAGAGGCTACAGCGAGACTGTCTGGATGAGGCAGACAGAAAATGATCACCAGGACGCTACACATTTCTCACCCCATGCCCTCTAGTTTGCATTTCATCCCATGCATGCTAATTATGTGGTATGTTAATTTTTTGTGATTTTTTTTAATTGGCAATCAAATTCCACAAAATGTGTTTTTTGTCTCTACCAAGTACCATCTTTATAATTAACTCACAGTTGCCATCCTCTGCATGAAATCTTGCCCATGGACGAATATGAACATCTACTGTATGATGGGGAAAGAGAGTACGATTGGATTATGGAGACTATTATGCCCAGTTTGGGGTGATTTTTCATGCATGATTTTATCTCTTTTCTAAATTTAGTTAATCAGGACCAGATAGTCTCTGCAGGCATTTTTCTGCACATATTTTAGGAGACAAACGGCTGAATTTTCTAGAATAGATTTAAAAGTATTGCAGATTCAACTAATAAGTAGTCCAAAAAACAAAACAAAAAAAAAACTTAACCCCATAAAGATACATATCTTAGAAAGATACATATCCTATTAGCTAGTCTTTCACTCTGATTGAGAGTTGTTAATACTCAAACTAATTTACAAAATAATAAAAAATCAATGCACCTCCGTGAAGTTGGCATCCCATAAAAAGAAATCATGTCCAAAACTATGCCATTCATTTGTGCTATGTTTGTGTTGATTTGTGCCTCAAAAACGGTTGGTTTGGTGTTTAAGATATTTAACATAATTTTTTGACCGTGTGACGTCACTTTCCACCCCAAAGCGGCGCAGCTCGTTTGTGCTCGATTTGTGCCCGTTTATGCCATTAAAACAAACACTGTATCTGTTTTTCTTCCCTAGTTATAACCAAAAAATATTTTCGGAGCCGTGACGTCACTCTCCACCCCATTTCCTCTAAATCACACAAATCTGGTGTCATTCGTTTGTGCTCGATTTGTGCCGGTTTGTGCCGTTGAAATGAACATCAAATATATTTCCACTTCTTACAAATAACAAGAACAATACTAGGCAGTGACGTTACTCTCCACCCTACTTCGTCCAAATCGCACCAAACTGGTGCTGTTCATTTGTGCTGGATTGGTGCCCCCCCAAAAAGATATGGTCATTACTGTAATGTATTACTTTTGTAATGCGTTACCCCCATCACTGGTGGAGAGTGACGTCACGGCCCCAAATAGTTTTTGTTATTTCTACGAAGTGGAAATATATTTGACGTTCATTTCAACGGCACAAATCAAGCACGAACGAAGATTTGTGTGATTTAGACGAACTGGGGTGGATGGTGACGTCACAGGTCCGAAAATATTTCGGTTATAACTAGGGAAGGAAAACAGATACAGTGTTTGTTTAAAAGCACAAATCGAGCACAAACGAGCTTTAGAGTGATTTGGGAAACATGGGGTGGAAAGTGACGACATACGGTCAAAAATCTTTAACACCAAACCAGCACAAACAAATGGCATAGTTTTGGACATAATTTCTTTTTATCGGGTGCCAACTTCACAAAGGTTAGAAACGCTGCACGTTGAGCATCCTAATAATAATTGCTGAAAGTTTTTGTGTGTTTGTGTCACAAGTCCTGAACAACTTAAAAAGGTCTCTATTATGACCCCTATCTCCACAAGCAATATTGCATCCCACAGAAATCCCAAGATCAAAGGTACTTCTAAAGTTTTTGACACCCTACTTAGCTCACAAATTAGAGGGGCACAACTGATAAATGGAAAACACACAAGCATCCCTTTTACTGACGTGGAATCATGATTGCAGCTTCTGATTCCTGCTTTTTGGTTTCAGACATCAAACTATGCCCCAGGCACCTGCTGTTCTCTGTATTGTAGTTAATGCGTTGTCCTCAATCCCAGCATGCTTGGGAAGCAGCAGAGCAACATAGAAGTGGCATTTCTTTTGACATTATTTATTATTAACAACATTTGGTGGACTGCGGAGCACAAAACACATCTTTTATTGTGTGCATGGGTGTCAATCTTTCATGTTTTATCATGAAGACGCCTTTAACGTCTGACTTCTCGCTGTAATTACTTCTCGCGGGTTATCAGCACAAGCGGGTCAGGTCTCCAGTGGACTTGGCAGGATACAGCAACACAAGTCTGGACGAGCGGTGGTGGAAATCTAGGGCAAGCTGGAGCTTGATGTTGTGATTGGCATCGCCTGGTTCAAAAGAAGGACTCAAGGAGCTATATATAGATTAATTATTGTTGCACAAAGATGTCCTTCTGGAGTGTTTGCAGATAAGATGTTTACAGACTAGGCTAAAGAAGGGAGGAGGGTGACAGGGCTGTGAGCCATTCAGAGCTGAATCGAGAAAGCCTTTTAAATGTAGAAATGGAACTGGAACAGAGGTAGCAAACAAGATTTGAATTGGAATCTGCATATTGTACATTTCCTGCTGCAAGTGTATAAATGAAAAAAGGTTTTGATGTGAATTAATCTGAAACATTTTATCACACACACAACATGTGCTATTTCTAAAAATATTTGATAATACTGTTTCAAGTTTGAACCTTAATACATTTTTGAAATTTAAATTGTATTTTTTTATAAATCACACACACCAATTTATTAAGTTACATGAAAATAATGTGGTAGATATTATGTAGTGCGCAAATACAAAAATATATTTTTATTAACTAAATAACTTAGGTAAGGTACTGTATGTAGGATTGACACCGAGTGGTTGAACTAGGTATTGCAGTTCAAATTCAAAATATTTTAGATGTTTTTTTTCACCCGGCCCCTCCTACTCAGACTTAACATACACGCAGGTTGCCAAATTGCAGACAGCAACTAGAATGAGCGTAATGACGATGAGCGCAGAGCCGAATTTTTCTCAGACAACATCTTTCTCAGTCATCACACCAGGAATTTATGTCAGATTGCATCCTCAGCAAAAAGAACCCCGAAAAAGGCTCTGCATGCGTCATTGTGAAGACTTCTTTTAGCCAAATGTAATTTTTTTTTCTGGCAAGACCAGCTGGGCAATGGATCTGCCTTAACATCTGTACAGAATTCCATCTTTGACCTCCAACCTCCTCCACTCTTTTAGGAGAAGCAGTGTGTGTTTCCCGTTCTCCAACCTTTCACCTTGTCTCGGCTTTTGGTTTAGAGCCTTGCAGTCCAAGACTGGACCAACAACAGGGTCCTCTTTCTGACATCTCCTGATCTCCAGCTTTGTCACTGCAGGGAGTGCATCTGTCCAAGCTCCATCAAATCTACCTTCATGCAGCAGCTCACCATTGCTTGTTACTGTGCTGTCTTCTTGCTGCTGATCATCTGCCTCCAGCCTCCCAGATTCAGTTTCACTGTTTAGTTCTTGTTGTTGTGAGAAGGTCCACTGTGGGCAAGACTAAGGGGCTTTTGCAACTTCTTGGCTGGACATTCTCGACAATGTGTCAGCATTAATTACACTTTCCCTGCCTATACTCAATGTTGAAGTCAAATATAGCAAGCTGTGACACCCAACGTTGGCCTGTGGCATCCAGTTTTGCAGAACTCATTACATATTTTAGTGGGTTGTTATCGGTCAAAACAGAGAATTTACGTCCATATAGGTCGTCATAATATTTGTTAGTGACAGTCCGGTTCAGAGCCAAAAACGCCAAGAAACCTCAACACTTCTTTTACGTTTGATGGCCACTTCCAGTCCCTGACTTTACTTATGGGGTCTTGTGCTTATCATGTTAAGCCACCTCAACTTGCCAGTACCCAGAAGTCAGATAGAGAGTCGAGAAAAGTCTTGCCTGTCCCAATGTCTCTAATGCATTCTCTATTGTTGGAAGCGGAAAAGCATCTCTGGTACTACGAGAATTACATTTTCTGTAGTCTACGCAGATCCTCATCAAACCATCTTTTTTAGAAACAGCAACGATGTTGGATGCATAAGGGCTTTTGCTCGAACTAATGATTCCAGCTTCTTCCATTTGTGATATGGCCTTCCGCACCTCCTGGTACTGGGAATGTGGTATTTTACGATAAGGGAGACAAAAAGGTTTCAGGTCTACCAGAGGTATCTTGTGTTGCACAGTGGTGGTATGTCCATAGTCCATGGAGTGCATCATCATTGCTCCTCAGGAGGTCCTTAAGCAGTGCATACTGCTTCTTATTTTCTACTGCTGCAACACTAAGATCAACTCCACATGTCATACTACTCAACACCGGTAGTTTGTAGTTGACTCTGACATGATGCAAGCACTGAGTTCTTTTCATACTGTCTCTGACACACAACCTGGCTCTGGCAGTTTTCTCCCTCTTCAAAGAAATTCTGGACCAGGAAAGTATCTGCAAGTAAGGTCCTTGGATGGACAATCACATCCGTCTCAAGATTCAAGAGACATACAGGGACACAACCATTGTCGATTAACAAGCAGCCTGGCAACCACAATACCTTCTGATACCCTTTTGGAAGACTGACCCTCCACCAGAACTGTGTATTGTGTTTTCTTAGGTCCACCCATCACTCTGCCAATAACATCCTGCTCCTTGCCAGCTGGTATGTGTATTCTGTGGCCAGCATACTGCATTTGACCCACTTTACCCTCATCCCCACCTGGTTCAGTCTTATTTACAGCCACCAGTGCCACTCAGGATTTGAGAGCTTCACCCTGGCCAGGTATTTGCTGCCATATGATGCTTGGAGATCATTTCTAGACACTTTTATGACATTAGTCCCAATAAGCAATGGAACACTGGATTGGTACTCTGTTACAGGGACAACAAAAGCAGGAACATTTGAGTAGATCATTCCCAAGAACTTGAGACTGATACAAAGCACACCAACATAAGATAAGGGTTGCTGGGGACTTTGTAGCATGCCTGTGGTTTACCCAGCAACCACAGGCCCTACGCATTTAAATCCTGCCTAGCCTCTGCTCCATTTTCAGATTGGGCCACCTCATTGGCTGGTCACCAGTTTCTTTACTAAGGCTGTGAGTTCAGTCAGATCAATGTTCTGTCTATTTCCTTTTCTCCACCCTGAGCTCCATAAGCAGTTGCAAACTGAGCGTATGTCTTTTTGGCCCTTGCTCCATGTCTAAAACCTCCTTGTCTCTCAAGCAAGGTTGCGAAGTTCTGCTTGAAGGTCCCAAAAACTTAAAAGCCTAGGCTTCATCAGTGCTATCCTTTGATAAACCTCTTCATCACTCTTATAAACTGACGGGTCAGTTTACCATCCCAGTCTGGAAATGATTGGCCTCCATACTGCTCCTATTTCACTGAACGAAATGTGGCCTCCAAAGCAATGGCGTAAAGCAAAAATTTGCAGGCATCCCGCCAGCATCCATCAGATATTGCATATCCCGTATCCAGTCTTATAATAAGTATTTTGTGATCAGGGCCACCACTGAATACTTGCACATTTTGTACTTGGTGTGTCTGTGTAAAGCTGGTTTGTGGCGTGGTCATTGCAGAAGCATGGCTGTTTGTGTCTTGCTGATAAGCCACATGTGGAGGTGCAGTCTGAAGTTTTTGCAGCAAATGGGTTGCTGTACATATACTGTATATGGGATCCAGGATACACTGGCATTGACATAGGAGCATGTATAGGAGGAGAGGAGGATGAAACAACAACGCAGTTTGAAAGTGAGGTTTGCTTTTGGTCATTGGAAGTTTAATTGAATATTCATGCGATGGCAAGTCAGGTTAGTTTGGGGTGAAAATGCAATTGCAGCAGAAGATAGCATGCCTTATTGAGGCATAAGTACCTGGATAAGTAGGGGACATAGTTGATGTTGAGTGCGAGTAAAGGACATTTGCAGAAGGGCACATGTCCTCTGAAATTCTGTTGGCCAAATCAAGTGAAGTCTGAATGGTTACTGGCATTGTCATACATGTTATTTTTGGGATGAAAAAGTCTGAACATTAGTCGGGCATGGGCTAGCTGAAGGCCTGCTAGCTGGAAGTCCATGCATGAGAATATCTGGGGTTTGGACATGAACTGAGTCCTGATGTAGCACAGATGTGTTGAGGCAAGTGTCCGACTGGAGCCTGCTGACTGCTGAGGGGGGCACATTCTCTGCGTGTGTCTTTGGTCTGACAGACTGTTGGGGGTCATCATCTGACTAGGACACACTTCCATTACTTAAATCAACAGGCATGCTTATTTTATACTGTTGAATTTCTTCCTGTGGTACTGGCAACCACGGGGTGGTCTGGAAAGGCTGCCTTAATGGTACTTGGGGACAGAGAGGCTGTCGACTAACAATAGTATATATATATATCTTTTTTTTGGACTTCATCACCACTCTACTTACACGGTTTATACAAAAGCTTACTTCTGCTGATGTAAAAACCAACTATCCAGGGTCACGGCACCAAAGATCTAACCCTCTTCATCAGTGTGCTCCCCCAAATGTGTCTGTGTTAAGGGTGAGGGATAAATGAGGACACCAAAATCATTGGGTCAAACAGAGTAGCTTTCTTTTATTAGGCTCCTTTCTCCACACAGTCACTTTCTCTCAGTGGACCAGGACAATTACAGTCTTTTACAAGGAAAATTGAATGGTGTTAATTTCAACACATCTTAAAATAACTATACAAAGCAAATTATAACAGAAAATAATGCAGCTAACCTATTAGTAAGCTCATTGTTCACAAACACAAGAAAGATACACTACAGTATATGACAGATCAAGATAAAACACTGGATGTTGTCAAATTAGGGAGAATTAAACCATAAAATGCCCAAACAGACTTTAACATGATAATATCATATAATAATTTATAATACGGGGCTGTTGAATGCTTGAATCTAATTGGTTGACGAACGTTTTGAGGTGTGCAATTATTTTCAGGGAAACGCACGACGAACGTAGTTCCAAGCAGCTCTCTTGACCGCATTACAGTTCCATATCACTGCGCATATTTAACTGTAATAATCACACGTCCTTGCACACGCACACCACGGTTACACACTCACACAAAAACGTGTTGTCAGCGCTTCCCTGACGATTTGAATCTGATAAGCGCCGTGTATTATATTGTATTAAAACTTTACATCCAGATGCACAATAAATAGGTTCTTATTAACATATTAGTTTGCGTGATGACGTCATTGCGTAATCGCAACTCAAAACTACATCTTTATGTAGTATACAAAATAATTCATATTTTTTTTCAAATTGACTGGCAATCTCAGCAAAAACATGATTTAAAATATGTCCATTTAGATTTGAATGAGAAATATAGTTGACTATTTGTAAAAGTAAACAATCACAGCTTGTGTACTTACTCTTTTAACTTGTGAAATTAACACATCTGTAAATGTGACAACAATTATAGCACTATTGGAATTTATTACTACCTAAATTACCAACAATTATACATGTTAACAAATATCAGTAAATTAGCAGTTATGAAAAACCATTTGAGCCAGCAAATTAACTTGAATATGATGATTGTGTTGAGAATTACTAAAAGTAGCCAAATTAATGTTAAAAAATTGTTAAATTTGTTGCTAGGTGCTATTTGAAAAAAAAAAAAAAGGTGCTAGGGTAGTATGAAAAGTTGCTAAATATAGCAACAAAACTGCTAAGTTGGCAACACCGAAAATAAAGGCTCACACCCCCAAAAAGAAACAACACACAGCTCCCCCCTAAGGACAGGAGAGCACATTATATTCCCTTAATCTACAGTATATAATAAATTGTAATTATTATAATACATTTTTGTTTTCATTATTTACAGTGTGTGTGTGTGTTTAGGTAAGTAATTGTAGGCAATACTGAACTAGAAGCATATCTAATCATTTATGTATTCTAAACTAGGGCATAATTGCATAATTAGGCCAAAATTAATTAGCAATTATGTTTTCCCATCACCCTCCCCACCTGAAACGTCCCTATTCAATTTCTTTAGTTAATAAATAATAATTTCATCTCAACTTCCTGTCATCCCATCTCAATTTCCTATGGGGCGTGGCCAATTTGGTTCAAACTTGGATACCTTGAATCCAGAGGTATTTATTTCTTAAATTCGGATTTTTCGTTAACCGTTAAGGTGATAAAGATTATCAACAACACAAAACCTAAGAAAGGCTCCTGCAACTTTTCCTTTTCTCGCAGGGAGCGTCATTTGCGTAGATGTTCCAATGAGATGGACTTATGTAGGTTATCAGACGCACTGGAGCCCCCTTGAGCATTTCTGAAATTAATGTCAGAATGACGAATATGATGAAGGGCTGCGATGAATATTTCATGTATGACCCATATTAGGGAACGAGAGAGGGAGAGAGCAGCAGAGATGCTGAGACGCTGAGCGGGCTTCGGCGGAGCCTGAGCTGAGCTGCTGCTGCTGAAGCGGGGCGGCTGACAGAAACACAGAGAGGGAGGGAGGGTCTATTCCACGCGTGGATTATTATTGCTCTGCATCGCGCTCTATCCATAAGGGAAGCAGCCGAGGAGAATCGGAAGAAACCGAAGCCCAGACCCGAAAAGTAAGTGATTCAATTCCAAACCTCTGTGCTTTGATGTGATGCATGTACAGTAGTGAGGTGATCAGTCTTTTCACTTTATATCGCAGCGATACTGTGCATTTACTGTACATGTACAGTATGGCATATCGAACTTAGTGAAGCTGCTTGTGCATTGTTATCCATTCAGTCTGTTTTCTGCAATTAATGCAGCTTTTACTGCTTTACTAACTCCATTCAAACTTTTCTGTGTTGAATATGACTGAGACGCGTTATGGTTCAGGCTTTTGTAAGAAATGTAAGATTAAAGTTGCATTAATCTCCCTTTCACTATTACCTTGAATGTTCGCTGCTGTGATTGCGTCATCATTATATTTGCATACTAAATCGCAATTGGTCTTCTTTCCCGCATTTATTTGCATAAAGCACTGTAACTGTTCTTATTTTCCTTTATTAAATCGAATGTGATTTTTTTTTTTTTTTTGTAGTTTCTGTGCTACAAATGACAATAAACATTACTGCAAAAAATATGATTGTTCAAATTCGCACACTCTCTAAGTACTTTTCAGTAAGTTCTTCGCAACCATTAAAAAGTGCAGGTGCCTCACATTTTGCATACTTATCTACTATTGCATGTTGTTTTGTAGTATAAATAGTGTATTAGGGCATTCAAACTGCAATAATGAATGACAAAATAGCCTTATAAAGCTCAGTTGAGTACATAGTACCTTGTTACATGTTGTAAAGTGTGTCATTTGGGACACAACATTTGTTCTGGTCTGAATGCAATTCAGGGATACTACTAAACATTAGTTATGTTGTCTGACATGTGACCTTTGACCAGCATCAGTTGTCTCCTCTCCCATGGCTTCATGGATAGTAAATGGAGTAATCATTAATTTACTACGCCATCACAAGTATATAGTAGTGAAGTATGCATACATATGGTTACATCCCAAAGCCTGAAACTTTAAAACTGTAGGTTTTATAAATATTATAACAAAAATGTGGCTTCATTTTTAATCTGGAATTGACTGGATTGGGAAAAGTGACTGTTTAATGTCAGAATAGGGTGGCTGAAAAGTGAGAGGGCTTTGCAACGTAGCCTAATTCAGAAAAAGTCGTTTCAGAGGCAGTGCAATTAATTACATTTAGGTTTTAGATACTGTATGTATATTTACATTTTACATTTAAGTAACTCCAAGTTCCAAATTTATGTTCGAAGATTTTAATCCAAGCCATACATTTTGGTTTCGAGCAGACTGATTTTTTATTTCATTTATTTTTAAATTTATTCAAAGCATAACATGACAGGTGACTCAATGTAAAATTTTGATTAAAAATAAAAAAAACAACTTTTTTTTATTGTAACGCTGATACCATCAAAAGGATGCTCTGCTAAGGTTTATTCCTCTTTATTCCTTCCTTACGTAAGATTTACCAATGTTTACGCAATGTTCAGTCAACGTTGTCACACTGCTTCCTGTTACCACATTTTAAGCCCTTTTTATATTTATCTATTTTTAATTTAAAGCAGCAGTCCGTAACATTTTTTTTTGTATTCCAAATGTACAAAATGAATATAATAAGCGAGTACATCATATATCCATTTTCCAAACCGTGTTTTTGGCTTATCCTGACTCACTACGGTACACCTACAGTAAGTTTTTATATCCAGACTATTTCAGTCTGGTACTGGTGGAACTGCTGTGGAGTAGCCCAGTTTCTGCATGATTCATCATAGACATAAACAGAGAGAAGTAGCTCCGGCTACAATAATCTTCCGCAAGATGCATGCAATTCTGTTTATTAACCAAAAGTTACGAACTGCAGCTATTGTGTGCAACGAGAACAAGCATTCAGAAAGTAAATAGAGCTCGGTTTTGATTTCACTTTGAACTTAAGTTAACTTTTGACAGCGTACCTGTAAATGTCAGGCGGGCTACAGTAACTGAATTGGACGTTAGTAGGTCAAACGGAAACCCAAGCAAGCAGCACTAGTGCTTTTTGCCTGAGATCTCTCACCCTTTGGTAAAGATGTCACATTTTCATTCGCGACAAGACTTTTAAGTATGGATTGCATTCGTCTCCCTGAAAGGTCACAGCCTTTGCGAGCAGTCAGTCAACCTTCTCATTTGAATGCAGTGAATAATGTGTATTAAAGGTTAGAACGCTTCGACTCGCAGCTCTCTCGCAGGGCATTTTCAAAAAAGAGGAATATTTGTTCTGCAAGCTTTTTCCCCCCAAAGCTCAGACTAGCCAATTTCTGAAGACTGTTTCAGCCTGCTTTAAACGGCGACTGCATAATGTCCGCCCGCTCCAAATATTAACTGTCTGCAGCAGTGACAGCCTGCCAAGTTTTCAGAGTCGAGCTTCAGTGATTTCTCACCGTACTGGTGTCTTTAAACTCCGCGGGGGAATAGTCGGTCTGCTGATTAAGGATCCGCGGCCTTGGAATCATTCATATTGTAGGAAGGTATTTCCATAGCAATTAGCTATGAGACCTTTTGGCTCTCGCTTTAGAGAAATACATCCCCAGCTCCCAGTTGTAATCTTCCTTCCGAATCCTCATTCGGACCAGTCTCATCCACATTATTATCCCACTGCATTTATATTCAAATGGCACGCTGAAGGCCTTCGTAATTGATTCTAATCCACTCGGTTTGATCAAAGGCCTTTTACAGGAGTCATAGTTTAATTTGTTGAATCAATAGAGCAGCTATGGTTTTGTCCATGGCTGACCTAGATTTCTCTGGGTTTTATCACACCGCCTAAGTTAGCCGGCTTTTTCGGGAAAGCGTGTTGCAGGGAGTTTCGAATATAAAATCGTCACGGAAAGACAAACGCGTTTTATGTAATCCTCCAGGGAACGGCGGCGGCGGAATTGCATTATGTTCTGTATCATGCACTCGTGCGCTGAATTCAGGGTTGCTATGGAAATGATCTGCTCTGCTACAGTTGACATTGGCCAGACAATGAGCACAAAGGATTAAGGAAGCAGCAGATGAATAAAGAAGAGGTCAGGTATAGTATTCTCCCATTTAGCTCTGTTAAATCATGATGCTTTGATACTAGGCGTGGGAGGTGGGAGCAAAATTAGATTGCAGGATGAGCTGATTTATATCAGGATGATGTTATGTATCACAATATATATTTAGTTTGTTCTTGCGTCTTGCTGGGTTTTTTTTTTATGAAAAAGCTTTATATATTAAATAACCATGTGGTACCTATTTCTTGCGTATTGCAGTGAGATACTTTGCAAATGCAAATCTTTCTCTCTTAGGGTTAATTTTTTTACTTTGTAGTGAAAAGATTTACATTATGTAATGCAGCTTTGAACAGTAACTGTAAGAGCCTAATTTCATGATAAAGATGTGGATTCAAATCTGAAGCATTGATATATTTAGATATGTCTGGAATCTTTGTAATTAAGCTTTCTATTATATATCTTTAGGATAGTGACATAATTTGTAGGAATGCTGTTTTTGGAATACGCATTGAATTATGTTCATGTAATCATGTAATATGTGTAATTTTATTACAGTGTAGCTCTTTTTGGGTTAAATAAGGTCTTTTATGGTGTTAAAATTTTTGATGCAATAGAAATTTCATAGTTCTTGTCGCCAGTGCCTTCATCTCAAAAAAATACAACAAAAAATCAAGCTTACTGATGATAAGCAAGCAGTAATATTACAAGCAACAGGACAAAAAAAATAAAAATCCAAACATTAGAATGAATAACTAAGAAATGCTTCATATACTGTAAAATATTAAATCACTCACTGTGTACACAATAGTCCAAAATCTCTAAAGATTATTTATTGGCACCAGTGGTTTCAAGAAGAACCTTTAACAATGGAATCTTTCCATTACACAAAGGTTCTTTTTATAGTGGAAAAATCCATTCCTGGATTCTGATTGGTCAGCCGCTTTATTTACGATACAACACGGCTATGACCGCTGTTTCACTGAGCAAAACCTGAAGTTTCCGACACGAGGAAGGAATATTACTGTATCTATAGATTTCTGTTTCAGGTATGGTTTTGTATGTCCTTATGTCCATCAGTTTACACTGCAGTGACGCTTGCAGCGAGTCGGTCTGTTTTAAAACTAAAAGAGGGAACACAGACGTGTTGTCACGCTGAGAGATAAACAGAGGTAGGTGTGTGAGAAAATATCATTTATAGTGTTAAAAAATAAATGACGCAGCTGATTATAAGCTATTCTCTGTATTTATTTAAGCACCATTAGATTCGAGGCATGTTAGGAACATTCTCTTACTTTACTGTTGTCTGTCAGAGACAATTTTTTTAGCGGAAGGACTGCATTTAACGAATTTGCTTAAAAAAAATAATACTTTTGAATACACATAATTTTGGTTATATTTTTTTATCAGGTGGTAACCATTTTATAAAAGCAATAAGGTACTCAAAGCAGTGCTGTATCGTGAATAAATCACGCACAACGCGCTTCAGCCGTGATTTATTCACGATACAGCACTGCCTTGAGAAAGACTCTATTACTTGAAGGTTCACTAAAGTGGTTCTTCTATGGCATTGCCGCAAAAGCTTCCTTTATTTTTAAGAGTGCAACGAATTTTCTTACCGCTGGTACGTTTCTGTCATCACACAGTATTGTCAGAATGTTCTGTCTTATTTGAGACTGAAAGCAAATGTAAATTGAAAAGAAGATGGAGCAGAGAATCCCCGTAGAACTATAACAACGCTCTGCAGATAAACCTTCCCAGGATCATTTTGTTCTGATTAAAAACCGCACTTTTGTGGACTTTAGAGTTGGCGCTGTTTGAATTCAGGGAGGCTAATTAAATAGAAGTCCATAAACGCTTACCTGCTGGGACCTTATGGATTCACCAGAGGAGGTAATGACAAGACGACCTTAAATGGATCATTTGTCTATTGGATCATACTCGCATCTAATAGCTCAGGCTAGGATACAATGAGGTGCAGAATTAAGCCTAAGTTATGTATTGGGGATGGGAGACTAACTAATTAAAAGTTTAAAAAGGATGCACACTGATTGTAAATGACTTCAGTGGGTGCTCGTAGGCCTACTGTTGATCTCAAGCTGTTCAAGCAGTTAATTAACCAAAAGAAGAAGACGTGGCGGAGCAAATCATTACAGATTGCAATTAATGCGATTTGCAAGCCATGCCAAGAGTGAGCAATCCCGCTTCGTTAACAAGAGAACGTCAGCTCGGGTCAAAGGGGTAAGATCGCTGTGATTTTTGTTTGTTTGTTAGTGCATCATTAAAAGCGTGGAAGGCTTCGGCGCAGAAGCCCTGGTTCCCGCATCTTGAGATGTTCTCATTGTTTCTATGGCAACCCATCTCTGCCGGAAAAAACGAGACTTGAGAAATGTGTCTTTCCTTCAGCTTTCTTTTAAGTTTCTGTCTTCTCTTGGATGAGACGTACGACAGCTTGGCCTGTAAATGATGGTGGAGATAGTCGAAACCCCAGGTGAAAGACTGAGATTGGAATACAAAGAGAGGAAAAGAAAGGCAGAGGGTTGGACTCTGAGGAAAAAACCTTCTCATCTCAGCTCGCCTTTGACAGTCAATTTACATCTGAGAATATCTCCCCAAGTTACAGCTCGCCCGGCTCGGCTTCGTGACTCTTTGTAATTGTTACGTGCAACATTTACTTAAATCTGAACAGATAATCTACACTACAAACGCGCTTCAAAAAATTGTGTTTTTGTCTGTGACTGAACATCAAACGGCTAATTGGAAACAGACCCATTTTTCATATTCGAGAGGGATCTATTGTAAGATAAAGGAGTTTTGGGGAATCGTATTTTTAAAAGCATAAAAAAGGCTGGTTGACCAAGGGAGGCCTGCTGGGTAGACTAGTTAAAAAGCTTAAAAGTTCCATCAACCCCATCTTTTTCTCAAAACGATTTTATTCTCAGTTGTAAAACAACCTTGAGCTGCTGGAAGGATACTTAATTTAATGTTTTTAATATTGTTTCACATTTGTATATATTTTAAAATATGTTTTTTCATATAAAACTATAAAAATGTTACTTATTTATGTATACATATATATCTGCTGTATGTAATATAATAAATGTTCGATCAGATGCTTTTAGTTAGATGCATTAAAGAGGAATTGAATTGGTCAAAAGAATTTGGTGAAATAATTTATGATGAAATATGTATGATGTGTTATTTATTTTACATAAATACTAGTCAAACAATTCTTTAAAACATTTTAGGCAAATGTTTTCAATCATAAATACCATATTAATAATTAAATATTTTTTATTTTTAAATATTTCAGCAAATCAGCACATTGAAATGATTTCTGAAGGATCGTGTGGCACTGAAGACTGGAGTAATGATGCTGAAAATTCTAGAAATTCCATTTTAATATGTATTAAAATAGTAAATTTGTAAATAAATTATTTCAGTCAAATAAATGCAGCTTTGGTAATAGGGTTTGAAGAGTTTGAGGGATTTGTCTTATAACATAATGTTTTTCAGTCTCAAATAATCGATTGCTCCCCTTTGTCTATGTCTATGGAACGGGATTTTGGTCCTGTGAGCACCCTTAAGATGGCAATATGTTGAAAGAAAATGAGAAAGTCTGACAGAGTTAGTGATATTCTGAACCTGTGTGTGAGAGCAAGAGAAAGAGACACTGAGAGATCAGCTCATTTTACACTGTGATTGGACTTGATGAAGTGTTCACCACTCTCAGGGGTCTCTGTGTAGTTAGCACAATCACTAGAGGCCATGAGCTCTGTAATAAGCCAGTTTAATCGATATGAAAGTACTATCTGATGGCTTGCAATGATAAGAGAGCAGCCAAACACTTCAACTCGGTGATCAACTTTTCAGAGACTCCGCAACCACCTAGTCTCAGACGTCACACCCACGGAACGCTGGCTAAACGTCTGATGCATATGGTACACTTAACTGGAAACACTTCAGGAATTGCCACCCCATTTGCCACCCCAGCACTAGTGTCCCTTATATTGATGGTGGCTCTCTGATGGCCGCAAATTGTACAAAATATCCTGGAATCTACACTAAGCCGGCAAGCGCGTGCACGCGAGACATTAATGTCTGCATCTTATAATGCGTGCATAAGACAGAGTAAAGGGGAGAGAGAGAGACAGACCGTGTGTGCATGTGAACTGTGTGTGTGCCTGTTCATAGCGCGTGCTAGACAGAGGGCATCCTGAATGGTTTACTAAGCAAAATAAGCCAATCAGCTGTGTGGGCGGGCTTTTATTTCTTTTCTCGTGGAACGAAGTTATCAGTTCAGCGCACTGTGCAGCCTACGAGATCGTCGTGGCAGAGAAAGCGACTCGACTGTAAACAACATAACAAACATTGCAATAGTTTAATCTTTTCATTAAACCAGAGAAAAACATTGAAAATAAACAACGCAGTCTCCACGCTACAATAATGATAGAAGCAAAGTTTTCCACAGTTTCGACATATCTTTTTAAGAATTTGACTGTATTAAATTAAATTTACGCCCATGCTTTCGAGTCGTTCATTTTTTTTTTTGTCTTATGGGCCTATCACGTGATGAACGAACAACTCAAACCCAAAGACTCGAAACAAGTGAACTAATTCCAGTAAGAAGAGATACTTGGAATAACAGGCATTAAAATTGAACAGATAGAACATAAAATTGCATTATTTGCTGACGATGTCATTCTCTTCCTAAAACATCTTAATATGTCTATACCTGCTTTATTAGATCTCATTAGCACATTTGGGAAAATTTCTGGATACAAAATTAACAATTCTAAAAGTTCTATCCTATATTTAAATGAGCTGGACAGGCAGCAAACTAGTAATCATGCTGCAAACTTTAATATAGTGGACCATTTCACATATTTGGGTATAAAAATTGTACCAAAAATAGGAGATGTAGTGCAAGTAAATTATGACCCACTTCTTGAAAGTGTTAGTAACTCTATAGAAAGATGGATGACTTTACCCTTATCATTAATTGGTCGAATAAATATTCTAAAAATGAATATTCTACCAAAATTTGTATATTTATTCTAGAACATTCCTTTGCCTCCCTCTAAACATATGTTCCAACGACTTAAAAAAATGTTTACTAAATTCATTTGGAGTAACAGACGTTCCAGACTCCGTATGACACTTTTATACCTGCCATATGATAGAGGAGGATTACAGTACCCTAATTTCCACTGGTACTACTGGGCCGCACAACTGAGAACACTTATGTTTATTTCTCATCTCAGAAACCCCCGTCATGGGTGGACATGGAAGCAACTGCTATTAAGTCTGAACTGCCTTTAAATTTGTGGTTATATTCATCAGAAGTGAAAGATCTTTAAAAAAAAGTATCTAATCCTATAGTTATAAATATGACTGCTGTATGATTTGATGTGAAAAAATATTTAGATGACCTCTACCCTCTATCTTGTTTCAGCCCCATTTGGGGCAATGAAAAGTTTAAACCAGGTAGATTAGATGCAGGATTTAAGATTTGGGCTGATAAGGGTATTCCCAAGATAGATGATTTATATGTGAATAATACTCTTATGTCATTTGAGGAAATAGTTAATACATACAATATTTCCACAAAACATTTCTTTAAATACTTACAAATTAGAAATTTTATCCTCAAATCACAAAATAATTCCCTCAATATTCCCTCATTTTCTATTTTGGAAAAAGAAGTGACAAGAAACTGTTTTGGTAAAGGTTTAATTTCTTCATTTTATAATATGCTGATGTCAGAAACAAAAGATTCTTCTACTTATAAACTGGAAGCTTGGAGATTGGATCTTAAAGAGGATATACAGATGGAAGACTGGATGGAAGCATGTAAAAAAGCTCAATCACTAACGATGAACACACGACTAAAACTGATACAATATAAATGGTTGATGAGGATTTATATAACTCCAGTTATTTTGCATAAATATAATGAGAACATTCCTGACACTTGCTCAAGATGTAATAACTTTAAAGGAACGCTGTACCACTGTATATGGGAATGTGAAGAGGTTAGGAGGTTTTGGAAAGATGTGAAAGTAATGATAGAAAAGATACTCAAGGTTAAGATACCACTAACACCATTCATCTTTTTATTTCATTTATACCCTGAAGAGATGAAGTTAAAAAAAATAGAGCATTTATTTATAAATATATGTATACTTCAAGCAAAGCGGCTTATTTCCCTAAATTGGAAAAATGTATATGTACCAAACACAGGCCAATGGATAAAAGAAATGGTGACAAATATGTAAATGGAAAAGATAACTTGCATATTAAAGGATAAATGCATCATTTTTGATGTCTGGGGACCCTTTAAATCATTGTTAAATAGTGGTGGAGTTGGAAATATGTTGATAAAAGACTAAATAAAAGAGGTAAAGCTGTATATTAATGTATTGAAAATACTGAGGAATTTTATTTATTTATTTTTTTTGAAGGGGGGGCTTTTTGTTTTCTTTAGCGTGTTTGTAAATGTATGTGTATACGTTCAAGTATGTTGTTAAAATGATGTATGGAAAAAAAAGAATAGATACTTGGACTTAAGGGGACTTTTGTTGCTTTACTTGCACTTAAATTATTGAATTAGTTTTCATGTCTCATCCAGGATATTTGAATACTTTAAAAGGTCATTTTGTTGCTCTTGTTGCACTAAATACTGTGTTTTACTTTATTCATTTTGAAGATATTTGTGGGTGATTTAAATGTGGTTTCTGTTTATTTATTATGTGTTTTTGACTTGATCCACTGAGACTTTGTATCCATATGCATTGTTTGTCATGCTTTGTAAAGCTTGGCATAGACTTAAACTCGCTACAGGTTTGCATAGAACTCAATAAAGAG
>JAUMHP010000060.1:5779716-5793290 GCA_032361065.1 Enteromius trimaculatus
AGTAAATTCTTCTAAAAAAAAACAAGCCTAAAACTGCTTAAAAATAATATGTGTAATATTGTTACCATAATTTTTTTAAGTAGATAGCAGTAAGACTTTTTACAGTGTAGTATATGTGAATTAAAGCTAAATATTGAAAGATTTCTGTTGGTTCCATATACACAGATCAACCAGTTCACATTTTAATCACCGTGTATTTGTTTTATTGTTTTGAAATTGTGTATTATGTACCGTTTCTGGTCACTGCATAATTATAATCTATTATTATAGGTATAATTATACTGCCGCACATACAGTACAATAATTCCCGCTGGCCCCAGGCGTATAATTAAGATTCTGTTCTATTCATTTATATTCTCTTCTACTGGGAATGCGCTGACAGAGATATTTAACTTCTGAGTTTCTTACTCGCATTTTTTAATCTAGATGGGTCTTGTTGAAATTCGTCAGTGACCTTTACATTCCATTAATTTAGATCAGTTCAACAAACTCTCACTGTCCATCAGCTGATGTGGACTTACTGAACTTCATGTGACTGAACTTAACTCCAAACCCCTCCTGGTGCTCCGGAGAAATTTGCTCGTTTATCTGCATGCCTACAGTAGGTTGGTTTTCATGAGAATGGCATGTGTTGCTGGCATGAACACCGTGTTGTTGTGCTGCTTGTAATCATGGCATGATTCCTGTTAAACAAATAGTGATATAATTGCATTTGATGACTTTTTGTAATATCATTCACGCTCCACAACCTCCTATAATAAATGATATCCCAAGTCAGATAATGCCGTGTGACAAGACAAATAAATCGGTTATAAGTGCATGTTGGTGCTTTGAAAGTGTCTTAAAAACAAATAAATGCTTCAAAATACAGGTCCATAAGGTCACTAAAGACAACAGGCCTGCATAAGTAAAACAGGGCAGTAAACACATTTACTTCTGAAATATGTTTGTGCCTAATCAGAGGGAGACAAAAACATCCAATGCAAAATCACAAAAGATAACTTTTGATTTCTTGTAATCTGATTTATATGATCCAGCTTACGGCTAGAAGCTTTATAAGTTCGGGTTTCAGAAACGGCTATTTTGACGTTTATGATAAACATTCTTTGTCCTCTTAGACATTCTTGTTGGTAAGCAGAATTTTTTATTTTTTGCTGGAACCCAGTCCCTTGAGAAGCACTACTGAACACCGAGCGTCAGGGGATCTTGTTAGGGGTCAGTTTGTGGATCGTGTTGATGCCTTGGTGTGTAAGCAGCTTCCCATCATCCCTATGACTCTCAGAATAAAGCCATGCCTTGTGACTTCTCAGTGCAAAGACTTATACTGTACTGGGAGGAAAAAAAACTAAAGTTTTTTTATTTTGTTTTCTGTATGCAGGCTTTGCATTGTTTCTCATTCTTAAAATGGTTCTTATTAGATCGTTTTTAAAGTTCTTTTTTAGGTTTCTCGTCAGTGTTATAGTTTCTGCTTCTTTAAAGCACATTTTACCATAGCACTGCACACACATGTTGGGGCTTTATGGGGATATTCTACAGGCATAATGGTTTTAATATGCTGTGGAAAATATATGTTTTATCTGAATACCATATTTGAACCTACCCCTTTGAGAAAATGTTCAGCATTTTCATATTTTCAAAAAAACCAAAAAACTGTCCCCACAAGGATTTCGTTTATTGCTATCTTTTAGGGACATTTTGTCCCCATATATACCCATATATTTGATTAGGTTAAATATAAACTCATAATAAACTCACAAAAATGCTTAAATAAAAGTTAATGTATTTCGTGTTTAGATTTATTTTGTAGCCTATTTAAAAATGCGTATTTACTTATAAATTAGACTTTGTTGTTTTTTCAATACAAGCAATGAGGAAAAAAAGACACATAAACTATGTGTACATATATAAATATTTCCTTGAAATGAATAGAAAAATTAATAATGGATCAAATACAACCATTCCAGAGATTGCTGCTAAATTAACTCTGTTTTTCAATTGAATAGTAGCTACATTAATAGTTTACTCTAGTGTGAACAATAATTCATATTGATTCATTTTCTGTGAGTGCACTGGGTGCTGTGAATGTATTACAGCCGTCGGAAACATTCTCAGGAAGACAAACATAATTTAGTTGAAATGATTATCCAGGGTGCGGTTAAATTTAAATCAAACGCTTCCTGATGCTTGTAAATAAACTCATATTAACACACACGAATCCCGCGATCTTTGCTCGGCCTACTAAAGTGAAGGCTTGTCTCATGAATGTTAATTATATGCCGTGACGCTCGGCTTTCTGATTGGCTGAAATGAAGATTCCGGGCAAGAGCGCGCTCGTCAGTTCGCGAAGAAACGAATTCTACTAGGGCTAAGGCTGTGGGTTCATGAATATTAATGACGTTGCGTGACTGGACGCTTTGGAATGGTAACCAAGCAACGCCGGTGAGATCTATTTAGATATTCATGAGCTAAGCGTTTTCCATAGTAGGATTCGTAATATCCGTCAGCGTTGCCCGCCTAGCGACTTCCTCCTGTCATATAGATGCGCAGGATCGAGCGCGTGTCAAATGGAACAATGTAACGGATCAGAGTTGACAGCCTCAGTCGAGAGGTTACTGATTAATCTCATTCCGGCTCCAAAACCATAGATAAAGGCTCGAGATCCGCCTGAATGACGAGAGAATGACCGCAGGTCCGCATTGAGCCTTTTAGTGTCTTCTTTTCAAGGTAGGCGCAAGAGGTGACTAATTTACCTGGGTCTTTTAATACCAAATTGTTATCTGTTATGACAAATAAAACTGTTTACCTGTAATTTGTTAGGCTACCTATTTATTTAGCTTCATTGGCAATACATGCGAACACTAGGCATTAGCTCTCTTCCAATGATGTGCTTGTAAAGCCGTAAATGACGCTTGATTAAGTATCGTTAATGGTCTAATATTTAGTTTAAACTAGCCTATTTAAAACTATTTTTGTAAACCCTTAAATTCAAATTTAAAGGTTTCAATCAGAATCTAAAACAGTTGCACCGCGAGAGAATCTTTGACAGATCCAGAAAGAACTTTATAGGCTACTCTAGTTACTAGTTAGTCTAGTTCTCCTAGTAAACCTCAGACCACTGACACTATAATGTAGCCTAAATGTGTTGTAAAGAGAACCTTGATTTGTAAAAGAGTCAGATACTTTAACACAAGTTTGTATGATTCTTCCCTGGAAAAGGTACTTTCGCTTTGAAGTTTTTTATGAGTCTTAAATGAACAGAATAAACTCTCTTTACTGAGGGATATACGAGCGAGGTGTTGATGCAGAGCGGAGCAGCACCGAGCCGTGTTAATTTACGTCGTCCCATGCTGCGCTGGATTTGATCGGACTACTAAGTAGGGATTTTGTTTCAGTGTGGAGGTAATGAGCAAATTGTTGTTGGCTCGTATCCTCTCTTCCTTCTACCGTGCCGAAAAGACTTTTCTGGGTGCTTGTTTCTCAGAAGAATCAGAAAGTTTCGTCAATCTTGAAGATATATCACGTCATAGCTGTTTTTTGAGGTTTTTACGCCTGGCGGAAAGTGATTGTCTTCATACGCCATTGACGCGTTTTTTGTTTGTTTTAATATAGAAACTGTATAGCCTATTGGAGCCGGGTTTTTTTTTTTTTTTTTTAGCAAAAGTATATCTATCTATCTATCTATCTATCTATCTATCTATCTATCTATCTATCTATCTATCTGTTTGAAGGTTTGAACTTCTGTAATTTCTGAGTGTATGAACTTTTCAGAATCATCTCTGAAGTTAATACATAAAAATTAGGTTATGACTCTGCATATTTAATTTAAATAAAGGCAGCAATTAAATCAAAAAAGTTTTCAGTTTAGTAGTTTGACAGGCTATATATATCTATATAAGTGTACAATTAATTTTTTGAATGAAACTGAAAAAAAAAAAAAAACTTTTTATGAGCTAAAATAATTTAGGAACTTATAATAGATCTTAATGCCTTTAGCAGGTGACAAGTCGACCTTATCAGACGCAGGCATTTCAGTGAGTTGTAATATTACCCTGGCTCCAGAGACCTTTAAATACATTTCAAAAACCAATTTACCACGTGGTGTAAAGTGAGACGTCTCCAGCCTTCCAACTGCTCAGAGCTGGTTAGAAAGTTTTAGCCAAGTGCCTCCATAAGACGCTAGCAGTGGATGTTCATTACAGCTCTCAAACCCATTTTTTTGGTTTCTGGTGACATTTTGTGCTTGTGAGATATCGGCTTTGTGAAGATTATTTAAATTGGATTTTTTCAGACTAACATGCGGCTTTCTGTTGTTATGTCTTAAAGGAAAATTTGCTTTGAATGGGGAACGTAATTTGCATGCTACCCAAGTTCAGGCAGGATCTTACACAAGCCTGGAGACGGGGAACGCACCTGCCTCTATTCCTCGACCTGTAGACTCATTCATCAGCACCAGTCGTCTTTAATGGGATAAACTATCTCCAGAGATCAGGTGAACGGCTGATCTGAACTCAAGTAAGAGCCTCAAGCTTCTTAATTTTCTTCTTAATTGACATTTTACATCCTAAGGCCTCCGCATGGTACTCTGGTCGAAAGATCAAGACAAACTGTCCGACATGTCCGCCGGGACGGAAAGGATAGAGATGAAGAAGGAGGGGTCGCCGCCAGCGTTCCACCACTCCAACGGGTCGGTACATCCGGTTATTCTTCCCGACAACGCCGAGGAGGTGCCCCAGACCCCTGGGGAGTACGAACTCACTGAGGTGACCTCCATACCAGACCGCAGTGATCAGGAGAACGAGCGGCCGGACATGGTGGTCCTCGACTGTCGGGCCAACGCAAAGGGCCAGAGGGAAGAGGACGCCCTCCTGGAGAACGCCAGCCAAAGCAACGAGAGTGATGACACTAGTACGGACCAAAGCCCAGTGCCGCCGGCTCCACTAAAGGAAACGTCCTTTTCTATTGGACTCCAGGTTTTGTTCCCTTTCCTGCTGGCAGGGTTTGGGACAGTTGCAGCTGGCATGGTTCTGGACATTGTTCAGGTAAGTAAAACCCATTTTTTGTTGTTTAACGTGGATTACAGAGTTAAGTCATCCAATTCAATCAATAAAAAAGATCGTAATATTAAAATATTTGTGAATATTTGTATATTCCAAGTTCTGGAATACAGCTATTTTGTTTTATCCAAAGAGACTTAAGTACACTCTTAAGGCTATAGTAGGTTTGTCATATATTTAAAAAAGTTTTAGAGAGCCAAAATAACCTTTTAATCAATTAAAGAAGCTTTTTCTTTTCTGTGCTTGTAATGAAAAGACTCTATAGATGTTAAATGTTAAAGGTTCTTTAATAAAGAACCAATTAAAATTGGAAAAAGTGACAAATTGCCACTAAAATATATTAGACAGACTGACAGATAGATACATAGATAGATAGATTTACTTCCTGCATGTGTGTTTTTATGGTTGGTCTATTTAAAAATAAAGAGCACATCTCAGCTGACAGGTTCTACATATTTTTTTTTTTTTAAGTTAGTCTTGTAAAGACCATAAAATATTTAGGTCACCCCCTCTTTAAAGGTTTTTTTATGTAACTGTAGAATCAAGTAAATGACTTTTATTTTTAAGGGTGTAAGTGAGTAATCTGCAATACCTACTGAAAATGTGTGTAACTCTAAAGATACAATATGACTTCCTGTTGTACTCCGGTAGATGCAAAAGTGGTTAACCACTTGGGGTTTTCCAAAAAGTATTATGGGTACAGAGTCTCTGATGAGCTGTTCTGTTCCATGTAATACTTACGTCACTTCCTCTGTTCCCTAAATCACATATTTAGAGGTCCAAAGAGTTTATTACTTATTGTTGTTGTTGTTTTTTGAGAAAAGAGTGTAGACCGGTGGGTTGGCGTATAGGGTCATTTTTATAACCAATTGTCAAAAAAAGAGTTGTTATTTACGTACAGCATTGTAGAAGCCATGAGGTTTTACTTCACTACATAATACAGTCTGAAGCTCCACACCCTTCATAGTCTTAGCCAGCATGGAACTTGTTTTTCAGTCGACTTGGTGATTTTGCTTTTTAACTAGCTGATGTGGAATGTATTGTGCTAGAAAACCTCCAGTCAGACCTGTTTTTGCTAAAATCTGAATGTGTGAAACTATTTTTACCACAAGGACAACAGACTAAACATTAAGGCCTGACAGGAAGCCAGTTAGGGTTTACCACATTCATCTTCGTTTCATTTTGACAAGATTCAATGCAGACAGACAAGCATAACCTGTCCTGTCCTAACCTTCTGATCTTATAGTAAATTTCTACATAGTTTAGTTTGATCTTTGATCATTTCTTTGGCACACAAGCGAAGCAGACTGATTTCAAGTTTTTTTTTGCCAGATGTCCTGTAGACATCTAATTTGTGGACAGGAATATGTGCCAAAATTGTGCTTCCTTTCTCTCCTAGTCTCTCAAAGATCAAACAATTGACTTGTTCTGTTTGCATAACTGCTATAAATCATCTTAGTTCCTTAAAAAGTTAACATGTAAGATTTGAAACTAATACACAACTAAAGCTAGTGTCAATATAACTTATTACTTTGTATTTAGGGCAGGGATGCCCTGTCCTGTAGAGTTCAGTTCCAACTTAGCACCCCGGGTTTAGGGTTCACATCCTTACATAGTTCTTTTTATTTATCACTTATCTATTTTCTTTTTTTTTTTTTCATCCCAAATTTCAAAAATTGTATTGATAGGTATTTATAAATATTTTGAATTTTATATATAATGTATTATAATAAGACTTATATAAGTCTTATTTTTTATATAATATTTATTTTATTTCAGTTTTTAATTTTCTAATAGTTTAACTAGTTTAACCATAAAAAGTGCTGTTTGTGCTATGGACACACAATAAATCATGCTTCATGCCTCACGGCATGGTAAATCATCGCTTGTTGTTTTTACTGTATAAATGAGCAGACTAATGCAATTTACATCCCATAGACTTAAGCCAGTAAGCAACCACCCGCAGTACTCTAGCAACCAACAATAATTTACTGGAAACCACAAAAAACACTCACATGCAAAATTGGTTGAGTAATGGGTAAGAAATCATCTCATTTTCCAGACAGTTTCCACATTATTAAAGGGAGAGTTTACCCAAAAATGAAAATCATTCATTCATCATTCATTTACTCCCTCTCGTGTTTCGTTCTTCCACAGAACACAAAAGAAGGTAAATGAACCCTAACATTCTTCAAAATATTTTCTCTTTGTATTCCACAGAGGAAAAGAAAATCATACACATACACAAATAACAGTTATTTTTTGGTGCTGATGGTTCCATAAAGTACGTCTTGGTTACGTATGTAACCCTCATTCCCTGATGGAGGGAATGGAGACGTTATGTCGTGACGACAAACTGGGGTCTTGCCTAAAGCCCTGATTCGCTCTGCTTAAGAAAAAACGCCAATGAAAATTGGCAAGTGGTTAAACAATCCTGAGCCACTCCCCTTCATCCGGGTATAAAGAGGCAACAGGTGCAACAACTCATCAGATTTGCTGAGGAGCTGAGAGCAAGTCCCAACTCTCAGCGATGGTTCAAGGTCGTGGCAGGGGGACATAACGTCCCCGTTCCCTCCATCAGGGAACGAGGGTAACATACGTAACCAAGGCATTCCCTGTCTGTCAGTCACTAAGAGTTATGTTGTGACGACAGACTGGGTTCTAATGGAAAACGCCACAACCGTTACGACCTTGTAGCACTACAAATGTTGACAAGCGGCGCATGACAGAAATGGGGGTGGAGGTGACATGTGGAACCCTTAGTATGGACTGACCAAAAGTGGTGCAGTACAACATACGGTCTTGTCTCTAAGGCAGGTCCTATCCATGAAAGGAGAGGAATGACTGGCTGTAGAAATGGACAGAGTACCACCCAGTCTGGCTGCAGAGGATGCTCTACCTGGGTTTGCCAACTGGGGAACTTAATAGAAGGGTAAATGGTGTTCGGATCCCCTTTGATGGGGAATGGCGCACCAAGCATGACACCGGCCAGTCGCTGTGCACAGCTCCTGCATTAACCCAAGGTCAGAGGATAGAAAGAAAGGAACTTGAGTGGGCCGTGATCTGCTAACACGGTCACCACCCAGGAACCAATCGTCCAGGTGTGAAGGCTCCGGTTTGGGAGGTGTGGACACTTCCAGCCCGATGCTCACGGCAGTCCGGGCAAGCATGGGCATCAGTTCCGGATCAGATTCAGTTGTAGTCGCAGCACCCAAAGGGCATGGCTCAGCCACCTCTTCTGCAGCACTTCAAAGCAGCAGGCATAAACTCACTGCTCTGAAGCAAAATTTGATGAGTAGTTGCACCTGTCGCCTCTTTATACCCGGATGAAGGGGAGTGGCTCAGGATTGTTTAACCACTTGCCAATTTTTATTGCCGTTTTCTCAAGCAAGGTGAATCAGGGCTCTAGGCAAGACCCCAGTCTATAACATCTGTAACATCCATGGAACCGCTTAAGATTCTTAATAGTGTTATTTTGTTTTTTACACCAAGAAAGTGTGTCTCTTTTAACAAATGCCTGCTTAATGGAAAACCCAAACTGGTTCACTGTCAAAAAAACCATTTAAGAGTAAGGTTTGGAACAAGATGGTTGTTAAAGTGATTTTTGCAAAGCATAGCATGCACATAAACTGCTTCAGGTTCAGGTGTTAAACACAACCTAGATTGGTAGTGTCTTCAGAATTCCTGTGTGACCTTACACGCTGAGCCTTGGAGACTAAGGTGCTGGAACCGAGGAGCGTTGCCAGCCAACATTACACAATCCTGCAATCCGAACCCCCCTTCGGTTGCATGCCTGCACTGCTGTGCGTCAAGTTCGCAGAACCCTTGGAGGCACATGGAGGCATTTGCCAGGACTGCGCTGTTCCCTGAACACAACATCGTACTGGGGGAGGGAGATAGACAGAGTAGAGGAGGTTCAGTCAAAGGGAACCGAAGACAAAGTGGCTGGGAGCCAGCTCCCAATTGATGTTCGTCCTTTTTTAAAAGTGGCCCCTGCACTGCCAAAGACTCAAGGAAAAAGAAATGGCCATTAAAACCCACCCACTGGAAGCTGTGCCGCTCGAACTCCTTAACTAGTGCATTTTGTCACTATTTGTAGAAGATTTTGTGTTATGTTTACCATTCACTTTTTCTTCAACCTTACGTTAGCGGTGCCCGCCACGCTTTCTCGCTCTCCCCATGTGCTGACAAGATGCTAGAATTGATTTAGCTAGTCAGTGTCAGGCCTGTAATTGCTGTGCACCAGTGGGAATGAGTCTAAAGATAAGCGCTCCTTCTATGTATTGATCTATACTCCCTGCTGCTGCATTGCATCTAAGGCACTGCAGCCTAATGGAAATAAAAACAGCCTGCCAGTTACCGGAGTCATCAACTTCAGACTGAAGTCAGATGCTTGGAAAAGGTTCAAATGGAAGCAGGCGTCAGTTCATCTAAAAGTGGCCTGAATTTAACTTTGGATGATAAGATGACAAGCTTTTCTTGAGAGATTTTCTTATTAAAAACTATTAATAAGGTTTTGTTTCTTAAGCTCTAATAGGGCATGCAGTGATCCTCTTTTAGTCAGGAAAAAATTGTTTTCTGTCTCAAAAAATCTCTTAGAATTCTATAGAATAACAGCAATAGGCACAAACGTTGATTATTGGTTGACATGCAGTAAGACTGCAGAGCTGTAAAAGGAAAATTAGTTCATATTTTGTGTGGTCGATATGGCAAAATATCAAATCACAATTGTTTTCATTTAATGGCTTTCTAGGACATATGATTCAGATCTCTCATCTCATTCCTGTGGACTCTATATGCTATGATCACACATATTTTTTGTTGTTGTTTTTAGGTTTTAGCACCTTGTAAATTAATTTCACCGTTGAGTAGTGCAGACTACTGTAGGTTCAATCAAATCTTCCAGAAAAAAAGAAGCTAATGATTGCAGCTAATGATCAAAAGCCAGAAATAGCAAACAGATCTCATAAAAAAAAAAAAAATTCACAGCTTTACTTCCGAAGTAGAATATCTCTAGCTGTTGTTGTGCTTTAATGTTCAGTGAATGTTTGAACTAAAAAGTGTGTCTTTCTCAACAGCATTGGACGGTATTCACAGAGGTGACTGAAGTCTTTATCCTGGTGCCTGCTCTCTTGGGCCTGAAGGGGAATTTAGAGATGACCCTCGCGTCCAGACTGTCTACCGCAGTAAGTCCTTTACCATAAAAATGAACACAAGCTTTCCAATGGAAATGATCCAGTCAGTTTTTTGAGGAAACATAGCTAGGTATTCTTTAGGTCAGCACACAATGTGGAAATGTTATAAAAATTACCTTTATATAAATTTCAAAAAGACTTTGAAAGGAGAGTAGGGGAAAGCTATGTGTGCAAGTGTATTTATGGACGTCATATCATTGAGATGTTAAAATCAGACTGAATCATCGTCTGAATTTCATGACGCAATTTCACTAGCATTGTACTCTTTCTTTGTCTGGAGGGTGACTAGTGTTTACTTTGTGCAACTCAAAGGTGTGTTTGAGTTTTATGTAACTTCTGTTTGAAATACGAGGAATCATTCCTGCTGTCAGACTGAATGCATTAATATTCTCCTTTTGAAGGAAAATATTGTTATACCATGTTTTGTTTTGATGTTTTTTCTTTGTTCAGCAAAGAAATTGATCGGTTGATCAAAAGTGACAGCAAAGAGACATAAAATTTTACAAAACTATTAAATACTGTACTTTATATTCATAGAAAAATCCTGGGGAAAAAAAACATATCAGACAAAAAAAATATCATGTGACATTAATCATAGTAAATGACATTTATTAGCAAGTAGAAAATGTTAAATAGAAATAATATTAACTTTTTTACTGCATGTTTTAAACGCAGAAGAGACTTTGTAAAAGCACTCCTTCTGAACTGTACATTTTCAAAAAAAGTAAGTTAAAAGTAAGTTTGTTTGCTCGTTTTCATTTGTTTTGAACTGTAACTCTAATATTAAACATTTTCACAATGCTTCATTGTCCTTCGCTGCAGTATGTTAAAACTAGGGCCGTCTGCCTATTCCCTGAGAGCTTAATAGGACATCATGTAGGACACTATGGTCAAATTAACATCATTTTAATCCTGTTAAGCACATGACCGTGCACTTCCTCTGGTTTGCTCCGTACTCCTACACTCGGCTAGACGCGGATGTGCCAGGTTTGTGGCAAAGCCAGACATTCTTTTGGGCTGTGGTTCTCTGAGCTCCCGCCACAAGATTTTATGTTAAATCATAACACATCCTTAAGCAGCCCACGTTAGCTGGTTAAATCTGGAAGCAATGCTGTCAGATGACATCGTTTTTCATTTTTTTTGAAAGCAGTGATTTAAAGTAACTACTATTAGTCATCCCAAAGTTTAATTTAGTCATCATTTGCTTATTTTCATGTAATTTTGGCCTTGTTCTCTTGTTTTGAAGAACTTAATGTGGTGTAGGAACGATATGAGAGTAAGTCAATATTGAGAGCATGTTTGTTTTTAGGTGAACTGTACCTTTAAACTGCTCGTACTAATTGCATACGTTGTTAAACACTTTAAATTAGGTGCAAACCCACACTCAGGGAAAGTTCATTTGCCTTTTTGCTGGAAACCAGTGATTCACAATAATCAGGTGAACAGAAAGCGTGTAACCCCGCGGTCTTGAGGTCGTCTGTGTGCTCAGTTTCTCCGAGCTGCTGCTAATTATCAGCAGATTAAGAACACTGTTGGTTTCTAATGCTCTTACTTCAAAAAAAAAAAGAAGGGAAAAAAATTGAATTTCTTTCGTAGTGTGAATTAGACCCACATGACCAGATATTTCTCTTTTTTTAATTTCTTGCTTTTGAAAATGATTTGTCTTGTTCATACAAACTTGACCAATACTTGAATAGCCCATCAGTACTATGTTTTCCTATTGCAACAGGAACTTGGTGTAGGACGTACCAAAAATTTCAAAGGGTTAGCCAAAGCTTAAAATGCTGTATTATGTCAATATTTTTGGCCCATTTTTCTGTTTAAAAAAATGTTTAAATGAGTGTATTTTAAAAAAATCATTTCATTTTGTCGTCATGGCCACACACAGGCCATTAAATAAATTTTTTTGTAGTTTTTTTTTTAATTTCACAATATTCACAATATTACACTATTTTGACCAAATAAATGAAGCCTTGGTGAGCATAAGAGACTTTAATGGAATGATATAAATAATAAAATTATATAAAATATTATTATTATTATTAATGCTTATTTAAATCGAATATTCTCTTTGTTAGAAAGAAGCCTTTCCTTTATGTGGTCTTGTTGTGTAATTCCACAATGCCTGGAAGATGACTAACCTCTCTATATAGTTTTCCAGTAATATTAAGTCAGAGGGTGTTAGCTCTTGATCCTATTAAGTATTACATCCCGTAAACCCTTGACAACTTGCTTGTCAGAATGTTATTGGCCACCTAAACGTGCATCTTGTTTCTACAGCACAAAGCACCTAATCTGGCTTTTTAGTCCACAAACTCAGATAAACCGTTGCGTGTCTCATGTCTGCTTCAGAAACGCGCGGTTGATCGTTTGTAGAAGTGTTGTGTGCGTGAACACTGTCGTGTTTTGCTGAGTGATTTGCGTCATTGCTCGGACCCCCACTTATCAGTAAGTGACAGCCTGTTGAAGAAATAGTTCACCCAAAAAGAAAAAAAACATATCATTCTGTGCTTATTTTATTAATTACAAAAGTCTGATATTTGGCAGATTTTTCACACTAACAAAAATCACGAAAGCAAAAGCACCATTAAAAAAGTATCATTAAAAAATACAGCTAGTTTGTTTTATTTTAAGTCTCCTGAAGTTATAGAGTATAATATCGTAGTGTAAGGAAAGATTAAAATAATGTCACTTTTCTCCTTTCCCTATGGCAAAGCCAATTATTCATATCCAGTTCATTTGTAAAAACTGATAAAGATCACTTTAAAAAGGGAAAATGAGCTGACTGCCGTGCATTATTCTCCACATAAACAAAAACACATTTTGTCAAATATCGGTATTGTCCACTTTCAAGGCATTGTGAGTTCATGTTTTACTGCAGAAGCCAACAAACACTCTTGATGTTTTTGAAGAAAAGCCAATATAAGTCTATGTTAGCAAATCAGCACGCTGTTTTCAGGTCAGGTGACAAGACTTTCACTTTGAAAAGACGCGCAAGCTGAGAGCTGACTACAAGTGATTGAGGATGGATCATTTCAGCTAACTTAATGAACTTGTGATATTTTCCTCAGGGTGTAAAAGTACCCTGATCACAGCAACAACAGCCTTGCTCAATCTAATCTGAGGAGATTACACCAAAGATTAAACCAGTATTTCTTTAAACTCTAAAACATGAAATGTGGAGTTATCTGCTTCCGCAAAAACAAAACTAAAAAACATTTTCAATTAACTTTAATTTTGTAAATTATTATTAATTAATCAAAACAGCCCAACTGCAGTTTGATTTATGTTACAATACTTGAAATGCACGATAAAAAAGATTTCT
>JAUMHP010000060.1:5844091-5861174 GCA_032361065.1 Enteromius trimaculatus
GTTTTTTAGCACTTTGAGCACTTGTTCTTTAAGCACTTGCTATTGTTTAGCAGTTTTTTAAGCACTTTAAGCTCTTGCTACTTTATTTTTGTTATTATTGTCAGTATTTGAAGTAAGTCTCCCACCCCCCACAAAAAAAACCTTCAGGCTCAGGATTTTTTTTCACTTTAACCCCTGTGTGACTTGACTTTAGCTTGAGTTATTAAAGTTGAATACATTTATTAATGCCATCTTTTAGCTGAAGGTATGCACCTAAATGGTCAAATATACACACAATATAGTGTCATAATGCGACCGTTATTGATTATTCATGTAAACCCTTGTTGGTTATGTAATAAATGAACGGAAACAGATAAGAATGAATATACACCTGTAACACTGTATATTCCGTGCGGCTCTTAAAGTGACTAGTATTCTTGCATGCGACTCTGGGCTTAATATTCAACGATTAAAAACAAAAACAGAAATCACTGCTCTTCACAGAAGGTCTTTTATAGCTTTAATACGAAACAGAAGTTTAATTCTTACAGTGAAGGACCATGCTGTTTAATTTGACGTTCTACTCTTCTCCTAGGTATGCCGTGCTGCGTTTCAATCAGTACTTCAAGACCAAACCTGCTGTAATGGCTCTGGAGATCCACAAATGAGACGTCAGGATGAGAGGACAGTGCTGGTATCTGTTGACTGTTTGACTGTGGAGTCAGAGGCCATTTCAGTCAGGGAAGGGTATGGGGTGCAGCAGGGGTGAGCACTGGGACCTCTTATGATTGGTTGACAGCTTGTCTGCCAAGTCTTAGTTCCACACATTCTTGATTCCTTTTTCAAACACCATATTTCTCTTTGGGACTCAACTATCAGTTGATCAAGTTGCCCTTGATATGAGTGTGTTTTTGTTACGTTTTAATTACAGTTTATTTATTAATTATTATTGGGCACTTGTTTTGCACCAAAGTAGTCCTTGCGCCCTCGGAGCCGACTTTGCTTTGACTTCTTGTTCTGGGTTTTGCAGTGTGAAGAACCATAGCAAACTTCTGCAGAATTTGCTGTGAAGGAGGCCTGTAGTGATGTTTAGCATGGGGATATTTTGATACTGCGGGCATTCACGAAACATCCAGCCTGCGGCTTCATAATGCTTCTGTCGAACGGACGTGGCCCGCCGTTGTTTATTTGCAATGATAAACGCAAGTCACGAAGTCCACTTTCAGATTTGTCTTACTGTGCAGTTATGTGTTAAAAATCTGAGCTGGTGATACAAACAGTTTCTGTTTAAGAGCCAAAAGGGAACTAAATAGTTACCAAGGTCAAAATCCTGCCCTGTTCTGCACTATTACGCACTTGAGCAAATGACTTAAACCCTGCAATTAGTCCCCTGTAAGTCACTTTGAAAGAATGGCGTCAGCTAAAAGGCAAGTAACCAAGTAACCATTGAAGTCAATGAAACCTCAATCCAGACATTCCCAAGAAGTCAGGGCCATGAGACCCTTCTTCGTCTTTTATGGTAGCTTTTATGGTTGTGAGGAGTCCTGTTGAATTTTCCACTCATCCTCCCTCGCTCTCTGTCCTAAATGCATTCGCATCACCTGGCAGAGCTCAAACCGAGATTTGAAAGTCATTACCTGCTCAATGATTACTAAGCTCATTCCTAATAAATGGTTTTCCAAAACTGGAAAAGGGGGCAGTGTTTATGTAACAGTGTTTTGTGGTTTGATTCAGGTCACCATCTGTGAGGACTGGATGTCCTGGAGTGAAAAGGACAAGATTATTTAAAAATAAGTTTGGAATATTAACTGATTCAGGAACGATTGAAATACCCGGACTGCCTTCACTGCTGTTCATCTGAACTTCTCTCACCTACAGGATCATGACTTCACGTTTCCAAGTCTTTTGCTTTATTAAATTCCTTTGTCGCATTAAAATGTCAGTTTTTGTCCAAGTAAAACATTTCCGTAGAAACTTGCTAAAGCCCGTGCATATTCGTGCGTATTGAAAATCAGCTTTAATATTGTACTGTAAATTAGAGGTAGAGAGATATTTGTGGTAAGCTGTCAAGAACATGTCAGGCCATTTACTATATCATACATATATAACGATCAATTTAACATGGTAAAATTCTAATTACCGTATTGCATTATTGAGAATCCTGTGAAAATGATTACGTTTGAGAATTGAAACCAAAACAAATGTGTAGGCATCAAGAGAAATCAGCTAACACGTGAATATGTTTTTGTGAGATACATCCATTTTGAGCATCACTGGAATCTGTCTGGCAGCTTGTTGAACCCAAGTGTCCTTTTTTTTTTGACTGACCAGATCAGCCCCTGATCAATTAGTACAGCAGTCATTTTCGGTCCGTCTTGAAACCGAAGCTAGATGTTGCGTTTGAGCGGCGAGTTCACGGTGAAGTCTCTGAGGTGCCTCTGGCTCGGTGTCAGGAGCAGGTTAATAATGAAACGCTTTGAGCCTCCGGCGACGACGGAAAGCAAGAGGCCCTTCAACAAAATCATGAATAATTTTGCAGCCAGTGTTTCTCCAATGAGTTGGAACTGCCTGATAGCTCTGTGCTAATATACCATGTTCAGGTTGCCTTCGCTGCTTAGATCTAAAATTAGAGTTGCACTTAAAGGTTAATCTTCAGAAAACATTCCCAGGTCAAATTTCACCATACAGACTCAAGTAAAAATAAGAAATGATCCGTTTGCATACAGAAAATGCAAAAACATTGCCATTTGTCTGGAAAAATAAATTAATAAATGCATTATTTATTCATTAAATATTTTTAATTTAAATACAAAATACTGTAAATCTGTCGTAATGAAAATGCAACATTTATTAGAATCACATTAAGCTACTGCGATTCATTTTCAGAATAAAAAAAGGTCCTAATATTTCTTTCACATTCTTTATTCCTAATGATTTTGGCAGTTTCGCGAGATTCTACTTTTAAGGTCAGCCGATGCATCTTTTTCACTTTGTGATCCACGATGACTGATAACCGAAAAAGTGGAAAATATTTCTATAGCTTACATATTCCTTTCATGCATGACGAATGTTATGAATTTGAACAATATGAATGTTCATATAACAGGAGTGCAATTGCGAGACGTGTGTAGATGTACATATGTGAATGTGTCTGCCAGAAGAATATTAGTTGCTTGTCAGTTTTCTTTTATGATATGAAGGCCATTTTTAATGTGAAGGGGGAAACGTTTACAAACACCATTCCCGATTCCTGGAAAAGTTTATTTTATTGAGCTGAGATTATATTTTTTTCACTTTAATATCATTTTCCTTTTGTGGCTAGAGCTGTTAATTCTCTGTGGGATGGAGATGGTGGAACAAAGTAGATTTTAACATCCTAGACATTTCATAGCACGTATATAAAATGAGAGATCATCTCTATTATTCGAAATGACCTTGTAAATATCCCTTTGTAAATCTCTGCTCTTAGAAGGGATGTTTACAGGAAGCATCTGTGTTGGGGTTTTTGTTTTGTCGGCTTCACAGCGTGCGCTTCATTTGAGATCTGTTCTTTTGTGAATGTACTGAAGAAATGTACAGATTATGTTTCATTTATACTTGCATCTTTAGCATTTCTTATTGTTTTGTATATTTAACTGATGGGGGTGTACTGGATTGTTAGGTTGGCATGGACAGTGTGTGTGTGTGTGTTTGCTGGAGACCAGCAGGTGGCGCTATTATAACGCAGCGAGGCTTTCGGCACTGATAAGGATTCTGTAAATACTGTGAAATATTGTGAAAAATACTGTACAATGTTTTCGCTTCTATTCAACTGTGAGAATAATTTTATAATTATTCAGATTTTCCATTAAAATGTCAAGAGTTGGATCTAGTTGTGTGCCAATGTCCTTTTTTCCCTTTGTTATAATATAAGTCGTCTGTAATATACATTAAATGCAGGCTCTGTGTGAATGAAAATGGCCTCTGGTAACCCAAAGTGTCCTCCGTGTCACACCCGGTCAAACACTTTAGTTTCCTCATTGAACTTTTGCCTGTCTCCTGTGGACGGTGACCTGCATTTTGTCCCGGTAAGCACAGGAAGACTACTATTGAGGATATCCTGAATCAAACAAGCACAATGCATTTACACACATGCAAGACAACATCCTCAGTGCTGATGTGCAGGAACTAGTTTTGTTTGTTTTTCTTTAGAGATTCAGCCGTTTGAATGCATTTTCTCTAGGTAAATATTCAAAGGTTATGAAATCTAATCTTTTTGATCACGTCTATTAATCCTTATGATTATAACGTAGTTATTTTAGTGACTTGAATTAATTAGCGCTTTACTAATACATCCAGCTGCTCACTGAATGCTCCAGAAATATGAAAGAATAATCTGAACCACTTAAGTAAACATAACATTTTATTTATGCTTCAAAAACAAACCACAAAAACTTGCCTGGAAAAATGCAACATACAGAAAAAAAAAAACATGTACACCTTTAAATTATACACTTTTATAAACAAAATAAAGTCTATATCTATATTTTACAACAGCTGGTTTTGCAACAGTTGTCCAGATTGCAAATCATTTTTTTCCCACAATGGGTTCATTCTAGATAAAATACGAACTGTATTTCGGTGTCCAGCTATATACAGGTCATCATTTTCTTTAAAATGTTAGGTTTATCCTAACAGTACACTGGCAAATATCGTCTAAAATCTCCTCTTTAAAATATAAATGTTTATAATTTTTTTTTAACAAAATGTTTACATTTCAGCTCAACTGTAAATTGACTAGCAGCCCAATAATATGGACCCGGTCATAAGAACTGCTGGAATGATAACCAAAAAAAATTATAAAAAAAAATAAAATAAAAATCACTCTACACACACACACAAATATAAAAGTCAACCAAATCTTTTTAAAAAATGTGAGTAATCTGAGGCATTATTCACGTCTCCTTTCACAAAATGAATAGTAGAAATCATTTGCGTATGTACATCAAGTGCAAAATTCTACTGTGAGAAAAAGTTCTATGAATCATGAGGGCCGGGGAAAAAATATATTAGATGGGGAAAGTGCATTTCAAAGTGATTATTCTGCACTAAATTAAAAAAAAAAAAAAAATAGGATTTTGACCTGGGGAAATATAAGTGCAGTATCCAGATTCAAACAGCAGAGGGCGCTACCAACCTTCGCTGACTTTAGCGAGTCTTAAAGGGGCAGGCTGCTTAAATCTCTGTAACAGAACAGCCTCTAATCGTCATTATCTGGTATAATAAACTGGACAAGGGGTTCAGGAATGTTCCTTCCTTTTTCCAAGTCCACTTGTTTTCTTTTTCTTTTTTTTTGCTCAGCCCTTGAGCTCTGGAAAGTACCTTGGCACAGTCTTAACAGGAACTTTTGCAGGAAAACCCTGGTGACATCAAGAAGCATTATAACACAGACAGGGTGTAGGTTTTTTTTTCTCTTCTTTTTCCTTTTCTTTTTCTATGGCAAAATGATTCATAGCTCTTCACGCTTTGACTATTTAAAGTAATAGTACATCCCAATTTTTTTTCAGTTTCCTAACCATACTCTTCATTTACGTGAACAGTTTCATGCTATTACTGCCAATCGTTTGACAGTGTCAAATGTGAAACTTTTTTTTAGATAACCCAGCAGTGAATATACTTATCTGTACCCCTTACATAGAAGCTGTCTCGTGCAGTTTCCTATGCATAATAATAAACACAGTGACATTTGATGATTTAAAAAAATAACAAATTTAACCCCAGCTTCACAATGCCTTCAAAAGTCTTATAATGAATATCGTAGATTGAAAATGTCTTGCTTTTTCAAAAGCCGAGGTCACTATGTTAGACCTATCCTGGATGTCTTGCCTAAACCACTGGAAAAATAAAGACCTGTGCTTCGTTTATCATGTCTGTCGCCTTTCTAACCAACCCTAGAGAAACATGTGACTGATCTGACGCGTCTGAAACCAGGACATCCTCACAACTGGACAGAAAAAACACTGACCTATAACATTTATTGGACACCATAGGTAGGGATTGCAAAGTCTCCCAATTATATTCTCCATCTATTTCATCGCATTTTGCACCCTCTCTGTCCTCCGCTTATTTCCTGGTTCGGTCTCAGTCAGTGAGGACAACCAGCTCTCCCTCACTGCGTTCGCCCACGTCGCTCTCCTCCCCTTCGCTGTAGGGCTGTCTGGGCCGCGTGGCCTCCCGCATCTCGCTCCCTTGGCCTTTTGGAGGCTCCAGACCCCGAGGAAGGTAGTGCTCCAGGAGGGCAGGGTGCAAGGGCAATGGGGCCATTGACACTGGTGTGGTGGGGTACTGTCCTTCACTGGAGGGGTACGGTAGCTGCTGCTCTGATTGGCTGTGGGAATAAACGACAAACCAAACATCAGGCATGAAATTTAATTATGTGATGCATAGATAAAAAATAAATAAATTAAAAAAAAAAGTATGCATTGGATAAAACTGGACATTTCCATTGCAATGCATAATTTCTATCATATTTGCATCAGGGGGAAAAAATTACATATAACTATAAGTAGATGCACAATACATTTATTACCAACAACAGCATATGCTAGGACTGGGTTAAAAAAATTTTTTTACTTCGATTGTAATATATTCTTATTTTTATGAACCAATATCGATTCTCAAAGTGCCGTTATTATGTATTTTTGAAAATGAGTTTTTCACGCTATGTAACATAGCTCTAAGTAAACGAAAACATCCTTTAAATCTGAAAGTGCACGGTGTTTTAAGTCATTGTCTCTCAAACGAAAGAGTCTACTCTGAATCACTGAAATGAGTGGTTTTTAAAATGAGTTTTAAGCCGTTTCATGACGTCAAAATGAAACATTAGCATATTGTTGGTCTTTTAGCATCAATTTGAATGAAAATGCAAACTCATTCTTTGCCACTAGGTGCATTAAAAGCTCAAATAAAACCGACAAATCACTAGAGGGGTTTAGAAAAATTAATCACTGAACAAATCGTTTTGAAGTGATTAAACAAATAAGGTAAAAAAATAAATGCATTATTACAACGAAATGAAAGTATTTATTGAACTTGCATGCATGTCCCAAAACCAAACAGAAACTTTTCATAACCCATAATAGGGGTACTTTAAATCGAAATCTTTTTATCCATCCAATAAATCGCAATAGGTTAAGCTTTAACCTGTTAAGTCTCAGATTTCGAATTCTGTCCATTTTTAAAGTAAATTAAAGCAATAAATATCGTTTTGCACTCTTTAATGTGGCGTGATCATCTCTTTCACTTTATAAGTGCCTGTGCGTAATCAAAGGCATTGCAAAAGACTTCTGGCAGTTTGGTTTTTATTCTGGAGGCTGATGATCTCTGCAGCCACAGTGGAGCACATTCGCCACCAACTGGACAGGGGTGGGATTACCGTTCCAAATTACAATGCATCGCACTCAGTGTAATCTGTGATGGATGAACTTCAGAAGCTTTTTACTTAAAGTGACCTCGGATGTAGACTGAATTCATAGATTGTCACAACGATCGGTCTGAACTGAAGAAATAAAAGCAATCTGTTAGCATTGCGCTGCCTTTTTGTTATGCATTCTCCAACCGAATGCGCCTCTGAAAAATGAAGATCTTTTGAGCGTGTCAGCAGGCATCACCTTGAAGGGTAAGTAACTCGTTGCTCCTGTCGTCGACTCTTCATCATGGCCTTGTACTCTCCGACCCGCAGCCGTCTACCCTCCACGATACAGGTCCGCTTTGGCCGGGGTTTGTATTTGTAGTCTGGGTAACGTTCCAGATGCTGCCGACTCAGTCTAGCCTGCTCTTCGTAATACGGCTGCTTCTCCTGATTGGACATGGACTTCCACCGGGAACCTAAGAGGCCACAAAAATTACAGTAAGTAAGTAACAATATCACATCACCAAAGGAAAACTACATTTGGGCACCAAGAGTATGTGGACACCTAAAAAACACACTCGTGCTTGAACATGTTCATACACACATGTAAACGTTTTTCACTAGAACACACTAGAAGATAAAAAGACGCCCTATTGCAGTAAAAAATTTAATTGCATGGCTTTATGATATATGCACCTGTCAGTAATGATTAAAGCTACTAAACCAGTTTATTAGAAGGAAGTATCCACATACTTTTGGCCACAATTGGAGCAGGTTTTTCAGTGGGTTTTTTTTTTTTTTTTGGATTGCAAGTGTCGGTGAGAGTTGAAATTCCACATCAACCGGGAAGTCAGAGATAAATAAGAGTGAAAGTACAAAGTAGTGCAAAGAAAAAGAAAAAAAAAATTGACCTAATTCTCTACATATTTGACACTGCAACAATTTGATTTACAGACTTCATATGTGCAATGGCCCTTCCTCTTAAAGTGCGCTGCGGGCTAAAAAGGTAGGAAACTGACAGAAACGTAGGTGTGGGCCACATTCAGGAGGAGAAGAAAACCTGAATCAGGAGGGTGTCAGTGTCACCACAATGGAATGGAATGCGAAAGGAAAGAGCTGAGGAAGGCAGAGGTGCAGCAAGGGATGAGGGGGCTGAAGTTTTGGGTGTTGTTTTCCTGTCACCCCAGGAGCCAGGTGGCTGTTCGTGGCCTGGTGTGACCCCTTTTTTAACCCCCTAAGACCTTGTGTCGTCCTCTCCATTACAGGGGGCAATAGCAAGTTGCATGTTTGAAAATAAAGACGTGTTTTACAGAGTAACACCTCCACTTGTGACTAGGATTAACTGTGAGCATAACAAACTCAACGTTCCCATAACCCCTCAGCCCGTCCCAACTGATCTCAGGAGAAAGATAAAGGGCTAGAGGAGATGAAATAATAGTACAACAATGAGGACAATGTTGTCAGAACAGGTGCTTCAGAATCCACAAAGAGGAAGGATTAGAGACATTATAGTCAGCAGAGCATTCGTTGATGGAAAGTATGGTGAAAAATATTTGACAGCAACATTTTTCTTTGACAAGAAGACAATTATGAAAACACTTTGATGGGCAAAGCTAATATAAAGTGCTTATCTTGAAAATCCATGGACGGTGTGAAAGACTAAGTATATAAATTATTATTTGCAAGTTATGGTTACGTGTCAGTCTTGTAGCAGTCATTTATTGTGTTAATATATATTTTTTTATATAACAGTAATATTACTACCTCTAAACTGCTAACACTTTAGATTAAGGTGTAAACTGTAAGGGTTTTCCCTCAATAAATTCAAAAATACTTATTGCTTATTGATATTGTTGCAGTAGTTATGTTTAGGGTTTAGGAATGTAGAATGGTCGACAGTAGTTGTACTTCGTTACTGTACTTAAGTACATTTTTCAAGTATCTGTACTTTACAAGGAGTAGTTTTATTTTAGCAACTTTTACTTTACTACATTTCATAAAACATATAGTTACTCATATATCGCGTGCGCGGAGATGCAGACGAGCGATTCATTAACAAACTGATTCTTTTTAATGAACCTGTTCAATCGGTTCGCAAGTCGCACCAGACGATTCATTCACGCGATGGAAAGATCCGATTCGACAGCTCACTGACTCAAACGATCCGTTCAGAGCGAGTCTCCAGTGAACCGAACAACTGGCGCGCGCGCGACCGATGATGCGTAAAGTAAGTTACTAACTTTTACTGGAATTCATATTTAGGTAAATATTGTCAGTTTGTTACACTGATGTATAGGGTGATCTATTTAAGTCCACTGAGATGAATGCAGACACATCAACATCAGTGTCTCTAAGTCAAAAAACGTTCATATTCCCTTCTGCTGTAATGTTAGCAGTTTTATTAATATGCTACGCATTTAGCCCTAACGTTACGTCTGTGTTTAAATTGTTTGGATTACTATCAGAGTAGACTGATATGAATGTTTATTCATAACCATATACGGAAAATAAGTAGGTCTAATTTATTGTTATCTAACGTAACGTTAATGCTGATTGTTTAGCTAACAAGCTTGCTGGAGCTAAGTTTATAGTCATTTTTAGATAATGTCCAAATATTTTTGATATATTACATCTGAGGGGGAAAAAGAAAGGATGTGATATTCAGGTAACTACAGTAATTATCAGAGTGGGTAGTAATGCCCTCTGGGACAAGAATGTTTACAACACATGTTGTATATTCTCATGTCATATATAACTGTGAGGTCTTGCAAAACAATAGCCTAAGCTTCAAAACACCTTTTTCTTACTGGTGAAAATTAGACGCTCAAATTTGTTTTCTCTCAGGTACATTGCAGGGTAAGCTTCACTGTGAACATTACCACATCATGAGCGTCAAAAATCTCAGGTATTTTGAGCAGTAAGATCATAAAAAATATGTGCTAACTTATATCAAACTAAGTAGACTGTATAAAATTGCTAAATAGATCAAGTACATAAAAACAAGTACTTTTGTACTTTCACTCGAGTAAAATTGAAAAAGGAGTACTTTCACTGGAGTAATATTTTATAGTATGTATCTGTACTTTCACTGAAGTAGTGATTTGTGCACTTCGTCCACCTAATAATAATTCACCTAATAATATGCATGCAGCTAGTTGATCGCGAATAGTCAAAATCAGTAAAAAAAAAAACGAGTGGCTCCATTCTCTCTTACCGAGGATCTTGCTGATACTGGAGTTGTGCATGTCAGGGAACGCCTGCAGGATACGTCGTCTTTCGTCTTTGGCCCACACCATGAAGGCGTTCATGGGGCGTTTGATGTGGCCAGAGGAGGGAGTCCGGGATTCACCAAAGCTTCCCACACCAGAGATTGCCATCTGCCCTGTTGGGAACAACAAGATTAAAAAGAAAACAATCAGTCTAGACACACATAACTTCCTTTTGTTTGACTACAAGCCCTGCAGCCAAACGCAATTACACAGGCAGGTGGCATCTGTGTTTGCTGAATGCCAAAGATTTTTTTTTTTTTTAAATTGCGCTAGAAAAAGTCATAAATTCACATGCATTTGTAATGTTTATTTGATTAGAAAAGCACACAAAGCTCAAATTTATGATCAAGTCAAATTTCTTGGCTAAAAAATGTGCACACATTCCAGTGAGATGCAAAACTACATCTCAAAAGCCTAAACAACTAATCAACTATTCTGTCTTAGCTAGTAGCCATATATTATATGAATGGGAACAGATAATCTGACAGGTTTTCTTGATGGCATTTACATAAGACCAAAATAGTTTGCAAAAGAATAGAACAATTCAATTAATCTCTAAGTTGGCACGGCTTCACTGCAGGAAACACTAATTTGAAGTGTTACTCCACCCCAAAATGACAATTTTGTCACTAATCACTTAGTCTTATGCAGTTCAACGAATTGTTCAATAAAGTCATTATTTTTGTTTTGTCTTGCATACAAAAAGTATCCTCGTCACTTCATAAATCACAGATTGACCCACTGATGGCAGATAGACTATTTAGACGATGTCTTTCATACTTTTCTGTACCTTGACAGTGTTCATTACTTGAAAGTCAATGGGACAGTCACAAGACTCCTGGTTTTCATCCAAAATATCTTAAATTGCATTCCTATGATGAACAAAGCTATTACGGGTTTGGAATGACATCAGGTTAAGGGATTAATGACAAAATGTTCATTTAGGGGTGGAGTAACCTTTAAAGACTCTCCCCTGTAAACAGCTGAAGCACAAGAAGGTGGAAGAATGGCTGTTAATTTATTGCCAAAATCAAACCGAAAAAGTGAATAAATTATATTTGACCCACACATACCCTCAGAGTCACTGCTGAGGTGGTCCTCATTCACCCGCAGGGACTGTCCATCATCCATCCGGTCTCGAGTCACCTCCTTAAAATCCATCAACAGACAGCTTATGTTAAAACATACGTCAAAACAAAACTATCATCAGTGATCATTGCATCCAGCTGGAACAGGAGTTGCTTTTATATTAACGCCATTGCTACAGAAGCTGGACAACATTACAAAAGCAGCAACACGAAGAGCTCCAGGGACATTGTAGCTGTCAAATATCATTCTGAAATGCAAACATTAATGAGCTATATTCATCTCCCTTTCAAATGGCCTGGCATTGTTGTCTACGTCTACCTACATTTTCATGAGCGCGTAAAACAGTTCTTCAAGTGTCAAGCTGTAAAAACAGGTTTAAGTGGAATGCTTCAAAACCCCGTCGACAACAAAAGGCCAAATCACTGTCATATCTCCCTGCGGTTAAACTGAACTCAAAAGGAGCAACAAAGTGGTTGTCGAAACAGGTGTCTACGTAGACTCGAGGCTGTTCTGCAATTGCCACGTATACAAACAAGCGAACACACAAGCTGCAGTGGGAATCTAATAACAGCTGTTCTTAGCTGAAAGGGGAATGTACCCCCAATATCATGAACCTCTGTAAGCCAATATCCATCGTTGACCCTGACCGCCCCTTTTCTCTTGTAACACAGTGGGTGTTCTGAAAGAGAGGCACTTCAAGTGTGGGCCATTAATGGACACTTGCCCCGATGCTTCGGCCTTGAAGCATGACCAATGGTGACAAACAGCGGGGCCCAGGTGCCGTGAGGAACCTTGGAGAACTGAAGTGTGGAGTATCTTGAGAGCGTGTTTGTGTGTGCGCTAAGACGTCGACTCACCAGCCTTGTGTTGTTGTCCCTCTCACGGCCCGTCGGGCCTTGTCCTCCACGCAACAGCTGCTGGGCATCATGAATGGCTTGTGTCACAACATCACCCTCTCCCAAGAAGCCTGATAAGTAAAAGGGCGAGAGAGAAAGGAAACTTTAGACAAGGTCAAGAGAGATACGTTTATCCCTCTCCGTCTTGTGATGCACAAATAAAGCTCTTGGCTCGATCTCAAGTATATGATCCCGTCCCGCATGAGCCCCCTAGTCTTGAGTCCAAAGGCTTAAGACAAACAGTCACGTCTGGTGCTGACACATTCTCAGGGGCTGGTTCGAAGGGGGAAACAGGTTTTCTGAACCGCTGACAACTGCCGTTAATACTTGGGATAGAAGCGTATTGGCAGTGGGAACCCTAAGAAGGGTCTTTCTAACACAGTCCTTTTTTTCTGAATGTGAACCTCAAGGTTCCCTCCCAAACAATTCCATGGCAGGAAAACCACAGTGAATGTGTCTGACTCAGAGAGATTTCAGACACACCTGAAGTTGTGGAACTTGTTATGAAACTGTAATAAAGAATATGGTTACGGTTTAAACAGTTCTGTGGTTTAGGGGTGGGCGATATGGAAAAAATATATCACGTTTTTTTTCTGGGGAAATCAAGATTAACGATTTTTATCCCGATTCTTGGTTCGAATTTGGTTTTTTAAGACTATATTGCAAATTACAGAGGTAGGGCTTGGCAATATGGCAAAAATATATTACGATTTTTCCCCCCAAAAAAATGGTTCTTTGTCACTGATTTTACTATTTTGCACGTTTTTTGAGCACTACAGACAAACTAATTTGCCTTTTTTATAAAAACAAAGCCTTTCATGGTAACAAAGTATAAAATAAACAAGGGCAAATATTTAGGCCAAAATGAGAAAAGATAAAAATCGTTGTCATTGTATCTTTGTTATTTGAATAGATACACATTACAAATAGGGTTGGGCGATGTTGACCAATTTGGCATCGTACGATGTCTAATGTGAAACATCGCGATGGACGCTGGCATCGTCGTCGTAGCCGGCGGTTGGGGTTTCGGTGACTAAAACACCAAGCCCCGCCCCACGACTGACAAAAATAACAGGGTGCGTGCGAGCAGGTGAGAGAGGATCGAGCTCAGGAATGATAGTGCGCGAGTGCTTGAATTGCGAGCGGATGACATATCAAGTGCTTGACGCAAGAGGGTTTGAAATTAGCTCGTGTGCCCTGTTTCTTCGTATGTGCATCTGTTTTCCTCTCGCAAAAATGATTTACCATGCTCACCAGCATCAATGTTGCACTTGCTTATTAATTCCATGGATTTGCCACCATAGATTAAGTGTGTTTTTGCGGCGGGGCGGAGGATCGCAATGTCGGCTCAGCATCATGATATCTATCGGCCATTGGCAATGGACGATGGCATCGTCTATCAACCCAACCCTAATTACAAATAAACATAATACGAATAAAGCAAACAGTGCTTTTATTTTTCAGGAAGAGTAGGTGTATTCAGCATTATTGAATTAATAAACATGAAAAATGAAACACTATATACTTATACACTACATACATTTACTTACTCTCAGCTTTTTTCTGTTGAACATTATATTAAATTAAATGAGGACCAGCTACTGTTTGATTACTCAAAATATCTTATTTTGTGATTAGCACAAGAAAGAAATTACTACAGGTTTGGGACAACATGTAAGTGAGTAAATAATGACAATTATAATTTTTGAGTGAACTATTCCTTTAAAATGACAAGCGGCGGCTTGTTTAGTTCTGTCCCTTTATGAGCTGCAAGCATCTAATATACTGGCACGTATTTCTCTTAATAGTTTACTTTCACTTTAGACACAAGCAACTGTGTTTAACGCTGTGTGTTTTTGACAGTATTACCTCAATCACATGTGATAAATATCTTAGTTCAGAAATTAGGCGCTATTTGACAGGCTTGTAGTGCGCACACTTCAGGTATACGTGCTGGAAAAGCGCATCCAGATAGCACACATGAGTTTAATCTGCAAGACTTTTAAGCGAATAATTTTGTGATTGCAAATCAGTACAGTGTCCGGTGAGTGTAATTCTACCATTGAGTTAACACTGATGTGAATGCATGTCACGTTGTGCAGCATATTGAGACGGAGATGATAAAATAGCACGATACTGCGATATTTCTTAAAAAGCAGATTGTAGAGAAATGTTTAACGTCCACGATCAAAAATAGTCATATCGACCACCCCTACTGTGGTTGTTGCATCTTTCGACATGTCAAATCAGCTCAAAACACATATTATAACTTGCAACCAAATTATGTTAGAGACCGGATGTGTCAGTGAGGTGAAGTATCACATACTCAGGCTGAGGGCGGATCGAGGAGGGCTATGCGTCAGATCTCTAGGTCGGTACCCTGTCTGCATGTGGGCCATTTCCAGTGCCTGTGGACTTGGGGTCTTGGGTTTAGCTGTGAGGTTGAGAGGTTGACTGGCATCCTGGAGCACAAAGGCATTGTGAGATTTACTAATGAGTACAACAAAGTGAGATGACCTGCAGAACAACGCAAGAAAGAGTACCTGGCGAAAGACTGTACCACTGGACCTCTTGCCTGGGGTGGAGTGTGGATTGGCCAGCAACGGCATGGGATACTCCACTAAAAACAAATAAAGTTTATTTATAAGACTGAAACTTGAAAGATTTGCAAATATAAATGCTCAGTGAACATGCTAGGGACCTACTACCCAACCCAAGCCTAATGGGACTTGGCCAACCTGGTCAGGATTTAGGCTAGATTCAGATCAATATTTCTAAATAGGTAAAAACTTCTCAATGTTTATCGCCTGTTTATCGTTCTTTCCTTCTACCCTTCATCTTCTAAGCGAATAGAGTACATGCATACAGGCATCAAAGTTGTGCATTCACAAGAGTCTATTAACCGAGCGAGGACACTACGGACGTCAATGCAAAGAACCTGCTCTGTACGAGATCAATATACACTCTAAATCAATGACCAACCCTGAACCGTTCTTCAGTACATGTGCAAGGAATTCTTTCAAGCAGTCCTTTCAAATGTCTTTCTTTCTGAAACTCTTTATAAGTGGACCAAAGACATGAGCAAAACATGTCATACAATAACTACTTGCATTACAAAACAGACCTTCAGACGCAAATGCAATGAGAAAAGAAAAAAGTAATTTTGAGGTTAATGCATTTCTTGAATAGCAAGTATTAACTTTTTCAGTTCAGCTTTGCTCCAGTCTACTTATTACCTAAAAATACAAACAACTGCTGATAAGCGTATGCTGAACAGCGCAAGAGCAAACAAGTTTTTCAAATAACTGACAAAGGATAATATTTGAAGTCAATTAGTTTGAGATTTTTGACAGATGCTGTTTGATCCATCTGAAGATAACCGATTGCTGAATACTGTGTCCTAACAGACTCGTATTGTAAAAGTTAGAAGTTGCTCAATATGCCAGCAGGTAGGTCTTTCAGGCCTATATCAGGATATGTGAACAATTCACTTTATCAGGTGAAGGGAGGGGAGTTGAGGATATTACAGAGGGTTTAGTAAAGCTTACCTGGTTTGCAGGGAATGGGCTGCAGAGGCAAACCCATCTGGGCTTCAGAGGTGACTGGCAACGGTTGGGCATTGGGATGAAAGGCAGGGATCATAACATACGGCATGTTTACCTGCTGAGTCAAAAGTCAGAGATCACCATAAGTCACCTTAGATTGCATTTCCTCACTGTCCAAATAGTTCACACTAAGAAAAGCTGATTTAATCCTTTTAGGTGAACTATTCCATTATGATCTTAAGATGGTCCCCAGTTTATATTTGCAAGATTTTGAATCATGGCATTCAACCTCACCTGAATTTGCTGCTGCAATAAGTTGATCTTATGTTGCTGCTGTATCAACTGCTGCTGCTGTTTGGCGATCTAAACAAAGAATCTGTATTTAGAAACCAAACTAACTCGCATATCGCTGTTGCTGATTCAAATGACACGGCTTTTGCTTAACCCCCCCCCTATTTTTTGACTTTTCCCACTAACAGTGTCTCCACACCTGTTCTTGCTGCTGCCTTGCCAGTTCCATCTGTTGCTGCTGTTTCTCCAGCAGCAGAGCGGCCATGTTCCTCTGCTCAGAATGAGCTCCTAGCAGCTGCTCTCGCAGACCAGAGAGCTGGTTGATCATCAACAACAACTGAAGCTCCTTCTCTGCCAGACTCTCTGGGGTTCCTGTAAACACATACGGCGGTCAGGCAGAAGGTGTCAGTGAAACACAAATGTGAGATGATCTACAATGGAACATAGAAACAACACTATATGGTTGCTCTATTCAATGATTTGCATGTATGTCCAGTATAAACACATAAACTCACCTTTTAGGTTGACACTGCCCTGAAGACCCTTCCCAAGGAACTTTTCTTTCCAGTCTGTATTCAGAAGTTTTTCAATAGTAGGCATCACTAAACAAAGGCGATAAAGATA
>JAUMHP010000060.1:5861274-5871653 GCA_032361065.1 Enteromius trimaculatus
TATATATATTTTAATTATTAAAGTAAACGTAATTGAATTAACTAAATTTATTATATATGTGTGTGTGTGTGTGTGTGTGTGTGTATAGAGAGAGAAAGAACTTTACTTCTAATCAAATACCTCTAACAACCTACAATTATATATTTATATTCAATATAATAAATTACCTAAATCTAGACATAACAGAGAAGCAAACAAAGAAAAAAAAAAGCTTTTTTCATCTAGATGAGAGAAACACTGTACTGAAAATCCTTGAGCTTAAAACCTACAGTTATACCAAAAGAAAAATAGAGAATGTGTGAAAACAAAAGCACAGCCTTTTGAGAAAACACTTGAGGACTCTTTAATAACCAAAGAGCTGAGAAATGTATAATTTATCCGAAACCACCAAGAGGCTGCATAGAAGCAATGTAGGAACTTGGATCATCTCAATGTAGAGTGCATTAAAAGCAATGGCATTGTAATTGCTGACACACACATGGACAAGCCACTTGCATGGGTTTCCATCAAAATTAAAACTTTCAAAAACCTCTTTTACTCTCAAAGAACAGCCTCAAAACATTGGTGCACAATGAATGCCAATGGCCAAGTGCGAATATGCTAATCAGCACTCCATGAAGACCTTATTTTTGTAAAGGAACCGTTGCACTTACCCTCACTGACATTAGGCTTGTTGTCAGTCTTATCATGAGCTCTGCTGCCTCCATCTTGACTGGCAGGTGTGTATGATCGTACTAGGTCTTTACTGGGAGAACTTGCCTAAAAAAAAAAAACATAGGAACCATTAAGTTAGGTGCTCACTACAGAAATCCTTTTAAAAATCAGAAAAAACAATGATTTTAATTTATAAAACATGTCCGATATTCATAAACGCTTTATACCAAAGGAGATTGTGCATTAGGGGGCGCTGACTTCTCAGAGTCGTCTCTGTCCGACAGCTGCCTAACTGACCAATCACTGACCGGAGAGGACTGCTGGGATTCTCGGTGGACGACTCTACCTCCCGATTCGTCGTCTTCAAGCTTGATACCAACACCCACCATGGTCACATTGCCCTTGGCGTGGGGATGCAGAGCAGGTGGACTGGGCTCACACATTCTACAAAACCAAACCATTCAGAATTAAAGGGGTCATTTTCAAGTTTTTTTCAAGTTCAATTTTAAAGTTTTCCTTTCTCTTTGGAGTGTTACAAGTTGTTAGTGCATAGATCCCTAAAGTTGCAAATACTTAAGTCTCAAAACCAAAGAAATATTCTTTATAAAAGACTTGTACACACACCCCTAAAATGGCTTGTTTAAACACACCCCATTGTGTGGGTTATTTTCCTAATATTGGCCAAATGTTTACCCAAAGAAAGAAGGCTGAACTATTATTCTCGCTGTAGTGTTGTTGTCAGTGCCATGTTCTGGAGACACTGTGTATCGTTGTGAAAGTGAAACTTTGTTTGTACTTCCAAAAGAGAAAACAACTAGAAATCACTTGTTCAAGAACAGTTTAACACAAATATTAGAGTGTGTTTAGCGCATTTACGGAGGACTGATCCCTGAACCTGCAGGGCAGTCTATGCCGGCTGTGCACAGAGACTATGAAGTGGAGCAATTACAACTCTGCAAGGACGGTCTGGCGCTTCTGACTCACAACCGGTAAGTTACATTTTCTTATAAAAAGAATGTGCTACTTACTATTCAAATGCACGTTTTAAGCAGTGAAGGGTAGTGCTTGTTGTTTCTCTGATCATGAATGCAGACACGGTGTTATGTTCACAAGGCGCGATGCATAAAAAGACAGTATAAGTCATTAAAATAAGTAATTACGGTCCCACTGGATGCAACAAATGTTCGTAAGGGTTTTTACTGGTAAGGGGCATAACAAGTACAAAAAAATTGTTTTTTGAACCTTAAACCACATTTTAGCAACATCATATGACCCCTTTAAAAATGCAATTAATCCATCCATGTTAATCTAAAAATACAGCTCCACTGCTGAAATTACTTTCACTTTCAGGTGATGTCATAAAGGCCTCTTAATTTTTAGCCCCTCCCATCCAGAAATCTTCCCTTTAGATGTGCTTTGGTGCATCCGATCAATTCCAGATTGCCATCCTACATACTCTCTCGTTATTCACCCAGAAATACGTCAGGTTTCAGAAGCAAAATTTCATGCTGAATTAACATTTCAGCAAAAAGGGACCACATAAGACTACATTACTAACAAGGGTATTCCAGTTTTGTACAGCTACTGTCTGGGCAGAACAGAAAGACCACAGGAAAAGAAAAAAAGAAAAAAAAAACAACAACAGCTGACTGCTTTGCATAAGGAACAGAAGGGTTTTTGTAGAGCCCAGACACAGGCCGCCCCATTTAAACTCTTTCACCAAAGCCACTTCTTCAGAGTCTCTGGGGCTCAGGAGCCGCTCGGTGTTGGGAAGAGTATATTTGTGCATGTCTGTGTTGTGTGTGTGCATCCTAAGTTGTTCAAGTCTGTCAACACACTGTCAGAAAACAGATGCAAGACTCTAGTGTGCCCATCAAGTATCTGGCCGTCTCAAGTGGCATGGCAAACCCTTCTGCAATGAAGGACAAGAGGAGGAGAGACGGTCAGAGTGTAGGAAAGCAAGAGAAGGCGACTTCAAAATTAGCCGAGGTCTATAAACACCTCTCCTCCTTCGCTCTGCATGACAAAAGAAACACAAGACAACCCAAAGAAAACAAACACAAGGGAAAATGCATCTCTCCCATTCTGTTTCACTCTCTAGCTCTCATATATATATTTATATATAATGCCCATTGTTACTGAGAAAGAACAAAGGAAGTTCGAACAATGGGCATGACATGGACAAAAGCAATAGGCTGCAGGAAACACAGCAGGGTAACAATACAAACGGAATGTGCCGATGGTCCGTGGCAGAGAGAGAAAAAAAAAAAGCAGAACACTCACTGGGCCGATTCCAGTTCCTCCTGTACTTTTTCATCCACTCGGAAAACACAAAAGCAGCCTGTGCATTTACTTTGAGGCACAAGAATAAAGTTAAACACTTAGCTAAAATGTTTTATTGTAAGCTGAGCAACTTGGTTTAATTGTTTGCAGAAAAGAGCTCAATAGAGCAATCTGTTGTTTTGAAAAAGTGATTTGCCAATCCGGAAGGTGGTTTGGGTAAAAGGACATAGTTACTACTTGCCTGACCTACAAGCAAACAAATTTGAATTTGGTTGTGAGGAGGTGCCACAAACTAAAACTTTGGATATTCACTAGCAGTCAAACTCGTTTCAGGTCGCTCTTTCCTTGGCAAATCAGTCAGTGTGAACTGCAAACTTGATACGGTCTTCCCAAATCAGATTTAGATACCAAGGACAAGACCCCCTCCTTTTCCTGGGAACCGAGTGCACTCAAGAAAGGTCCTGCCACCATTGGTGCATTATAAATAAAGTCTGCGCTATTAAGTTCCTATTGTGACGAGGCTAAAATTATTCCTGTTCCCTCAGTTGAGGAGCGCTGATCCACAAACCAGGTGCAGGAAGTGTGAATTTGTCAGCTCCTTCCAAGTGCACTTGTAGTTCTAGAGATATTCCGGCTATTTGCTTGGAGGGATTTGACTGTCAAAAAATGGCAAAGCCTCAAGCTCTAAACGGACTTGTGAAGATTAATGTTAGAGCGAAGCTCCTCTACATTAACCGTGCACAAGTGTTAAAGAATCTTGCGCCATAAGAAAAAGCAACAGTTGGATAGATAAATCTAAAACCAGAATTCACACAAAATGACTTTTGTAAAGTTAAAATGTAACTACATAAAAACCTTTCAAATTTAACAGTTTCTCTTAATTGTTGATTTTATTTCTCACACTTGCAACTTTATATCTTATATTTGATTGTGAATAACATGTATAGAGGTTAGAGACATATGGAGGTTTATCTTCAACCTCTATAAACTCCTAATTTGCTGCTTATTAACAGTTAGTAAAGTAAATGTTAGATTAAGGGATCTAAAATACGGTCATGCAGAATAATGCAATAATATGTGCCTTTATAAGTACTAATAATCAATATGCAATTAAAAGGCATGCTAATAAGAAACGGGTTAATAGGGATAATATAATTATCCTTATATTAAAGTGTTACCAAGATTTCTTTACTCAAAAACAGAATTCCATAAAGACTTCAACAGGTTTTAAAAAGGAAAGAGAAAAGCACACACAAATAGTACTGACAGCATTGTTCTTAATCCTCTTTAATCTTGGCTCCAAGCAAAACATGAATGTGTCATAACTTGGTGATAGCGATAAGAAATATAATGGCAAGCTCTTATGTCAGCACATGCAAAACAAGCCAGAAGAATCAACAGTATGATTGATGGTAACTGCCAGTCGGTCTTACAAGAAAAGTCGCCTCTAGTTTGTTCTTACCTGTTGTTCGGATGTGGAGCCATAAGAAGCATTTCCAAAGAGCTCTGACAGACTTTTGTAGTCTAAGATAACATCAGCCTCCAGGTTCTTTGCTTTTGAGCTAAAACACCTCTGAAATCAAATACTTCCCACGGTCGGGGGCACGCGAGACAAAAGAGTAAGTTGCTTTACAAGTCGCGACGTGTCGCGGCTTCGGATTCTGTCCCGCGCTCCTCTGATGCAAATATGGGTTTTCTTTGTTGCTTCTAACTCTCCCTTTCCTTGTGATGATCATGAAGTGGTTAATTTCCGCATTGTGACAAGTCAGGCTTATAAAAATTGTCAAAAAGCGCAAACAAAACTGTCAGGAGTGCCAAAAACAAGCCTGTGCGCGCAGACATTATTTTACCGACATATAAGTGAACAGAAGTCTCGTCAGTTTGAGCTTCGAGTCCAAAGGTTCTTTTTGTGCTTTTTAACACCCTAAATCATCGCACTTGCCAAATAGAGGCACGTAACAATTAGACGCATTCTAACTTTACAAACACCTGTTGTAAACCAGCACTCGAGAAGCTGTGAGAATGCAGCAGACCGCATTGGATGATGGTGGGTTTCAATTAAGGCGAGACGCAGCTAAAAGCAGAAGTGTTAGTAGGCTTCGAGATTCTCAGCATGAAGTCCAATCAGCTGTTGAAACCAAACAACGGGAGCTTCCAAACCCACCTGCCTTTAACTGTAAATCTTAAAAATACAAAGCCTTGACCTAAACAAACGTCTACCAACCTCAAGAGCATCTGGTAAGTTTTCATTGTCTCCTGGCTGTCTCTTGGAAAGCGTTCCACGTGCCAGTGTGAAAGTCTGAATTGGCAACTCATCTTGTTATATGGAAGACAGTGGACACCCCCTTAAAAACTAGCCCAGTGACTACCCAGGAATAGAGAGGAGAGCTGGCGCTCTCGAAGCCGGATGCACAAAACTGTGGTCACAAAAGTATGCCCTACAGTGAAGGCAAACAGTAGCATTTGCATGGCGTTTGCCTCTGTTATAACTTTCCACTGAGTACTTTACACAGATAGGGATTTGATAATATTGTAAAAGCGAAACCGGAGAAGAGTGTCCAGGAATAAACACGGCACAAAACAAAATCTGAAGGATATATATATACAGAATATTTTGTTTGCATTTTGATTTGACTGCTGATGACATTTACTCTTGTGGTGTATATAATAAAGATGCATATCTAGTAACGCAACTATATTTGATTAGACTAAAAATAGAATTTGTTCAAACAATGCTTTCATTTCAACGAATGCAAGAGCAACAAGTGTGAAAACTTTATGTACCAGGTGAAACGTATTCTGAAAGAACAACGATATTAATTAATTGTTCCAGACCAATAATTGTGGGGCGTGTGTTAAGCAATGCTTTAAACAAATGTTTATACACCAGCATTAAAAAAAAACTTGAAAAGAAACGCCTTAAAAACTAATCACATAATTATCATAGTAAAAACAACAATTTGGCTTTTACGTCATAGGGAATACTACAATGCCACTTTTACGATGATCGTTAAATCACAAACAAATGAGTAATACAAATAGTAGAATTTGCCAGGAAAACACACGAACAGTAGCGTGCAAATCCTTAGTGTCTATAAAACAAAAGCAAAGTAGATTGTAAACCTGTGGCAAGCTAAAAGTCAAAACACCTTCCCTGCAACATACATTACAGACTCCAAATTAATTTATTAAGTATTGATGACTAGCTTTGTGTAATAACAGTTTTTTTTGGATGGGTTTTCCTCTTCCGTGCAGGGGACAGTCCCTGACAGTCCCCGCCTAAACTCACCGGCCTCAATGTTTTGAATGCAGGAAAGGAAAAAAAAAAAAAAACAATGCAAATCAACAGGGTTTACACATGGAGTGTAGAAACCACAAGGATACATGGATTCACAACCAAAGATGCATTACTAGTACATAACTAATTCAATATTGTTTCCGGGTACCAATTCAATTAATAAGTTCATACTATACTATTTAAAAGCATGCTTATCTCATGATTTTTGATACAGTATCATAATAATAGTAGTAGTATGACGTCTCCAGACATTTACATTTAGAAAAAAAAAAAGAAATTCATTTACACTTATACTACTGAATTTACTACTTTACTACTTTTTCTGGTTTGCATTTGGTCCCGGAAATGGTGATGTGTAAATTTTTGTGACCTGTGCATTTGAACTAAGTTACAGACATTCTTTAATTCTTCCTGGAAATTAGGAACAAAAACAAATGGGCTATATGTTTTAATAAGTAATTTGTCGTTGTACGTATATTTTTATTGTTAAATGCAAATTCATAGCTTAATTTTTTTTTTTTTTTGGAAGGACTACTACCCTTAAGTGTGCCATAATAATAAAAGAAATATAAAAAGAATAATAATTATTAGTCAAGGTTCATGAGGGACATGACTAACAATATAAGCAACTAATTAAGTGAAAATCAAAAATTAGACGAAAGGGAAACCAGAGTGTGGCTTAATTTGACAGAATATTACATTAAAAATTATTTCCAATCAAACTGTAATTTTGACAAATTAAGCAAATTTTATGTGTACTTATAATACTCACACATAAAAGGCAAGCTTCGAAATTTGCCTTTTAACCAAAAACATCAAAACTGTTCAAAATGGCAATGCTTTTAAACAGCAAGTTTAAATGGAAATGATATAGAGTTCATAACTTTGCATTCAAATAAATTAAGCCGGCTTATTTTATTAAAAGTCCACAGGGACAAGTGTGCAGATAGCTGAAGCAGCAGCCTCACATATTTCCCATTTATCAGCACGGTACATCAAAACATGCATTGTCGGCCACTTTTTTCCGTCGACTTTGTCTTTTTCCTAAAGCTCTAAAGATCAGAATTTTGGGCTCATGTTCTTTTGAGACCTTCTAAATAAGACGTATAAATGGGATGATGGTACGACCATGCTCTGGACACAAAAGAGGGGGAGAGGAGAAAGAAAGGAGAGTGGGTCGCCGCCGTTTTTTCCTCCTTGTGCTTTTGAGAAACGCAGGTTAAAAAGCAGCCTCTTTCATTGTGCCTCTCTGGGCCTAAAACAGTCCGGTTATTGTGGCGCCAAGTGAAAGGCTAGTGTGGCATTTATCTGAGAGACAAGAGGAGGGGGCAATGAAAGGAGGTCGAGCACAAAACACACTTGGAATAAAGAAATATAACAAGAGAAAGGGAATAAAAGATGTTAGTGAAGGGCCCCCTTTGCGAAAAAAGGCGCACAAAAACCTTCCGCCACCCCCTTCAGGCAAAGAAAGACAAAGGCAAAATACATTAAAAAGTGCTTTTTTTTTTCTAAGCCTGGCACACTTTTATATCCAATCTTGTTCAGATGAAGCCTTTGCAGCACAGTTTGTCAGCAATGCATTAGACATGTTTTCCAAAGCTAGGGATCGTAACGTCAGATCCAGATAAGGCTCTGGGTCTTGCTGGCACGTCCTTGAATGACTACAGGTCTTTGAAATGAGTTAGGGGTCTTTGAGAAAAGACAGTGCATCTATGGGGTTGTCATGGTGACAGGACCAGGTTGTTTTGTGCTACGAGGAGCACATCAGGTAGTTCTAAGCGACTGCAGGTCATAGTCTTGAGGTCACAGTGAAGATGTGCTGGGAAGCAGCGGGTGTTGATGATAACAGAATTGTCTGAATGATTTAGAACATTCCACTGGTCTAAAAAGCTTCTTAAAATGACAGTTCACCTATAATATACGCACGCTAGTGCCGATATAGGTCCACGCGGTCTAAAAACATTAACTACTTTTACAGTTTAAGTCCAGTATTTGAATGGCACAGATGATTTTGTAAATATTTCAAATGATCATTACAATGCATTACAATACAATTACAATTTTATAAGTTTTGGTCTGCTTAAGAAAAATCATGTTTGGTTTTGTTAGCGATAACACCTTTTTTTTTTAGTCAAAAGCATGCATTTAGATTTGATTTGCAAGAATAGTCCTCATTTACAGTTACTCATTTACTTTATTTGAATGTAAATTTATGTGAAAGTAACTTGCAATTTCTGAGTGAAACGGTTTCAGTGTAAATCAAACACCAATTTTTCATTCCATCGTGTGAAAAACAAACTTAAATCTTAATCGTTAGTTTAGTTCTCAATATTTACAAAGGAACTGAATTAAATGTGAAATTATGAAGCCGAAATATTTCATTTTCAATCAGAAACTGCTAGTTAATTTCACAATGAATTACAAATAAACCAAAGTAACATTAAAATAAGCACAAAACTTTGAAGTAGAACGATTTAAAACTTGATATTCAGTCAGAAACTGATAGTAAATTTCACAATTAGAAATATATGCAAGTAACATATTAAATTAAACAGGACATTTTGAAGTACAAAGATTATTATTGAAAATCAAACTTCAAATGATCTCATTTTATTTACAAAAATTACGAAAAATCAATTTCTTTGTTTGTTTGGCAAATCTAGCTACTTAATACGTTCCTCTCACAAAATTACGGACAACACGAAGTTGAGTAAATAAAAAATAAGCTTCATTTAGGACAAATCAAGCTCAAATTAGACAGAAAATGGAATGGGTTATTTTGTCTGTCCTGTTACCAGCTGGTGGCACGTTCAGATCGCGGAGCTCCATCGCTCAACATGAGGACCCAGACAGGAAGAGAAGACGAAACCTTCACCTTTCAGGACATCCTGAGACCCTGCGCCTCCCTCCCCACCCCACCGGCCACTTCACCGGCAGGACAGAGCACGTGGGCTCCTGCTGTCAAAAACAGGATACACACTCACCGCACAACAGCTAATAGAGAAACAAGGGTGGGAAAAGGAGGCATGACGGAGGAAGACCAAAGGATATGATGAAATTGTAGAAGGATCTGGGATGTTGTGAGATTTTGCTTCTGAGATGTTTTTTACATCTTACCTAGAAATTAACTTTTGATGTTTATTTTCTAACCCTCATTGTAGAGTTTGTTAACGTTGGTTTTAGAGTAAACGGGGACAAAATGTCATTTTTTGCAAGCTCTTCTTGTAATATCAACTCTAAAATCAAGTGCTCCATGCCTTGGACTCCAAGAAACATAAATGAGAGCGAAAAGAACCCTGTGTCGAACCCCAACAATCTCCAATCATTTAAAAGAGTGGTGCACAAACGGGGCAGAACGAATGCAGAGTGACTGGAAAAAGTGTCACTGCTAACAAATGTTGAGCTTGTATTTAAAAGCCACATCAATATGCAGCATCACACTTTCTGATAACATCTCGAGAGATGCTCCTCAAACGTCTTACACAAGTAAAGGCGAGAAAGACACACACTTCCACTAACATACAAACACATACAACCCCCCCGCGCGCAGTTTTCTACAAACCTAGCCACATTTTGGAATCAAGTGCAAAGTTTAATTATCACATTATGTCAGCAGTAAAATCCAAATTTTCGGCAAGGTTTGTTTTTTCAGTATTTCAGGATGATGCTGAAGCAATGCTACGCAGTCGCTCTTTTATAAACAAATACAAACTTTCAAGAAAGTCTTAAACTTTCACATTTAAACCCCAACATGAAAAAAGAAAAGTGGTTCATCTGTAGAGAGGTGATATTTGTCAGCTCTTACGTACAGTGACATAAATTGACGACTTTCTGGCAAAGGCGCTACCCCCACGCTTTCGCTACATTAAATTGCTTTCTCTGTAAGTTCTAAATGATACATTTCTGTGATTCTACGTTAGTGATGAGTCAACTGGGAATGTAAGAAGGAACTAAGCATGTTATTTCTCTTTCATTGAAATGCTCAGGTGTCAGACAACGTGGTTAAAAAATGTTTACGTTGAAAGAATCTGACAAGACATGAATAAGCAATAGAACCATTTACATTTTTTTAGATGTTTGTGGTCTAACTACAAAAGAAGAAAGAAAATTCTGTAAAGTCATATGCATGTAAAAAAATAAAATA
>JAUMHP010000060.1:5884240-5898305 GCA_032361065.1 Enteromius trimaculatus
ATATATAAACACACGCATACATGTTACCTATTACTAATAATACACATAATAAAATTATTAACTTACATTCTGTAGATACCTGAAAATAAGGTTCTGAAGGTGTAATGTAATTAAGGAAACAAACAAATATTAACAAAACTATTTTACCGTTTTCAAATATATCCCATGAATAAAATTCAATAAGCATTTTGCAGTCATTGGTAAGCAACCGATCAGCAGGACAAAAACAAACCTAAAATGTCGATCAAACATATAATTAAACAAAAAATCCTTATTCCGATTACCATAAGTAAGCATTATTAATTTTACGAAACCGAAGTAACGTATATCAATACAATGGAAAAAGGCCAATACAGCTTTGCGTTCTGAAGAGGATACAATGGGCTGCACCATGACCTTCTGAACCTTCTGTCCTTGTCCTCTGTACGCCATTCTTCCAAGCAATTTCCAGATATTTGTAGAAAAAAAGTGGTCGATGTAAAATTAAATGCTGTAATTATTAGCGCGGCAACGAAAATCTCACGTTGGTCGCTGCTGCTTCAATGGCGGCGCAATTCCGGAAGCAGAATGACGCAAACAAAATGACGGGTTGATTACATGTAACGCCTCTTGTGGCCGGGAGACTTACACACGGAACGGTGTATAACAGACGACTGTTAAACAGTTTTTTGTGCATATATTGTATATAACTAATTATATGTGATTGTCCAATAATTTTCACTACTTTAAATCAGCGTTTGCTGACACAAGTTCATTATAAATGTGGTGGAACATATTAATTTGTAAAATTAAATAGAATTAAATATTGGATTTTTTTTTATACTATTAAATTTGACGTCTACAACTTGTGTAGTTTTCAGCACGCGTTACATAGACTGTGTGACGTAATACGCATGTTTCTGCTCGGTCAGTGTGTCAATTGTTTTTTTTTTTTGGAGCGTACACTGGTGAGTGACTTAGCATCGGGCCAACTCCAAAAAACGAGTGATTTTTATCTATTAAGACTATATTTTCGTATATGTTTACAGGATGTTTTATAGTGAAGGAACTGTTTAAATTTGAGGTTATATAGTTATATATCTGCTGTGCTTTTGTAGCGTTATCTTTAGCCTGGCTAACAGTTAGCCTAGCTTAGATTGTTGTTAACATTGTCTTTTATATTATTAAACATTCAATACTTTTGCTTAGATTGAGAAAAATATGTTCAGAATTTTTTTTTTTTAATTTAATAGTTATATATGCATTTATTTCGACTATTTTGTTAAGCTGTAAAGCCTTTGTTTTGTTATTTTCTTTTTTAAGTAACGTTATTCGGTTAATCTACTATATCTTGTCATATTGGAGTACACATTTTAAAGCCGTTATCATATTCTTTGTTTCTTTCTTGATTTTTTTTTTATGTTTATGTATTCATATACAGTGTAAATAGGTGCGCATTCAATTGTTATTTAAAAGAAATTGCCATTACTTTATATTGATGGTTTGTCTAATAATTTTATTGTTGCATATGTCCTTGTTTAAAGACATAATGTAATATGACTTTAGCTCATGCTGTGTGCACCTGTTCTGTGTTTAGAACTGAACAGGTACAGGATGCTGCGTCTGCGTTGCAAAGCCAAGAACGGGACCCATCTGATGCAGGGCCTTACACATCAATCATGTGTCCAGGAGCTTAAAGATAAGGTTGAGGAGCTAACAGGAATACCATGTGATGTACAGAAGATCATGGTAGGCTATCCACCGTCCAGCCTTGATCTACGCAATGGTGAAGCACACCTCAAAGACTACCCTATCAAATCAGGTTTGACTTTACACTTGATTTATTTGCCATGTGCTACAGGAATAGTTGACCCAAAATGGAAATTAGCTAAAAACGTACTCACCCCCCAGGCCATCCAAAATTAAGATGAGTTTACATCACAACAGAGTTGGGGGAATTTAGCACTAGATCCTCAGCGGTGAATGAGAGTCCAAACAGCTGATAAAACATCTCAATAATATACAACTCAATCACACCACTACATTCCATCAATTAATGTCTACTTGAAAAGTTAGTCCATAGTAATTCATCCAGTGAAAAAGTCCATCAGCTGTTGTCCTCTCCTACCAACATATTAGACTAGGACTGTTTTCACTTAAGTAGTGATCTGTGCATATTGCTGATTCTGATTGAGATGATTTAGAAAGCAGTATCGTGGACAACGGGCTCAAACAACTTGTTACAGTTTGAGAAAAAAATAAAATAATAGAATATAAATAAAAATTAAATTAAATTAAATATAGAAAATTATCTCATTAAACTAAAAGGAAAAAGTAGTCAGTTTAAAAAAATAAAAATGTTGAGAATTAACTCATTACATTACGAGAAAAAAGTTAAATAAACCGTATTAAATTGTTATATTTATTATTTTTCTTAAATACACACCTTTTTCATATAATTTATTGAGATTATTCTCATAATTTTCTTTAGACTTTTTTTCTGGAAATTAATGACTTTTATTCTCAATATTTTATTTTAATTTTAAATTATATTTTTTAATTTTAGTTTAATGTCGTATTAAAATGACTTTAATCGCAAGATGGTTTTATCTTTTTTATTATGGATTGTCCCTTATCCTGTTCCTTACATATTTTAGCCTTAAGCAATGTTTTGAAGCTAAAACATAGCTTCCTACTATAAAAACATCGTAGGCAAAAATTACTATGGAAGTCAATGATTACCTGGATTACAGCCTGGTTACAAACTTTCAAAAAATATCTTCCTTTGTATTCGGCAAAACGAAAACATTCATACAGATTTGGATCTACTTGAGTAGATGTTGACAGAATGTGCATTTTTGTGTGAACTATTCTCCAAATCTGCTCCAATGAAGAAACAAATCTACATCTTGAATGGCCTGGGTCTGTGGGTAAACTCTCAGCACATTTTAAGTTTTTTAATTCTGCATTTATAAAGCCATATCACCGAGCATCCTGTGTTGCTCATTGATCCTTTTTTTTTTTTTTGTTCCAGGAGACACGTTGATTGTAGAAGAGGAGAAGAACAAACCCAAACCTCAACCCCAATCACAAACGTCTGTGACCAAAGGGCCCAGTCTTAACCTGTCCCCAGTTCTAGAGCGCCACGTGGTCCCAGCCGACAACTCTTGTCTGTTTACCAGTGTGAACTACGTTATGGAAGGAGGCGTTTACGACCCAGGCTGCGCTCCTGAAATGCGCGGGCTCATCGCGCAGATTGTAGCGAGCGACCCCACCGCGTACTCTGAAGCAGTATTGGGTAAAACTAACGAGGAGTATTGCTCCTGGATCCGTCGCGATGACACGTGGGGAGGCGCCATTGAGGTTTCGATCCTTTCAAAGTTCTACCAGTGTGAGATTTGCGTGGTTGACACCCAGACTGTGCGCGTGGACCGCTTTGGCGAGGATGCCGGTTACACCAAACGAGTGCTGCTAATTTACGACGGGATTCACTACGACCCACTCCAGAAGGTGGTGCCCAGTTCAGATGTTCCCGCACAGACTGTGTTTTCCACCATCGATGACATAATTTTGGCCCAAGCGCTAGAGCTCGCCGACGAGGCGCGGAGGAAACGTCAGTTCACAGACGTCAACCGCTTTGCTCTGCGCTGCATGGTTTGCCAGACTGGCCTGGTGGGGCAGAAGGAAGCAAGGGAACACGCCAAGGAGACCGGCCACACCAACTTCGGGGAGGTGTGACGCTCTTCACTCTGTTTTTGAAAAATCACCCCCACCTTTGCCGAGTCACTGCCACCCCACCTGACATGGTACCTGCTCTTTCTCTGCTGCCAGCTCGGTACAATCCTCTACCTCACATCTTCTAGCGGCTTAAGAAGACTCTCACGTGTCGAGTTCCCCCAAGAATTCAGTGTTCTTTTAACTTTGGTTTACTCTTGAGGTTGAAGTATTAAATGTGCTTGTGTTTTTGAGTCTGTTGCCAGTCAAAGCCGAATCTTCAAACCAAATTTTAAAGGGATTCTCTACTGACTATCTTATATATAACAATTACAATACTAGTATTAGGGCGAACTTCGAAAAAAACACATCTGGGTCATATTTAACTGCATTAAGAAACACTGTGTATGAAATCACAATTATTTGACAATCACGATTCAACAAATTTAATTTAACTTAGGGTTAGGGTCAGGCATTAGGATCCTGATGCCTATTCTTACCATAATTCTGTATACAGTATGATATTGTAAATGTTTTTATACATAGTAGTATTAACGTTGCTGCTTTTATATTTTATAGCACTCGTTTAATTGGAAAATAAGTTACTGTGTTATCTAATAATTTGTATTACCTAATAGTTATCTAATAATTTAATTAAAGTCATAAATTATGTTATCAAATCTCAAAAACAGCTGTTTTCTTTTGCTGGTAAATATGACCTGGACATGTTTTCGTGAGATTCACCCATTACCTTATGTAAACACTTTTCTGTTCCCTGCAACTCAAAGGTGTGCAAGTAACAGCTTTTTTGACAGTGATAGGTAAACTTTTAACGAGTGATTGTGTAAGGCATAATTGTTCATTTTTAACAGATTCATCTTTTCACACACACAAAGTGCTTCTGTGGCCAGAGTAGAATTAAGAAAAACGGTGGAGCACAGCTAAAATCATGCCTTTCATGATATCTAATTTAATAATGGCATTACTGTATTTATTTTATTGTCTGTCTTTTAAGGTCATACGCACAGCTTCTGAACAATCGATGGCACTACATGAAGTCTTAAGCTCACTGGCTCCGTTGTACCTGTTACTTGAAATAGTCGGAGTTCACATGTCGACTCTGAATACTCAGTGTGGTTTTTACACATTTTCAGTAAGCTAGATCGCAAGAAAACATGGATTTTAAGTTGAAGTGAACCACAATGGTGCTGACAGTAGAATCTCACTGAACTACTTTGTGAATTATGTTTTTAGGGCACTTGTGTAATTTCTGCAGATGACTACACATGATTGTTTTATGCAAAACGTGATTATTCTCTCTCAAGTGACTGACATATTGTTAGGAAGAGTGATTGTAGTGACTTTCATTTTACATTTTTAAGTGATGAAATGTGTCATATTGAACTTTTTCCTGCTTACAAGGCCGATATCGGAGGTTTAGTGTAGCAAAGTATCATAGAATTAGCATGTGGATGAATTTTAGAGAGAACACATCTTGTAAGGCCTGATGTACATTCTCAGTATTTTTCAGTCAGGTACTATCCACACTGTTGTTTACTTGTTCGCAGCCATTTTGTTTTGAAGAAATGGTCCCATTGTAAGGCCTAAGGACTTTTTTTCTTATTTTACAGTGATTTTTTTTTTTAAATGGCTGTGATCTAAGCTAACTTTGAGTGAGAAACTGCATGTACAGCACTCATTGCTACAAAATCACTGGTTATATTGGGTAACAATAAATAAACTTGAATTGATATATAAATATTCCTGTGTATTCATTTATTTTTGCCTAACTGTTAACTAATAAGACTAGTTTACCAAAGCAACAATTACTACTGTTAGTAAACTTTACCAATTAATTTGTTCATAACGTATTGTTTTTCCTTAAAGTGTATTTCTTAAACAAGCATCTATTTTGTTAAAAGTAATTTAGAAATACTAATGTCATCTAATCATTCACAACATAGTACATAATCCTTAGCAATAGTGGATGTCTTATAAGTACCATAAAAACTGAGAAATGAATGTTAAAACTGTGGTGTGAAAACATAGCCTAATGAATCCCAGTTAGTGGAACAGGATCAAATCAGTTCCAGTTGACGGGGCTTAAACTAATGTTATTTTAAGAAACCCTTAATAACGCGATTAAGTCGGATTTGCGGGTGATCCTCTCTTGACACTTTCTGTCATCGTGTGTTTGTCATCTCAGGCGTGCGAAAACAAGTAGTATGCGTAGTTAAGTATATATTTAATATGTATTTTCCAGTCACTGAAGTAACGTTACTGTTTTTATACGAACGCTCGGGTTTCTTTCTACACTCGGCGGTCTGTTCTCTGATTGGCTGCTGCAAAAGAGCGACGCCAATGATTGGTTGAAGATTTTCCTTATGTACAGTACTGACCCTTCACTGTACCTCACAGCACTGACACTGTAGAAGCACGTGAACCTGCTAGGCTGCCGTCTCCTTTCTGAGGTAAGCTTTTATTAAAGCATCCTTCAGTCTTGGTATATTTATTTCTGCATAGATATAAGTATAATTTAAGAACAGAGATTAACCGAAAATAAATTAGATTTAAATAGATATGCATACTGTCATTTTTTAGATTGAATTTATATCTGAACACTGAATTTATTTCTAGTGTTGTCTGACAGGCTACTGATAGTTTCACATATCCTTGAAGTAGATGTGTGCATGTGTGTGTAATACAGCTCATACATGTATATCATTTAAGTGTTATTGTGATCATAGATGATTTCTCTAGAACTGCATAAAAGATGTAAAGGTCTTTCAAAGTGCATGTTGGTGTTGCAATTACAAAAAGAACCAAACATAATTAAGATTAAATAAACTAGATAAAAAAAGGCCAGTGGGTTTATTACGTCTATGGAAATGGACTTTGCTTTTACACTCATTGTGATATGGTTCACTGATTACAGTTTAACGATGGCAGGTCAACTTTTAAAATATGATGATAATTTGACTGAGAATTATAAACATGTGGTTCAATATTTAGGATAGTTTACTTTTTTATTCACCAGCAACTGCTTACTTCATCCATCCACAAAGAAAACCTGTTTGCTGTTTTGCATCGTATCACACAACGTAATCACTAATATAAAAAAATGCGATATCGTCATTCACGTCATATGCAAATTTATAACAGTGAGAGTCTATTACATGGTGACTAATAAAGTTTATTTATATTGTTCTTGCTGATCTTTCATCAGGCGTGCATAGAAGAAATGAAACAATTTCAGTAGTACAAAATATTAAAGAAATGTAGTAAGGACATTTTTGTCTATTTAGCATTGTGTAGCCTTCTCTAACTTGGAGGTCAACGTTTTGATTTAAACCAACCGATGATTCACTATCTTCCATTCATGCTGGACTTGATCCAACTAAAGTAGCTCAGAGTAATGTCTGCTGTAATCTCTTTCAATTCATCTGATCATTCAATTTACCATACACAAAAAATACAAACAATTCCTGGCTAAATTCATGTGTTTACATTTTGAATTGTTTTCCAATATAACTGCTAATATAACTAATTCTTGCAAATGCATACATTTTTTATATTCTTTTTTTTTTTTAAAGGGGAATGCAGTTTCTTCATAATTGTTAAAGAACTTTGAATTCATATCAGGGTGGAGGTTTCCATAATTTGCAAATGCCGATAAGGGACATGTGGCAAGATGGCAATGGCCTCGACGCAATGGGCGAGATTGACAGTAATGGCAGCTGTGACAGCGTGGTCAGCTTCAATTCATGCTTTGTAAGACATACTTTTTTATGAAGACATATTGTACATATAATGTTAAAATACACTTAAATAGGCTATACATTAAATAGTTGTTTTGTGTTAGTTTGTTAGTAAAATTTTAATTCTGTCATTTCTGTTGTTCCAAACCATTCTTTCTTCTTTGGAAAACAAAAGAAGATATATATATGTGTGTGTGTGTGTGTGTGTGTGTGTGTGTGTGTGTGTGTGTGTGTTTGACTGCATTGGCTATAAGACAAAAACATTCTTCTTTTGTGTTTTGAAGAAGAAAGTACAAGTAGTACAAAGGTACATAGAAGTCAAAATTCTTACCTAAATGGTACATATTTGTACCTTTTAAAAAGATACTACCCCAGTGACAACTTTTGTTCCTTTTTTTTCCTGAGAGCACAAGTCATTCAGGTTTTTATCAAAATAAGGTTGAAAAGATGAAGACAGAATTTTCATTTTTGTTGAACTATCCCTTTAATAAACACACATTATAACCCATTCCCAAATGCAAATAAATTATGTTTTAGAGTGATGAAAGTCTGGAGTATCTCTCTGCTGAGGAGAAGGCTTGTCTCATGTACCTAGAGGAGACCATTCAGTCACTAGATACGGAGGACGACAGTGGCCTGTCCAATGATGAGGCTGATCAGCTGCCAGCTCGAGGAAATGTGGCTAACAAAGCGGGCCGCCTCTCTTCATCAACGAGGCTCAGCAAGGTTCCTAGCCAAGGTGAGTATTTGCTTATTTAGTATTCATACTGTAACTACTACTGCCTACAATGCAGTGAAAGAATAATGTTCTTTTATTGTCTGTAGATGTACCCAAAAGCCAATTTGAAGGTCCATTCTCACCTAGCAGCTTAGTGCAAAATGACATTTTGAATTATATGGTTCCTACTCCATTTGTCCTTGCAAACCGTAACTCTCAAATCCAGGCCAGACCTGAAATAGCTGCATCCCAGAAAAAGACGGCACCCAAAGTGGCTTGTGAGCTCAATCAAGAAGCTCCACGAGTTCCCTCTGAAGTCAATGTGGTAGTGATACCGCCTCGACATAAAATCAAAGACATAGAGGAAGAAGAACAGAATAAACATCAGCCAGAGAATGTGGCACGTAGAGGACCGCTCTCGTATGAGGCTCTGGTGCATCTGCGCCAGAGTGCGTCGATGCAGAAAACCAAAGCTACTGAAGCCAAAACCAAAGATCAGCAGGTTTATAATAATAAAGATCACGAGGGAAGCATCTCTGGATCCCAAACTCTCACACAGGCCATGACAAATAAGAGCTCCAAGCCCACTCCTCCACCTGTGGCCCCTAAACCTAAAATGAAAATCCCACCTAAAGTCCCAGTGAACCAGGAAGACGCCTCCAACCGTAAGATCGACTCAACCATGCCTTGCTCAGGAGTATTGGCAGTGGATAAATTAATGAACCCAGAGAAAGTAAGAGTGGAGGCTCTCTGCAAGTTGGGTCTCCTCAAGGAGGATACAAAGAACCCAATCTGTCAACGACTAAAGCATTCAGAGTCCCCAGCAAACTTGGTGCAAATCCAGACCACAAAGGAATGTCTTACTCCAAGTGTTCCTGCAAGACCTGGAGAAAAACCAGTGCAAACTTGCAGTCCTCTCCACCAAAGGTCTGTAAGCGATCTTTTAGCACCTTTTTCTTTTCCACAGCATTCCTGTATGAGTTCAACCAGGAAATCTGCCACTTTGGAACGCACTGGGATGGGATTGTCAGGATCTAACATCACAGTCTTAAATGCAGTTTCTCAGAACCACCAGTCAAGTTCTTCTACAGGAGGAAGCCACTTTATAGACACGCAAATGGATTCTAAAGAACCAGCATCCATAAAAGCAGAATTGCATGCATCATCTCGTTCCAAAGGCTTAACTGTCCCGGTTCCCAGCATCGGAAAGGATCGGAGAGAGGCATTGCGCAAACTAGGATTGCTGAAAAACTGAGAATTTGTTTACTATTCTCTCCAGTCGTGATGCATAAAATAATTCTTCTGTGTCTACTGTACGTCTCTTTTCCATTTTAGAGTGAGAGCATATATGGTCACTGTTTATTCTCACATTGCAATATTTTAACATTTTCTAAAACGTTCATCACTCTGTAGTCAACTGAGATTTGGGTATGGATGTAAAAATTAAGTTTATGATTCTCAGTAGTACGGTTGCACTGTATATTATCATTCTTTGTTGTTTACACTTGGCATCTGAAAAAGCATTTGCACCATAGACAGAAACTGTGACACATGACAACCAAATAATAAAAGTGGAGTGTGCAGTTTCATAATGTTAAAAGCGACCTCTGAAAAATGTAAAAACATAATGACCAACCAATGGTCAATATTTTTGCAATTCTGCAGTAGTTGAACAGAAATTGCACAGTTCACTTTTTAACAATTTCATGTAATACAGCGTGGAATTTTACCTTCAGTCTATTAATTATTGATTCTAAATAGTGACTATAACACCTGGATGCCTTTGCCAATTATACAGGATATTTACTTTTCCAGGTGATCCTAGTAACTTACTAGACCTAAGTAGATACTCCAAAATTCAGCTCCAAATCATTCTTCATTAATCATACCTGTTTTGCTAATCAGTCGCTTCAGAAAATCACTTCCTGTTTTTTTTTTCCAAATACAATGGAGTATATCTGCTTCACCAGAGATTGCTGAACCTGAGGAAGCCAGGATTACAAAGATCAGCTATCAGTCAAACTCCTCATTTTACTCGCCGGTCAGTGAGATCTGACACAGCACTTCAGTAGATTAGAGCATTATCTGGAGTTGCAACCAACAGACTGGTGTTCATGTTACCTGGCCTCTCAGATTCATCTGTCATTAAAGTTCTTTATCTCGCAATGTGACCTAGTTCATGACTTACACTGAGAATGGTTCCTTCTGTTTCTATTTACTCAGTTAACAGTTGCCCTTTGACAGCTGTGCATCTAACCAAATCCACACAGTAATGCACATGGAAAGCAGTCATAAATTACAACAATGTATAACCACAGAACACACATGAATAAAGCAATAATTTCAGTTTAGTACGTCTTACTGTATGATCAGATAGAAGAATATTATGCCTAAACTGTATCCAAGTGCATTGCATAAACAACAATTTAACCTTAACGATTACAATTTTCTTTACAATTTAACCGGTATGCTTAAGGTTGAAACCATGGTGAAAAATATAACTGGTTCAATCTCAATGCAATTAGGTTAATAAAACACAAAAAAATGAATTAGGTGATGCACTGCTCAAAAAAAAAAAAATTACTTTAACTATGACAATGACTTCGATTCGCCCTCGCAGTTCGAGAGCAATTCTGTGACTTAAGTATTTAAAATTATGTTAAACACTTTTGCATCATTATTTAATAGATTTTTCAATGAGAATTTTATTTATATAAGAGCTATCCACTGTTAAACAATTTACTATAGTGAATTCCACTGTACGGGGCTTCAAAGTAGCACAAACACACAAAGCAAATGTGTATTTTACTTATTAATTGCCGTAAAGTTAGGATTTAAATTTACCCCACCTAGGCCTAATTGGTTTGAGGTTATCACGAAAATATACACTAGAGAGACATGACACCCAATGGCTTTTGCAAATTGAAGACAGCAACACAAAACCCATATGTTGATGTTAGTCAATAGGAACAAAAGTGAGACTTGATTTTATCCATTCATGTTAAATGAGCAGACATCCCAACCTGGAAAACTCATTTTCTCAACGTGTGCACGCTCTTGCCCGCTTGGTCTAAATTCCGGGATATTTTATCCGATACGCGGGGAGCCACTATCAATATACGGGAGACTCTCGGAACTTCCGGGAGACTTGGGATGTCTGAATGAGTTATAAGTTGTCCTTGTCGAATATTATCAGCAGTATCCTCCATTAGTAGACTACTTTCATTTGTAGGAAAATCTTAAAAAGGACAAACAATTCAGACTAGTTTAATTATGTAGACAGTTACAACAGACATTAAAATACCACAAAAGGTGGGTTTTCTGTGATGAAACATCTCAGTGCAAAATAAAAACAAAGCAGCACATTAGGTAGCATTACTATTATTACTTAAGGTAGTGTTAGTTAAAATTCCTATCGTCATACAGTGTTTCATGCCACATTTTCACATTTAGAATTAAAGGTTAGGTCACAAAATTACCCTGTTCATCATTAATCACTAATACAACAAAAATATGTTATTTTTTACAGTATATATCTACATATGATTTAAAAGCAACTAAATCAGCTTAAAAAGATATGAAGTTCTAAGCTTCCATACGAGAGATTTGTCAAGCCATGTCAGTTGCTTTCAGTTGGGATGAGTGTCTTGCTCTTCTTGCGTTTTACTTTGCCATGTGCAGGTGGGACTCCGAGGGACTCCAAACGAAAGGGGCGTGGAAGGAGAGATTCCACGTTTAGAGGAGACAAACTGGACCCACCAGAGGTCTGATGCACTGGACCATTACCGATGGAACCAGTATAATTCACTGTAAGAAAATAACCAACATTTATAAACATAAAACAGTTGCATGAGTGGAACAAGTGAATATGAAAACATAATGGTCTTTCCCTCACTTGTGTTTTTAATAGAGTCACCAGCCAACAGCTGACTGCTCCGCTTTGACTTGAAGTAGTTAGTGGCGATATGCTCGCTATCACTGCGGTTGAGCATTTCCTTGTAGCGGTCCTCCTCCTCTTCCTGCTTAAAAAGGAATTTGGACTCATTCAGACATGAGTTTAAAACTATGGATGTTTGTCCATGTTCTTTGGATCTAAAAGGCTTTTCAGATTACAATGTAACCCAGGGTTACATTTTAACGAAATTTACTTTTCATTTGTTACGTTCTCATTTTTAAAGTGGGACAAGAGCATTGTTAACCCTAGTGCATAAGCAACAGATTTTGCAGTGCTAACATAATTTCACTACATTTGTGCCCAACTCTAAATATTTATGCACTTTGTACTTGTTACATATACAGGGTACTTCCAGCGAAAGCATTAACTGGAATAAAGAAATGCATTATTAGTAGTAGTAGTATTAAATTTGCACAAATCATAAAAATATGCAATAATAAAGGTAACACAGGATTGCTTTAATCCAAGTTTAAAATGACACAGACAGCTATTTGTAAAACCCCTATAACTGAATGTGGCACATGCATCCTGTGTCGTTATATTTGTAGTGTACCTGTGTATAATTAAAGGTATAGTTCACCCCCAAATGAAAATTCTGTCACTAATTTCTCACGCTCATGTCGATTCAAACCTGTAAGACGTTTGTTCATCTTCAGGACATAAACTAAGGTGTTTTTGATTAAATCTGACAGCTCTCTTACCCTGCATAGACAGCAATGCAACCGATAAGTTCGAGCCCCTGAAAGGTAGTAAGGACATTGTTAAAATAGTCTGTGTGAGAACAGTGGTTCAACCGTAATTTTATGAATACTAAGATGCATGTGCATGATGCTGCTGACCCAGAAGCCGGCTTTCTGATACAGAACCCGGATGAGCAGAAGAATGCACATGCAGGCGACATGGTAGAAACTGTAAAATAAAGTCATTATTTTCATTTCCTTTGCACACATTTTTTTTTTTTTTTTTTTGTGGCTTCATAACACTACGGTTGAACCACTGTCAGATAGACTCTTTTAATGCTGTCCTTACTACCTTTCTGGGCCTGTGAACTATCCTTTTAAATGTCAGAATAGCTTGTTTAATGGTGTCTGAATACCACAAAAGGGTCGGCAAGGTCTGAGGCAGAATTCCTGCGTGCTGAAAGTCTGCCAGGGGCAATGGCACCTGAAGGAGGGACTGTAGAGTACAAAGAGAATATACCTTTAAATAACACAAGGAACCAACTGAAACAGATGTATTCACTTGTTGATTTTATCACAAAACACACACAGTCAATATAGCAACAGTGACCAAGAACCACAATTTTTGTCCTCCTAATTTTATTATCCTAATTACTTATAACAAAGATTGATTTTGTTTGCTGTTACTGCTCACTTGATCAGTAAAAGTATAAAAATGAACTGTAATTTTAAAAACGGACTGAACAAAGATCATAAAGATTCTCTGGCATTCCACAGCACTTCACCTGCAGGTAATGTCGTTTTCTGCACCACCACCTCTGGCAGTTTCCATGTCCCTCCCTCTTCATCCCACACCGCCTCCTTCCGCAGCCGATCCAGGTTACTGTAGTTACAGTCCCTGCGCACCAGGGGTGCCATGCGCTCCAAAATTCCTTGAAAGAGCTGGCCTTCCCGCTCCAGACGGCGGATGGTGGCCAGATAATCATCTCTCTCCATTTCAAACTCTGCCTGAAGATCTCTGATCTCCAACTTGGCAGCTTTTAGCTGTTCATCACATAAACAGACGGTTGGACATTTTGAACCGGTTTTACAATTTGATCTTGTTATTGAACTAGAAATTAGAATCAAAAAGTACACAAAAGAAAAATATACTTTTTATATGCTTTTTGTCGCTTGTTGCCTGAAAAATACTGAAATCTCTCACCTTCTTCTGTGTGTTCTCCAGGTGTCTGCTCTTGGCATGGACTTCCTCCTGAATGGA
>JAUMHP010000060.1:5949663-5982297 GCA_032361065.1 Enteromius trimaculatus
TAACAAAACCCAAATAAACAAAACAAAAAAAAGTAGCCAACCTCACACCAAAACAACCCCAACATAAAAGACAGGAAGAACAGGTGTAGATTTTTCGCTTGATGGGTCTCCTGGCCCCGCCCACTGGCCGGCCGTAGTAGTAAGAACCAGAGACCCGTCACAGTTAGCATGTTATGCTAAACCAACAAACATGGCCTCTGAGGCTTTCCTGTGTGTTCTGAATCCATGAATGTTGGCAGAGGTCAAAAACCATTTGTCTCCAGACTAGATTGCTGTTGTGTTATGCAGACAGCTCTGTTCATCAGACTAATGCTCCTGAGGGGTCGATGCCTGTCTCAGACTGGATATGTTTTACACAGATGAATCTGACCGCAGCATTTCCAGCTTACTGATTGGTTGGGCCGCGTTGATTTGATTGATTGATTGGTCTTCGCTCACAGGTGCTGGAGAAGATGTGACTCATGGAGGCCAAACAGTTTCATAATTAAATGACGACATTGTTCCTATTTTATGACCTTAATCATCAAGGCCAGGCCATTATTGAAGTATTTTAAAGTAGATTTAAAAAAATATTCTAACCAAATCTAGCCGTTTTTCTTTTTGAATCTATAATTAAGCCTCAAAAGTGTATATTTTAAGGCTAACATACCTTTTTTTCCCTCAATCTTATTATTCTACACTGAATATAGTTGAGTTCACTATTAGTAACCATTGTTTTTGGGGTAATCAAAGGTTAGATGGTCCTTTTTTGATTTCAGGTGTGTTTAATGTACTTATTTCAGAAAATGTAACTGTTAGATACAATGCATTTACCTGCAATTTATTTTTTAATCTTAAATAGAAGCTTTAAGATTTTTTGCCAAAATAAAAGCTTGTTTAAAAATACATTGACAGGCATACATATTCCTATAGCAATTTTGCAATTGTATTATAAAATGATTATAACAGCATTATTTAAAAAAACATTAAATATAAATATAATAATATTAAGAACAATAAGTACTGTCATTAATAATAATAATAAGCAAGCCTGAAGCTTTTTAAAATCACCTAAAATCACAATCCAATTTATCCTCACAATCCAAACTGTATTCTTTGTTAATGCATTACATTTATTATGGAATTATTACATCATGTCTGTGGTTCTTGAGGCCTCAGCATAGCATGTGAATCTTAGACTTGGTTTGAGCCACTTATTTTACTTTTAGCACTGTTTTTATCACTTTCCGCCTTTTCTGTTTTCACTGACGATGGAAATGTAAAAGCAGCAACTATTAGTCATTTTGTAGTTAAAAGTGCAATTCAAAAGTCAGTTATAGCTATACTTGAGTATATAGTGTAGTATCAAGTAGATAGCATACACTTTGTGCACATGGGCATTGTCATCCTGAGGAGAAAACACCAACTGTTCTCTTTCCCGTTGTATGGTGTGCAATTAAGATCCATCTTCACTTGAATTAGCGGTCTGGCCAAACCCATTAATTAGTAGTGGGTGTCAGAGACACACATAGACACAGTGCTGTGCTCACTGATGCTCTTCTGACTCATAATGACTTCCTGAAGGCATTTAGTCTTTCCTGACTCGATTGGCTGATGTTAATCACCTCGATTGTGATTGGCCGTTTCAAATAGCTCCCGGTCACTTTGGCTCCCATCTCCCGGGCCGGCCCTGCATATCTCCTCATCAGAGCCTGGAGAGCAGTGAAGGAAGAAATGAGAGATGGATGCTGAGACATGATGAGATGATAGTGAAGGATGAAGAAATGAGAGGAGAGGAGAATGGGAGTGCCAAGTGAAGAAACGGATATCTGTAGAAATCTAGACTCTGACTGTGCGCTCTTAAGGTTTGTCCAGAATAGTCCTGGACCTGCATCTCTTAAACTGCAGGGGGAAAATAAGATTGGTGCAATTAAAGGTTACATTTTGTGAATTAAACATAAAACTGATTGATTGATTTCACATCAAGGATAAATGTTCTTGTTACTAGAGGGAGCAGTCGTTCTTACAGACCGATTTAAGTGCTTGAATGAACTTTTAATTTGATAACTTCATTCTATCTGCCACAGTCAGTCCGGAAAATTTGGAGGTCAGCCTCGCAGGAGTGAATATGTTGCTGTTGTCGCTTTTCCATGGCTGACAATAACGACGGTCATTCAGTATTAAAAATACCAAATCACTCATTATAACTGACATAGAAATTTAAGATGATTCTTTGCACTTCTGAGATTTTTTCTGTATTTTTGGTGGAAGGTAAAGGTTCCATGGCGTAATTTTGGTAAAGAGATGTACTATAAAGTCAGTTGTATCTCACAGTGAAACTAAAAATCCAGCGGATCAGTCCTTTTCCTGTTATGCTTGAACAAAAGCAGATAAATTGACAGAGAAGAATAGTTCCTACGAGAGTAATCCTCGCCTTAGGCCCTTAATACACACAGGCCCTGATCTTACACTTTTCACATCAGTCCCTGTTCTCAGTGGGATGTCTAAGGAGATTTCCCACTGCCTTTTTGGCCAGAGAACGTACTCTATGGAAACAGACATTAACGCTTTTTCCAAAGCTTGTGTCAACAAGCAGGTTTTCATCAAATGTTTTCATCAAGCTATTGCTACAGCAGTTGACCTTAAAGTGAAAACTGACCACAGAAGGCAATTCATGCTAATGCCAGCTTTTAGCATTTTATTGTGGCAATTTTGACCAATGCAACGTTTAATTTTATTTTATTTTATTTTATTTTATTTTATTTTATTTTATTTTTTTGAGCAATTAATTAATATAATTTATATTTACAAAATATATAGCACCATTATCATTGTTTTGTTTTCATTTCCTGGGAATTTAATTTATTAAAAAAGAAGTCATTATGTTTAATAGTATGACATTCATTGGAGTGGTGTGCTGGGGTGATGGTGTAGCGGTTAATTTTCTGGGATGTAATCTAAACGTTTTAGCTTCACCATTGTGCGTCGATACTTATCCACAGGTGGCTGTAGCAAATGTTCTGTAATTTGCCTCAGATATAAGCATCAGCTAAATGACAAATAGCCCAATGAGAATAAGCTAAGCACCCAGCTTCAGTGCCTGAATATTAGCCTTTCTCTGGCTGTCTGGAGTAAAATATGTTTGGGTTGAGAGCCGAATGCTCCAAGGTGTAGTCAAGAGATGTGGCCTTCCACACAGGTAATCAGAAAGCATTATGGGCCGTGGGAAGCTGCTGTTCAGGGCAACAGTCTTTACACAGCACTTACTTCATTACAGATAATATTTGATATGGTGGTGTGTGAGTCTTGTTATTGCCATTACACCCTGTCTGTCACCGAGCGTCTATGTGATTTCATTTTAAAACGACTGATGCACAGCGACACAAGCCGTAAATAAAGAGCGCAAATACATGACCCTGCCCTGCTCGGCCCTGAGAGGGACTAACAGCACATGCTCGCACCGGCTTAATCACTGATGACAGCCTGTTATCCTGCAGCGACACGCGGGTGCTATTCAGGCCCGTTTGTGTGTGTGTGATAGGGCTTCATTGTTCTTTGAAAGTAGAGGTGGGCAGAAAAAACAGATATCACGGTATAGATAATTCTACTCTACCATTCAAAAATTTAGAGTCAGTACTTTTTTTTTTTATCTAATGAAGAATCATGTGACACTGAAGACTGGCGTAATGATTGCAAAAATTCATCATGAATTACATTTTAAAAAATACAAATATTATATGTTATTTTAAATTTTAATAATACTTCAAAATATTACTGTTTTTACTGTATTTTCATTAATGCTTCTTTAAAAAAATTAAATTAAATTAACAGTAGTGTATATCTAGGGTTGGGCATCGAGAACCGGTTCCAACTTGGAACCGTTAAAAAAATGAAGGAATTTTGATTCCGATCATCGGTTCCAAACACACAAGTTTTGACCGGAATCGAAAGGAAGAATCGGAATCAGAATCGTTCAAATCAAAACGATGCCCAACCCTATGTATATCACGGTAGCTACAGATCACATGACATTTTTGGCTAGAAATAAATCAGTATATACAATTTTTTATGGTTACATTTATTGTAATTATTAATTTGTTACTGGATATCTGCTGTGGGATAAATAGCAGAACTCAGTTAAAGGGTAACTCCACTCCAAAATGAAAATTTTGTCATAAATCACCCCCATGTTGTTCCAAACCTGTAAAAGCTTTGTTCGTCTTTGGATGTGCTAAATTGTTGAATAAAGTTGCTATTTTTGTTATTTCCATACAAAAAGTATTCTTGTATCTTCATAACATTAGGGTTGACCCACTGATGGCGGATGGACTATTGTGACGATGTCTTTCATACTTTTCTGGACCTTGACAGTGTTCATTTACTTGCCAGTCAAAGAAACAGTTAAAAGTCTCCCGGTTTGCATCCAAAATATCTTAAATTGTGCTCTGAAAATAAAGGAAGATTTTAAAGGTTTGGAATGACATGAGGGTAAGAGATGACAGCTTTTTCATTTTGGGGTGGTGTAACCCTTTAACACATTTCCGTGTTTGTGCTTTAACAAGCTTGAGTTATTCCTTCCTTCAGTTAAACTGCAGAAATATTCATGTAGTTTTTCCTTGTACATGTGGTGCTGGTTACATCAGCAGAAAAGGGATGTTTGAGAGGCAGAGAAAGTTAATGGATTTTGATGACAGCATAAGAAAACAAACATTTTCTCTTAAAAAAAATAACACAAGGGACATTATTAAAGGAATAGTTAATGTAGAGTTAGTTTGTTGCTTAACCAAAACAGATTTGGAGAAATTTAGTAATACGTCACTTGCTCACCAATGGATCCTCTGCAGTGAATGGGTGCCGTCAGCTCTTTGGACTCTCATTCTGAGGGCACCCATTCGCTGCAGAGGATCAATTGGTGAGCAAGTGATGTAAATCTCTCCAAATCTGTTCCTAAACGTCTTGGGTGATTGAATTTTCATCTAATTTAAATTTTGGACTGAACTATTTCTTTGATATTTTCATGTTATCTTGTTTCTAATATCCAGGTAGTTTCTCTCGTTCACAGTTTTGACTGGCCAGAAAAGTCAGAGAATAATTTGAATAATAGGGCAATTGTAATTTAATGCAAAACATAAATCAGGGTGAATTCACTGCTTAAAGGAAGAGTTCACCCCAAAATGGCATTTCTGTCATCATTTATTCTCCTTCATATTTCTTCAACCTGTATGACTTTCTTTCTTCACTGAAACAAAAAAAGGAGAATATTAGGGACTGAGAGCCTTAGTCACCATTCACTTTTATTGCACTTTCCTCTGATACAGTGATATTGAATGACGATTGAGCCAGTCATTCTCTCTAACATCATCTTTTGGGCTTCGCAGAAGAAAGTGACATCAGTGAATTTTCAGTTTTGAGTGAACCATTCCAGTAAAGCAAAATCAAATATTCATTTTGTTTGATATGTAATTTGGAGAATAACTATAGCAGACAAAATCACTGACTGCTCTCTCAGAAGTTCCTCCTGTCTAGTATTTTGCGTTGTGTAACGTCACTGCTTCTCTAAGTCTTTTCTTAGCCTCGGGTGCTGCAGGACTCTCCGCTTGCAACAAGCAAAGAATTCAGTTCTCACAGGTTTATGCTGCAGTGAATGAATCCCAGTGCTATTAATGGATAGTGAGGCGGTACGGGAGCAAATTACTGTAACATATGCATCGCAGTGCTTTCGCTCAGGTGGATGCGAACACATACGCAGATGGCTTTCTCTCCATATCTTTCTCTCTCTCCCACTTTTCTTTTCTCTGATGGAGTTTGAATGGGGGCTCTTTGAGTGCCTTTATGCTGGATGATCTTTCATTTCCTACTCTCGGTAATCCGGTGCAGGCTCAGACTCAGGGCAGCAGGCCCGGAGGATCTGTGTTGGTGTGTGTGTGTGTGTGTGTGTGCGTGCAGTCCCACGTGGCCCATTGAAGGAGTCCCACAGGATTAACCCACATATCTCTTGACTTGCCCTGCAAAACCATCCTGACACACACATGTACACGCATGCGCACATAATCATACAGCAGTGCATGACAGATGAATGCACATGCATGTGAGAAACATTCATAAATCAGTGTGAGAGCTGCTGAGAAGCAAGTTTGATACTGTAGCACAGTCCTATTGTCTAATACCATATCTATCTATCTATCTATCTATCTATCTATCTATCTATCTATCTATCTATCTATCTATCTATCTATCTATCATCTATCTATCTATCTATCTGTCTATCTGTCTATCTGTCTACTGTCTGTCTTTCTATCATTCTGATCTATCAGTCCATCTGTCTGATTTTTCTCATTATATCGATATCATTTCTGTTTATAATTCATTCTATCTAATAATAAAATGATTATCATTATATAAAGATCTTTATTATAATGAAATTCTGTACTGTTCAATATTATTAAAGTTCAGTTTATGTTGATGAAATAAGGCACATACAGCTTCATGACTGGTAAACAAAATAAAAATAAATTGCAAAAATGCATTACCTTAAATGTGTGTTCAACTGTCAAAGCTGATTGATAAAAAAAATGCATAAATAAAATCTAATACTATAATAATTATCAATTTCTAAAATACTTGATTATAATAAAATACTTTACTGTTCAATATTTCTACAGTTGAATTTGATATGTACTGTTTTTGATAAAAAATAATGCACAAACAGCCTGAGAGAGATGCCACGTAAGACTGCATTCCCTTAAACGTGTATTCAAATGTCAAAGCTGATTGAAAAAAGTTGAAATGCATAGGCAGATTGGAGTCCAGCGGTCGGGGTCAGGTATGTGACGTGTAGGGATGGTGAGTGGGTGTGTCTTGGCTGTTAATGAGCACTGACATTTCCTGTCTCAGTGTGAGTACCTGTGCCCAGTGGGCTGTCAGCAGGGATGGAAGCGTCCTGCTGAGACATGAGTGGCAAGCATACGCATGTGGCTGTTTATGTCAACAGGCGAATGGGAATTCTGGCAGAGCCGAGCGAGTGTGTGGACGGCGAGTATGAGCATGTGGTTGCACCTGTGCCCCAGTGGAGGTGATTAAATGTGCTGTGGTTTGTGCTCTCTCTGGTGCCCTCCTCAGGGGAAACAAGGGAACCACAGCTTGGCAGATGCAGGATGGATTCTCTTCGGTAATATATTAGTATACTCTACTGGATTGAAGACAAATTTATGCCTCAAACAAACATAGAATTAGATTCCCCTTTTTCACCCCAAAAGTGTAAAGTATTCTTATTTTAGCCTATTAATACTTTATATATAAATATTAATATATATATATATATATAGTTTATATTATATTAATACATTTTTACCAAAGCATATATGCTGATAGATATCACAAGGTTCTTCAAGACCACTGTCATAGCATAATATCCACATGGTTAGACACGGTCAGAGATGTAACATGTCACATGGTACGATCATTATGTTCCACCATTGTTCCTGTGAATGTCCATGCGAACACGCAAACTGTCATGTAACCGCGGCTCATGCTGATCTGCAGGTGTCTGGTCAGAGGGTGAGTCAGCACATCTCACTGTGCGGATCAATCCAGCTAACCCTTTTATTTCCTGTAACCTGTGGAGAGGCATCTCTGATTGTTTTTTAATGAACGCACAGTTATATATATGTGTGTGTGTGTATATACAGTATAACTGGTCTGATTGGCTCATATCATCATGATCAACATCATTTTATTTTATGTATCTAAATATGTTTGGGGTTTGGGGTTAGGTTTTTAATGTTTTTGAGAGTTTCTTCTCCAAGGCTGATCAAAAACCACAATATTGAGAAGTATCATTACTATTTCAAATAGGCCTAACTGTTTTAATATATCGTAGCCTAAAATATAATTAATTCCTATCTTTAGATTCACATTATCATACTAATATGCTGATATGCTGCTGAAGGAACATTTCTTGTTATAACAGTTGTGCTGCTCAATATTTATGATAGATTGCATGATAGATTTTTTTTTCAGATCAGAAAATAAAAAATAGCATTTATTTTAAATCGAAACCTTTGTAGAATCACATCTGGACATTTAAAATGTTTGATTTAATGTGCTAATTTCTTAAAAAATCTTACTGATCACTTGCTATGCAGTTTGCTAGGGTGTTCTGGGCGGTTGTTGGGTGGTTTCCTAAATGCCCTTGAAGTCTGTAATTTGTAGATATGGTTCACATATCTCCAAATTTTATTACCAGGCAAAACCGTAAGTCAAATTGATTATAAAATAGCACACCTCTCCTCAACAACTGTCCGTAAACAGTGTGGGATGAGTTATGCACTTATGTTTAAAACTCGGTGGTAAGAGTTTGTTCAAAATGCTTATGATCAGTAGTAGTGACCACTAATTAAATAAAGATTTATTGAGATAACTTTAAACAGTCTGGCATGTTTCATAGCTGTCCAATCAAATGAAAAAAAAAAAAAAAAAGTAATCTTATTTGAATGTACTGTACTCAAGATATCCCCGATACTATTTCAAATTATGTTTAATTCTTTAAAAGACTGGAGCCTTTGCATATCTTTGAGGATTCTGGTCATAATCACTGTCTGTATTTTCTATATAGAAAACATTGCAGCCACCATGAGATTAGGTAAGAGATTGTCTTATGTAAATCTTGTATTCACAGAGATGAGCTAATTTAATTTGTTGGGCTGTAGATGGCTCTGTTTGTCTGGAATAAATGCACGAATTGCTGCATTGTGACTGAAAAGCTCAGACATGAAAGTTAAACCTCTGCGGCTATAAAACTCTGAATATTATTCATAGCACAGACTTCTTATCCTAAGTGACTTTTAGTTTTTTACCATTCCTCTTAGAGCAAGGGCACAGTGGTAATAGTTCATTAAAATGCATTCTAGGGTTTGAACCTAAAACCTTTGAGCTACCAGCATGCCACCCCAATGTCCAGCAATAACTGTAGTGTAATTTTATTACTATTTGCATTTAGAGCACTTAAAGGAGTAGTTCAGCAAAAAATGGAAATTCTGTCATCATTTACTCACCCTCAAGTAGTTCCACACCTGTATGATTTTCTTTGTTCTGTCGAACACAAAGGAACAGTTTTGAAAAACGTCTTTTCGGGTCACATTGTAGGAAAGAAAAAATACTACTAAACTCAACGGTGACTCAAAACCTTTTTTAAATATCTTCCTTTGTGTTCAGCAGAACGAAGAAATTCATACAGGTTTGAAACTACTTGAGGGCAGTAAATGATGACAGAATTTTCATTTTTTGGTATGAGTAAATGCAAATATAGTTTGTCTAAAATTTCTCCTAAACACAGTTATTATATCAGTGGCTACAAAAACAGCCATTACATTGCTATTTCAACTCTGTTCCTGGCTTGGCCAAGTGAATTGATTTGTGATCTGCTCTTTTTATTGCTTGATTTGGCATTGCATGATATAGAATCATATATAGAATCAAATAGAATCTATTTCACGTGGCAAGATAAATGCGACTCTTTTCAGTCAGTTGTGCAGGCCACACTGTAAAATGGATGAGTTCTTGCTTTCAAAATCCTATATGCAAATCCTTCACAGCCTTAGACTGACATGTTTTCTTGCAGCAAGTAGCCTGGTAGATGAAAAGTGTGTTTTTCTTTCACGTCGATATAAAAGAGTGACAAGAAACACCATGTGTGGAAATTTTTGTCATTTGGTTAGTAATGTACTTGTGTCTTCATGCTTCATAATGTGTATAATCAATTCTAATAAACCTGCCTAACTGTGATACATTCTGCTTGCACACATAAAACATACAAACACTCATACTTCTTTCTCTTGCTTTCTGTCCCCTAAATCTCAGAAAGATTGATTATGTGTGATTTTTTTCCATCGAGCATCGAGTTGCAGAGTTTTATCTAAAGCGCTACAAAGGCTAAGACCTTACGCCCACTATCTCTTAAAGTAAATCTTTTAAGAGCTGCACACCTCTCTGCCCTTAGCTACAAAGTTTAAATGACTAAACTGATCTGCAAACACTGATCTCTCGCGTTTTCATTTTTCTACCTCTGTCTTTTTATTTGCTGAGCTGCGTGTAATGGTTTGTGAATAGGGACCAATGCTTGCCCTGTAACAGGAGCGAGAATGCTTTAGAAAACAAACTAATCTATATGCTAATTATTAACAGTGATCATTTGCATTTACATGAAGATATTTTTAAACGGTAGAAGACCCATTTCAGTGATGTATACCGTGTCTACTGAACATGAGTGGTGTGTAAAATTGAAGACGTTTCTTTTATAGTTAGTGAAGATGTCTGCACAGGAAGTGTCCATTGTGGTTTTACTTCTAGCAAAGCTTCATTTTCACTGTCTGTATTAAAATTATTTATTTACAAATGCCGTTTTTACTATTGCGAGGTGACATGCAGCTTTGAATCTACCGGCACTGGCAAACTCATGCTATTGTGCTACAATAAAGCAGTCACGTAGATGGCTTTTGATTGAATTGAGACTTTCAGAAGCATGCAGCGATTTATAAGGAAAGTGGTTTATGTAACACTTCAAATCTATTGAATGCAAAGTTTATTCCAGCAAACAAAACGGTCATGTCTCCACCTGTTTGACAGACAGTAACACAGGTATGCTATTAGCTCATTCAGGTCCTGTAGATTAACTAAGTAATGTTAGCAAATGCTGTATATATTGCTGTTCACAGTTAGCCCATTAATCTATGTATGTTCTAAATACTTGGGTAGTGCATTGGTATAAGGTTTAACCATGCTAATGCTATTCTTTGACATCAAATATGCCAGTTGAATGTTTGATAGTTAGACTGAGATTTGACTTTGAATTTTGAATCAGACCAGGATTGTCTGGTTGTCTGGTAAGAGCTGACATTGCATGTGTGATTTCCAGGCTTTCTGAAACTCACACATCCACACCAAATAATACATTTTTAACAATATTCTTTTTGAATGTCATTCTATTTCAGGGGCCTTTCCCATTTTATCAAACCATTATTAATAACCTCTAAAGTCAAAGGTGTCACACATTTAGATTTTTTAATGCAAATTCGGCCAGTCCAAATGAGTCGCAGCTTTCACACATCATTTACTTTATAATGACACTAACAGTTTTTCTTGGGCTTTCTTGACAGACACACACTGCATTACCTCTGCTTTGTCCATTATGCTAAAAGCACACCTCAGAAATGACTACACTCACACAACATCCATTCCACTTCAACACAGCATAAAAAAGCAGAAAGGCACAGATGGCGGAGCATTTTGTGAGCTTTGCACAAGCATTGAGTGAATGCTGCACCTGTTTATATTTAGCTTCAGTGTGGAGCACTGGGGGGGTGGTAGAATCAAACAGAAAAGGCGTCTGTCTCGCATGGCAGAACCTTTCCTTTTCTCAGCCTCCCCCCAGATTTCATCCTGACCCGCTCTAGCAGTCAAGCAAAGCTGTGCACATACATTTTGTCTGAATTTTGTTAAAAGCAAAGCTGTCTACTTACCACAGAGAGTTTCTTTATGTACTTAACAGCTTTGGAGATTTTAATGGCATAACATCTATGAAGTTACAAGTTAGGACTTATTACTGTTGCCATTACTTTGTAGAAGCCCAAAATAATTGTGTTTAACAGTTTTTGTCTTTTTCAAGTAAGCAATCACATAGGAACATTAACAACTGTTTAGCAATGCCTTAGCACCCACCCAACACGTTTGGATGATGACTTCTGTTTTGGCCATAAATTGCTATAAGTGAGCAATTTCTGATGCAGGTCTCTGTATGCTTTCTGCACCAAAGATCAGCAAACACTACACCCCATGGGATTCCCAATCTACACTGATTCAACTGCTTGTACATCAGCCTGAGTCACCAAACCTCAGTCAATGAATAGAAACAAAACCCTGCAAACAAATACCTTAAAAAGGTATTCTGAAAGTATGTAAGTCTTTATGAAAAAACAAGAAAGGGGGGGGGACAGCAAATTGATAACGATCTCTTATATATTTAAGACTAGTAGAACTATTAACTATGATGCAGAAGGAATTACTGGCTCAATGCTTTAGTGTGTTTTACTATAAAAATATAAAAAAGTTTTTTTTATTTTATAGTTCGTCTAGCAATGCAGTTGGGTTTAACTGGTTTTATGAGATCAGTGTCTATTATATATTCCTAGTGTGCTATTTTGTTATTTTATATATCCATTATAGATTATGCACTGCACAGCAAGAGTTTGCCACGTGTTTCTAAGCATTCTTCTAGAAATGACAATCTAATATGTGATTCATCCAATTTTTTGTGATCCAAATTCAAAAGCAAAATGATTTCTTAATGATCAGTCTCACCCTCCTAAAGCATTGAATTAAATGCTTTGTGACTTTGAATAAACCGGAGCCTCCTGCTGTGGACAGTATTCTGAGCTTGTGTGTCTTACTGGATTTAACAGAGGCTAAATAATTGTGTGTGTTGAACACAGTGGCTTTGAAGAGAGTCAGCAAGGGAAAAGGTCACAGTCTTGGCCAGGACCCAATTATGCTTGCTTGCTCGGCTTGACCAAATCCCTTTTGAATTACAATAGTAGTGTGACAAAGGCAGCAAGAGTCTAAGAGAATGCCAGAGAGGGCAAGTGATGTGATAAATTACATGTAATCTGACTATTGACACTTTAACCTTGTCTACAGTGTTTTTTTCCCCCCATTATATCTCTGTTGTTTCCTTCTACTTATTACATGTTTTCCTTTCATTTTCAGAAGAAAGAATGGCTGTGTTTGACATGCCAGACCCAGAGAGCAATGTCAGGGAGCTTAGGGGATATTCCTCCTCCTGTGCCATCATCCGTTGGATCTCCCCGATTACCGGGCCCAGCCAATCAACAACAGCAGCGAGGGCCCAGTCACCAAGCTGCACTGAGACCTTCCGGCCCTCAGCAGCAAAAGCCACCTGGTGCCCAAGTAAGTGGTCCTTTTTCTCCGGTAAAGCAAGGGGCGCCACAATCCAAGGGCCCCTCTCAACAATGTCTTGCAACTAAGGCTGAGACAGAAAAACGAGATCAAGGCATTAACAAGAAACAAGCTATGTCCAAAACAGAAAAAGAGGGGGACATCAAATCAACGCTAAAAAAGGGAACATCGGATAAAAAAGATGAGAAGAAAAGTAGTGGCATGCAGAAATCTAAACACGATGACGTGAGTGGCCCTCCGTGTCCTCATCACCACTGTCTTTGTCCTTCATAACAGATCACTTCAGCATTCTATGATGGGAATGTTATATGTTAAATAATATAACCAATGTCATCTGTACTCACAATCGGTTTAAAAATTAACAGTCTCAGTGGCTAATTACTATGTCCAGTGCCTGATGGTTACAAGAGGACAATGATGAGTCAACACTTAATTTGTTAAATTTGTCTTATCCATTACAAAGAACTGAAGTTACAAATTGCCTAATGTAACCATTTAATGTAATGTACACTATAAGTATTTCAGAGATATCACGTTAACGTGCATGCCTTGTTTATTTACATCATTAACTAGTATCATTTATAGCATACTATTACATTTACTACAGTGTTCAGGATTTTCAGGATTTAGATTTGCTTTTGACCCCATCCCCTCCAGGTTTTGCATGCTTGTCTAATGTATGCCATTTGCATGTTTTAAATGTTGTGCTTAATAAACTTACTTTGATATGACTTTTTAAACCTTTCAGTTTAATTAAAATGCAGTGTCCTTTGCATTTACAGGATTCCAACAAGTCTAGCACACAGAGCCTGAGTGATACAGGCTACTCCTCTGATGGTATATCCAGTTCCCAGAGTGAGATTACTGGCTTGATCCAAGAGGACTCTATGAAGCTCAGTGAGAGGGGGATTTCTGACCAACGCAGTCCCCCAAGTCCATCTGAACTAACAAAACTGGAAAGTTCAATGCGACCTTTGTTGGAGTCACATACAGCCACTGACCAAGGACAGCATCATGATGGAAGAGACACAGCAGAACAGCAGAGACCTCGATCTCTCTCTATAACACAAGATCAGGAATATGAATCTGACGAGGAAGCATCGGATGATCTCAGTTGCAAATTACGACATGATTATGTGGAAGACAGCAGTGAAAGTGGCCTTTCTCCTTTACCACCTCGACAGAAGAAGTCACAGAAAAACTTGACTGATGAGGAGTTCATGAGGAGACAGATTCTGGAAATGAGTGCAGATGAGGAAGACACAGCAGATGTTGAGGGCCATGTGAAGGCAAAAAGGAGCCATAAACACAGCGGAGATCTAGGAAAAGAGAGACGTCGCCTTACACAGCAATCTAGCAGTTTTGAAGAAGACACTAAAAGCACTGATAGTTACAAATCGGGGGAAGCAGATGACATGATGGCCTCACAAGGTGGTCTGAGACGATTTAAAACTATTGAACTGAATAATACAAATAGCTATAATCGTGACATGGAACTCAGCACAGATCATGACCTCAGGGAGCCTGAGCTTGAGATGGAAAGCCTTACTGGGTCACCTGAAGAAAGGTCAAGGGGAGAATACTCATCAACCCTCCCTGCAACCACACCAAGTTATACCTCTGGAACTTCTCCAACCTCTGTGTCATCAATGGAAGATGATAGTGATAGCAGTCCTAGTAGACGACAAAGGCTTGAGGAAGCAAAGCAGCAAAGAAAAGCAAGGCATCGATCCCATGGTCCACTACTGCCCACCATTGAGGACTCCTCAGAAGAAGATGAGTTGCGAGAAGAAGAGGAACTTCTGAGAGAGCAGGAGAAGATGAGAGACTTAGAGCAGCAAAGGATTCGAAGTACAGCCAGAAAAACTAAAAGGGACAAAGAGGAGCTGAGGGCACAGAGACGCAGAGAGAGGTCGAAGACACCTCCTAGTAACCTTTCACCAATTGAAGATGCATCACCGACAGAGGAACTCAGACAAGCTGCTGAAATGGAAGAACTACATAGATCATCCTGCTCAGAATACTCTCCCTCAATGGATTCAGAAGCTGAAGGTTTTGAAATGGGTTCAAAGCTGTACAAGTCTGGCAGTGAATATAATCTACCCACATTTATGTCTTTGTACTCTCCAACAGAGAAGAATTCTGCTGTCTCCCCATCTGCAGCAGAGAAATCGTTAAAAAGTGCTGAAGAGGTTTATGAAGAAATGATGCGAAAAGCAGAGATGATGCAAAAGCAGCAGCAACGTACACCAGGAAGACAAGGACAACAAAACCAGGAAAGAGTCCTTCAAACTGACAAGAAACATCATTTAGATTCTGGAACAAGTTCTTTGAGTCCAGGTACAAGTCCTACCCAGATCTCAGCTCCAGTTTCATTCTCTGGAAATGATCCTTCAGGACGAGGGACACAAAGAGTGCACGCTACACAACAAAGTCAAGTTAGAATGAGCCATCAAACTTCCAAAGGAAGCCATGTTTCTGGCTCCCAACAGTCTCCCGTTAGACAGCCTGCTCCCACACAGCCTCAAGGAAGACCTGGTGTTCAGGGGAAAATACAGGGTCAAATGCCTGATCCTGGAGCACCCTCCTTAACATCAAAGATGTTCTCATATCTTAAAGGCTCAAGTCCTTCCACATCCCCTTCCACTTCTCCCACACAAAGTCCAACACGTGCCCCTGCACCTTGTACAACTTCTACAGTGGCACCTATTCAGAGCTCTCAGATTCCTCATAGGGCTGGGGCACCACGTCTTTCAAGACAGCAGTCCTCCCAAGACTCCCCTGTTATGGTGATTACATTGGGATCAGGAACTAGCAGTCAAACCAAACCAGTGACAGTGAATTCGTCCACGTCACCTTTATCCTCTCCAACAAAAGAAAGTCAACAGACAATTTATCAGACTCAACATGCAACAACAAAGTCACCCACATCACCACAGAAATATCCAGCTCAAATATCACCTCAACATAGCTTGCAAAGGACACAGATATCAGAAAGAGTTAGTTTAGCTGTGAGCACTGCCACCTCTGCTGGTTCCCAAAGTAGTGGATCTCTCCCGGTGGGAAACATATCCTTGTGCAGAATCTCCACAGTACCTGGTACTTCAAGAGTTGTAGAGCAAGGCACAGTTGGTCCAGGTAGCAATATAGTGGATCTTAGGGCACCAATGAAACCTGCCCCAATTATCATGACAGACCAGGGTATGGACTTAACATCCCTAGCTTCTGATACACGTCGATACTCACTCGATGCAGAAACACCACCAAACCGTCATACTGCTGTACAACCTCTTATTATGAATCTAAATGCACAGGCACAACCTCAGGTGTCAACAACTACACCAACAACTGTAAGTGTGACTGTGGCAGCATCCATGTTCATATCACAGCCAAAACAACCAGTCGTTTATGGAGATCCTTTACAAAATAGAGTCGATTTTGGTCAAGGAGTTGGATCTGCAGTCTGTCTGACCCAGGCCAGGCCAATTATCACAGATCCATCCATTCCAAAGATTGACGCTTGTCTGGAAAACTTAGGCATTCAACAGCAGCAACTTCAGAAGCAGCAACAGAAGCTTCACCAGCAACAAGAGCTCCTCGAGCAACAGCTCCAACAGCATCAACAAAATGCATCTTTTGCCCGGTATAACTTAGCTAATCAAGTGCAGCCAATATTATTAAAGAAAGACTTGGTGGTAAGCCAGAACACTGGTGGAGGAACCCAAACAGCAGTCAGCTCTATTCCCAAGATATCTCCGCTACCACCACCAACATTATCTTGCTCTGGATCTACCACCCCTACACTTGGACATGACATATATGGTGGGGTGGCTTTGGAACTAAAGAACAAGCCTGCTGTAATGAATCTCTCCACAGGAAAGCCCCAGGTAATGATGGTGCAGTTGGATGAGAATAGCATTCAAGGAGGTACAGTGACACAACTTGTTAAAAGAGAGGAGCCTCCACCACCAGTAGAAGTTCTAGATCTCACTGGACAGATAAAACCAGAGAATCAGTTAGCTTGCTGTGACGTTGTCTACAATTTGCCATTTGCAGGTAGTTGCTCGGGCTCTTTTGCTCAGAGAGGAAAAACAGCACCATCAGATCCTTCTGCAGAGCCACCCCAAGCTCCTGGGCACCAAAGCCAACCTGGAAAAGATGGCTACCAAACAGTAAACATACAAGCATCAGCAGATGAGCGCAAATCTTTTACCTTGCCTCCTCCAGGACGACTTCCACCATCAATGTCAGACAACAATTTAGCAGGTTCAAGTGTCCAATATTATCAGAGGACTGACCCTGGGGACCTAGCAGTGGATTTAAGCACTATGAAGCAGGCCTATGAGGCAGGATATCTTGGAATGGGTGCCCAATATGGATCTTACACAGATCTGCGCCATCAAGGAGGTGATTCGGCTCCAGCATTACCTTTGCGAAGATATGGCTCAATGTCCAATATAAATGCAGAGTATAGTTATCTTTCACGTGATCTTGGTGGTTTTCAAGAATCTAATCTTGCACAGTATAGTGCCACTACAGCCAGAGAGATTAGCAGAATGTGTGCTGCTCTTAACTCTATGGAGCAGTTTGGTAGCCGATATACCAGTAATCCTGAGCTTCTACAGTATGGTGCTGGGAGAGCAGGCCCTGCAGGAAGACTTAATCTTCAACAAGGCCTAGCATCTATTAGAGCCAATCTCTTGTATGGTCCTGATGGCAGACCAACAGTACATGGTCAGACACTTACAAATTTAATCAATGCTAGACAAGCTAGCCTAAGGTCTTTGTATTCCCCAGCTGTAAGGACAGCTGATGGCATGATATATTCTACCATCAACACCCCAATAGCCTCCACCCTGCCAATCACCACCCAGCCTGCCCCTGTTCTCAATCCTATGTTAAGAGGAGCATATGGATCTTACCCTTCAGCCAGTGTAACTGCTGTTCCTCTGGCGAGCCTCACCAGGTTGCCTCAAGTCACCCCAAGAATGCCTCTTAATGCCCAAGGACCTTACAGATATCCTCCTCCAAATCGATTTTCAGTAACAGATCCAGATACTTCATCAGGAAGTGTGCCGTCTACTAGTACATCCCAGGAAGCTCCAGTTTACCTGGGCAAACCTACAGTACCTGGCAGTATGTCAACAACTGCATCACCTAAAACTGGTCAACCTATTTTAAATTTGGGTATGCAAGGTGTACAACCAGCACATACTAGTACAGTGCCAGTTCAATCAGTTGGAAATGAACAGGCTCCCTTGTCTCATATTTCAGTAGAAGGTACTACAGCACAACTCCCAATACAGCCCCAAACTCAACCACAGTCATTGGTCAAAGGACAGGAACAAACTCAAACTTTAAGCCAGCCACAGACACAACCTCAAAAATTGACAGTGCCACAAAAACAGTCCCAGGCAATTACTAGAGTTTTTCCAGATGCATCTGCCAGTACCACTATAACTACATCTGCTAATATTGAGAGGGAAAAAGAAGAGGAGCGATTGCGACAACAACAGGAGCAGCTTTTGCAGCTAGAGCGAGAACGTGTTGAGTTAGAGAAATTGCGTCAGTTACGTTTACAAGAAGAGTTGGAGAGGGACCGCATGGAACTTCAGCGGCACCGTGAGAAAGAACATCTGCTCATGCAGCGGGAGATACAAGAGCTACATACCATCAAGCAGCAGGTTCTTCAGCAGCAACAAGCTGAAAGGGAAACCCAACTTGTGATGCAAAGAGAGCAGTTGGCACAGCAAAGGATGCAGCTAGACCAAATTCAGTCCCTCCAGCAGCAACTCCAACAGCAGCTTGAAGACCAAAAGAGGCAGAAAACAGCAGCCATTGAAGCAGCAGCAGCAGCTGCAGCAGCAGAGGCAGCAGCTGCTTCTGCGGCTGCTGCTGCAGCAGCTACGACAGCTCAAGGGGCTATTCAAGGTGTAATGGTTGGTGGAACGACACCTCAAACCATTTCAATTATCTATGATCAGAGTGGTAGAATTATTCCACAAGAGGGACAGAGTGTGCAGATCTTACCATGTGCTGATGGGCAGGTGGTCCAGGCTGTGGTGTCCACTAGGCCTCTGCCCAGCTCTTCTTCAGAGATGTCGCTTAAAAATAGTGAAGATCAGGGAGATGTTCGGATTATGAAGAAACAAAACTCTATGCCTCGTTTAAGGAATGGCTCAGAGGATGAGTCATGCAAAAGAATTGCAGATTGCAGTGTCCAAACTGATGATGAAGACACAGAGGATAAACTTATGTCTCGTCGTCGCAGAACTAGACGTATAGCAGACTGCAGTGTTCAGACAGATGAAGAAGACCAAGGTGAGTGGGACAGTCAGCCAATACGGCGCAGACGTTCAAGGTATTCTAAGCACTCTGAACCAACCGCAGAGACTAAGAGTGATGCATCTAAATCTAGCATTGCCATTCAGACCTCCAATGACTCTTCATGTCAGACTGAGTCAGACCAATTGGGTAGAATCTCTCCAGCCATCCACATTACCATGGCTGAAACATCAAAGGTTGAACTACTTCACTACATATCTGCTCCAGAAAGAACCCATAAGGGAGAGAGTTTAGCCTGTCAAACTGATCCAGAGGCACAATCCCAAGGAGTTGTTGCTCCTCAGCTTAGTGTTCCCACTACTGTTAGTCCCTATTCCACTAGTCTGCAATTAGTTGGTGCCATGCCAACCAAGTTTGAAAGGAGAAAGCCAGACCCATTAGATATTGGATACCAGCAAGCTCAGCAGCACAATGAATCTCCTTCCCGTCAACCTCCCAAATCTCCACAAGTGCTGTACTCTCCTGTGTCTCCGTTGTCTCCCCATCGTATGATGGAGACTACCTTTACTTCCAGTGAAAAGCTTAACAAGGCACATGTAACTCCCCAACAAAAAGCCTTCACTGCAGAGTCACCACAAAGGCATCAGACTATTCCGAGGCCCATAAAGAGTGTTCACCGGTCCATGTCAGATCCTAAGCCTCTCAGTCCAACATCAGAGGACCCAGCCAAGACCAAATTCTCCTTGTACCAAAGTCAAACCAGCCCAGCAAGCCAGGTATGAAATCGTTTCATTACTTGCAAAAATGTTTTATTACTATACTTTTCTTTTGTTGACTACAAAACTACAGCTTGTTCACATGAAAAGCAATATAAGTCAAATATTCTAAAATAAATATAGTTATTTAGTTATTTAAATATTTTTTAACTTGCCATTCATTCCCTGCTTTATCTTTACCTTTACACACACACACACACACACACCGAAAAACTGCTATATCTGGCAAAGCCTCAGAAATGCTAGAGGGTGGCACAAAGTGTAGGCATACTGGGTCAGCCCTGCTGTCTTCTGGCTTGTCAGCAGCTGGTCAGAGAGGACTGAGTTTTGCATTCTCAGTTTGATTCCTATCTAAGGAATGCTCAGGCTTGTGCATTTAAAGAACTGTACACCAGCTAAAAGGAAGCTATATTTAACTGAATTTCTTAAATGGATTATTTAACTTCACATTACCGTAGGTATACATATGTTTTTTGTCTTTGTTGTTTAATATTTTAATGTTTATTTCTTGTAAACTAAAAACTAATTCTTTTGTTAACTAATATGTTAGGTACACCAAAATTGTTACAGCTAAATAGGACTGTAGCCATTTTTATACATGTATAATATATTGCCTAATTGATTCTGAAACCATTAGTCATTTATAAAACAGTATCATGGATATATTTATAGCTGGTTTACAAAATAGATGTTTAGTTTTTGAGTCTGCTTGCAATATATTGTACAATAGTGGTTTACACAGTGGTACACTGTGATACAACTGCGTCTGTATGCAGTATGTGGTTTTGACTGCTGCCATTTTAATTAATCTCTCAAACTTCTGCTTTCCAGATATCTGCCTTGCAGCAGCAGAATGCAATGATGAGAAAGGTGAAGAGAACTCTCCCCAGTCCCCCTCCGGATGAGACACCTATACCGATTGTAACACCAGCAATTCCACATATATACACTTCTCCCGGAGCATCCCAGAGGGTTTTGCCACGTCCTATGCAAGGTGCAATCAAGGCAGGCTTGCTGAGTGAACTGAAAGCCGTAGAGCAAGAGTCCACCAAATTGCGTAAACAACAGGCAGAGTTAGAGGAAGAGGAAAAGGAGATTGATGCTAAGTTGCGATGCTTGGAACTAGGCATCACTCAGCGCAAGGAAACAAGGTTTAAAGAGAGAGAGAGGCGAGAGTTTGCATACTTGCGATGCGTGGGGGATGCACGTGACTATATGTCAGACAGTGAGCTGAATAATTTGCGACTAGCTGGGGTAGCACCAGGCACCTATGAAGAAAATGGAATGTTGTCACGCCCAAGTACAGCACCTCTTAACCAGTTTACTACTGATTTGAATGCATCTCAGTACCCTCCTACTTCCTCATATGTTCCATATCAGTATCCACAGGCCCAGCCCACACCCACACAACCACCCACTGCTGCCTATCAGCAGATTGGGTTTCAGACAACCCCATACCCAACCTCCTCACAGCCTCAGCCTGGAACCTTCCAACCTCATCCTCCTCAACCTTCATCCTATCAGACCCCAGGGCCATACCAAACTCATAGCTATGGTCAGCCTACTTATGAGTCTGATCTTGGTTTGCAGCAGCCCAGTCACCAGGGATTCCAACCACCCCCTGCACCTTTACCAGGACAGACCCTACCTTATCCTGCACAGAGCATGTCCTTCCAACCCCATGCAGACATGCTTTCTGCCCATCAAAGGCCAAGGCAAACCTCTCTTGCTGATCTTGAACAGAAGCTACCCACAAACTATGAAGTTATCAGTAATCCTTCAGTTCCAATAGCAACATCAGCTCAAGAAACTGGATTTAGTGGTGTCTATTCCTCACCCCTAAACAATGCTTATGGTCAGTATCGCCCCTCTGACCAACCTCTGACTGAACGTATCCCAAGTCCATCATCAGGATATGTAACAGATGGTGTCTATGCCACAAATCTAGAACAAAATATCCCCAGAAATTATGTCATGATTGATGATATCAGTGAACTTACAAAAGAAAACATGGGGTCCGCTGACATGTCACGGGTAGGTTACGGAAATGAGAATGGCCCACGTGGACCAACTTATGGCAACGGCTCTGAGAATTTATATGGAAGAACTTCAAATACTTATCAAAGTGCAGTAGACAGCCATGGACATACAAGCACCACTGTAAGTGGTGGTACGGGCTATTATTATGATGACTATAAGCATTCATCCCGTAGCAGTGGGGGAATGGGAAGCCAGAAACACTCGTCCAAAAATCTGGCACCTGCTGTTTCATCCAAACGTAGCAAACACAGGAAGCAAGGCATGGAACAAAAGATATCCAAGTTCTCTCCAATCGAAGAAGCTCGAGATGTAGAGTCTGATCTAGCCTCCTACACCATGACAACATCAACAGGTGGTAGTTGCACTGTTGTGTCCAGGACTGGAGTGAAGAAGAGTTATGATCAACAGAAGTACTACGGATCAAGAGAGGCTTTGGAAGAGGATGATCGTCTTTATGGATCTGGACGATCAAGATCAACAGGTTATGGCATGGATAAAATTTCCTCCAGAGATTCAAGTGGTTACCGAAGTAAGTCTTATGAGAGGGATGCCATGGAAAGATCACAGAGGGGCACACATGGTCGTAGTGGCCGTCCTTCTATGCGTACACAGAACTCCGAGGAAGAGAGCCCTCTGAGTCCTGTTGGAAAGCCCATGGGAATTGATCGTGGCTCTGTGCCAGATCCGCATGATGTACGGAATCAGTATGGCTCCAGTCATTCCTTACCAGATGTACAGGACCACCATATAAGGGATATGCCTAAGAGTCATGTATATAAGCCAGATGACCCTTACCTTGCAGATGACATGCACTGCGCTGTCTCAGACAGTGAAGGTAACTGGTGCTAAATTTTAAAAACTGCTTGTTAAAATGCATTCAACAATTAAAAGCTTGCATGCCAATGATCTTGTTTTGAAGGCAGAGAGAACACAATATTGGACTACTGTTGTATGTGAATGCTGTAATCAGTGCATGAAACCAAATATGCCTTTTTGCATGATCTGCATGGTGTGATTTAGATGTCAGTACATTTTGTCTTTTTTTGGTTATTTTTGTTGATGGCTGTTTTTGTTGGCTTGCTTTTCTTTTTCTTCAACAATTGTTTGGGGGATTTGAGCATTGCATGGCTTCATTGGGTTCATATCCAGTTTTTGCCACTGACATGTCCTATAGCGCAAAGTATTGACTTTCTCCCTTAATTTCCCAAAAAGCCTATCATTTGGGTCAGGAGGAGACAGACTGGTTTGAAAAACCACGTGAACAACGGTCAGATCGCTCTAGACACCATGGTAGTGGAAGTCACTCATCCACTAGCAGGAGGAGCAATGTAAAGCACACTTACCATGATTATGATGAGCCTCCTGAAGAAGACTTGTGGCCACAAGATGAGTACGGACATCAACGGCATTCCTCTTCCACCTCATCTCGAGAACACCGTCACCATGGCAGCAGTTCAGGAAGACACTCTTCTTCCCGTCATTCATCAGATGATCCCAGGTCATCTCGTTCTTCACGATCACATCCAAAAGATCCTTCCACCCGCTCAGACGGCCGGGTCACTTCATCCTCCATACAGAAAAGATCCTCAGATCCACGATCTGCAAGCCACCGAGACTCAGGTGACTATTCCCGTGACCCATCAAGCCACCACCATGGCTCAAGTGGACAACGGGGGCAGAGACAGCCAGGCTCATCGAGGAGGCAGGAGCCCTCTTCAGGTTCAAGGTCACAGCAGGGTCTTGGAGAGCAGCAGCCACAATCGCAGCAAGGACAGCAGCGATCTACAGCAGGCCAGCAAATCTCTGCCAAGCAGACAGGGCCTCAGCCGCCTGAGACAGGGCAGCAAGGACAGCAGCAACTGGGACAGACAACTCGAACACAGCAGCAGCCACCACCACAGCAGCAACCCGGGCAACAGCCAGCAACCACAATGGGAGCGACTCAGTCCACAACCACAGCTGCTAGCATGGGAACAGGTACAACTCAGCAACAATCTAAGCCAGGTCAGGCTCCAGCACAGGCAAGACAACAGCCAGGAGGACCATCCACTGCCCAGCCAGCTGCTGCTATGGTGAGTTTTCAAAAATCTCTTGGTACCTGACCATTTATGCAATTTTTAATCTGTTCCTTTAGGTATGTTTTACATTTAAACTTTTCACATTTGGTCAAAAGTGTCATGTATAACATTGCCTTTCAAATAAAGTATGGCTGACAACTACATTTTGTAAATTAGATGATGTATAACATTGCCTCCTCATGCCTCTATACAGACAAAACCTGACACAGCAGCGCCTGCTCCTGCACCAACTCCTGCAGTTGCTATTGGATCAAAAGCTGCACCACAGGCTGCAAAAACACCCCAGATTCCTGCCACAGGAATTGGTAAATGGAAATAACTCTGCTAATTAAGAGTAATTAGTATAGCTTTATTTTTTTTTAGCAAAATAGGGAACATTTATTCCTTGTGTATGATCTAAGAACAAGATCACTTTGGTCTTTGTCTTTTCAGGTTCGAAGGCAGCACCCCGGCCAGGGGGTATAGGCAGTGCTGCACAGCAGCCTGCCGAAGGGGAAAATGTTCTTACAAAGATCCTGCAGGGAGGAGCAGCGGAACAAGCTGGAAAATTAGGAGATGGTATGGAACTGTAAATCATAAGCAAACGATATTTTGGTAAAAGGTAGAGAGAGATGGAGTTATGGAGATTGTGACGTCTTGAATAGTAATTATCTGCCGTTTAGCAGTTGCCTGTCTTTCACAACAGCTTGCACAAAAGTATGATTAGTATTAGTATTATTACAAGGATGCCCTGGGTTTAAATGAAAAATGTTAAAGGCCTAAGTAGAACGGTGATCTTAGTAATTCTTCAATTCCTGATACTCCTATTTAGGATTAAATCTATAGCCTCGGTGTTTGCAGCCCAGTTTGTTTATGATATACCACTGTAACCTTAATTGTGTTTTTACTTTGGTCATCTTTCATACAGCTGTATCTGCTCTCGGGAAGAAGTTTACTTCATTTTGGTGATCATCTGATAGGAAGGTGAGAAAACACTTTTTTTTAATGAATCTGCTGAAAAGCTTAATGCTAGTTAGTGCTAGATTGGTCTTAAAGTTTTTTGTTTTCTGTTCCTCAGGCATTAGTTGGGGTGACTTGAAGTTAGAACTGGAAAAACCTATGAATCTGCTTCTGCAATTTAACATCTCTAGCTGAGGGCGGGGTACACCTGAGGACACTGGTGAGTATTTAACTCACTTTACTTTAGAACTCAAAACAAGTATAAACATTCTAATCCCAAACTTAATTCTGTCTATTACTGTATAACACTATGACAAACTACCATTTTAACTTTGCTGTCAGTGTATGGTTTCATTGCTTTGTGGAAGAGAAACCAACTGATTCTTTAAGAAATGTGCAATAACTACTGCTGTAAAAAATGCTGACCTGCTGAAAAAGTGGAGGACAGAGCATTTCCTCTCTTGCTGGGTTTCAGTGGTCACGCACACACTGTAAAGTTTCAGTATAGCGACAACCACATTTAAATACAGGTGTAGATTATTGTTTCGTTAATGTGAAATAGAACTAATTATTTTAAAATTGTGATAATTGACACCTAATAGTAACCTTAGCAATGTTATTGTGTCTTGAACGTATGGTATCTGCTTCTTTTTTTATGTTAGTTATGTTACAGGGACCAAAGACTTATGTTCACCATCAACAAAGCAATATTGCTTTGTTTATGTTCACGCTCTAGAAGGGTTGCCATGTCCACTTATAATAAGCAATGCTTATTAAGTGTTTTTGGACTTGTTGATTAGACTCATAAAGTGATCCAGTTTATGGAGTCAATAAAGTAGGGTGGGTGCATGTCACAATGTTTTGTAGTTTACTTCCGAGATACAGGGTCTGTATGTTAGCGAGTTAATTTGGTTGTAGAATGTGGTTGTCACTGCCTTACATTACAACTGTGTGTGTTTGTGTGTGTGTACAGAACAGGATTAAGCATTGAAATCATTTGAAATCAGCAGGTAAACTGATGACCAAATTAAGCTGTATTGTGGACTTGAGGACAGTTATGCCACTTTCTCTATACTAATGTCAAAAGCACTGATAAGCTGACCCGATTAGCTGAAGCGTTCGGATCTAACTTTTCGCTTTTCAGCATGGTTGAATTGGGTCAGTTAAAGTGGGCTATAATTAGCAGGCATCCGGGCAAAGCTCAGTCATCTTTGTGCTGAAAATATAAAATAAATATTCAAAACTGACCACATCAAATGAAATGACACTGAAACGGTAATGAGAATGTGAAAAAAAATTACAGTAATTATCCTTGTATTCAGCAGTGTGATTTTGTAGAGAACTTGACTAAAATTGAACTGCTTATTCTCTGCTGAACATAGCCAGTGAGACCATTGATTTACTTTAATTACCATATTTCACCAGTTTCTTAATCTACCTGTGGTGTGTCTCCTCCTTATACTGTCACTGGTATAATATCATGGTGACTGTTGTGGTCTTTTACTGTCAGCGGGTGTGTTGCATGTGCAGATCCAGAGAAAGGATTTGGTTTAGTGGCTCCTTAAATCAAGGCTAATCTGATTCAACTCACAGCTTACTATCCAATCCAGTCCAAATCCTGCTCCATGCATTGGTTTGGTTTACTAATGCAGTTACAATTGAAGGTGTGGTTGTGTCATTCTAGTCACAATATACCCACAATATAATAAACCTCTAGATATGATTCTGCTACTTCTCTCATTTTAAGTAGTGCACATGTCTTGCTGTATACCATGCTATACATTGCATGCATTTTCTGCTATAGTTTGAGCTAGTTTCTTCAAATTTATAGTGAAAATGTGACATTTGGTCTCAAACCTTGCCCTGAAACCTGCAGATCTGAAAGATGTCTGATTCTGGTACTTAGACTTTTTCTGGTGTTGCTAGTCTGAGAAATTCGTCCTCTTCTTTCCTCTAGTGGCTAAGAAGAGTAGTGCATTGTGTAACCCTCAACAACACAAGTAAACTGGGCCAGTGTTTTGATGGTTCAAAACGGATTTTGTGAACGTTTGACTAACCCTGCACTCTAAATACGCAGTGAAAATACCAAATATTGTAATATTTCTTTCTTTCATCTCTTCTCCAGATGTATCATCCAACCTTGAAGTTTCAATGAAAACATTTAGACAGAATTCACAGGCACGGCCTATCTGAGGATATCTGCGTAACCAAACGAACATGGAGACTAAAGCTTGTCCAGAGTGTTTCCATAGTTTGCTGTTGAAGCGATTACAATTCCCAAAATGCCAAACCGCCTGGTCCATTTCAGGTTTTCACGTTTCAGGTTCCCTTGACATAATCTATGCTCAGGTGACCCTCCCTTATCTAAAAACAGCATGAAGATGTCAGGCAGCTGCAGTTCTTAGCTTTTTGCAGTCCTAATGAAGACTTCTATGCCCAGACTCGAAGAGACTGTAGCAGAGAAGGAGAACCTTACAAAGGCTTCGAACAAACTCTGTTTAAAGCGTATGCCCGATTTCTAAGATCTTGACATTCCAATATGGCGATGATTGACCCTCTCTATGAATGTTTTTGTTTCTTCCTTAACCTTTTTGTCACGTGTGTAATGAATGCAAATGTGTAAACCGTGGACATGGAATGCACGCACAAAAAATATATATGTATACATATATGAGATATATATGAATCCATATCTAGACAACTTTCAGAGTCTCTAAGGGTGAAGCCATGTGCACCTTGTGTAAAAAGCTGGTTATTTAACGTAAAACTATCGGTCAAGTGCAGAGGTCAGTAATATCAGAATGTTAGCATAGTCTTGTTCGTCTTTTCTCAACCATTAAGCCATTGCTACCCTATTACATATATTTTATTTTTATTTCATTTTATTTATTTGCTTTAGCTTGTTATCAGTTTTGCCTAATTTTATTTTAAATTACGAGCCTTACTAATATTTTTTACTTGTATACCTCACATATTTTTGTAAAAGTTCCATATCATCCTTACTTGATTTATTTTGCACAACTGTATACTGCTGAACATGTACATATCTCTCGTTAACACTGCTAATGTAACATATTGATTTGTGTATTTATGGATTTATATTTCTGGTTTTTCTTTGTTTAATGTTTGGTATTATTATTTATACCTTCACATATATTTTTCGGCATTATCGATCATCTAAACTGTTAATAATATACATAGTTGTTTTTTCTCCCTGAAGCAATAGCATGCTAGTCCATACAGAGCACAATTTCTTTGCTGAAAGTGATCCGCAAGCATTCAAGTTTCTCATCGCAGATCTGATTGTCGTACATAGACAGGTAAAAAATAAGTTTCTACGAACCCCAACCAACTACACCATCACCCTCGCGCATCCAGAAGTTCCCAAAAACACATTTACTGGTACGTAGATCCACCTAGGAATAAATTTTGAACCAATTTCAAATGTTCTATGCAATAATCCATGTAAAACCATTCCCACTTCAGCGTCCCTCACCACGATGGGTTCAAATACGACTAGGGACAGTTTGTATTTACCTTGTATGTATGAACATATCAAACTACTTTCTTTTTATTTTAACGGCATGTTTATGAAAGCCCTCGTCTTCCCTAGTTTTCAGGGAATCTGTTGCCAAAGGGTTAACTGTGTGGACTGTTGGTCTTGGGCATCCACCATCTCTGTTGCTTGCAGCATGATTCTGCTCAGCTCTCTTTGGCTCCTTGTAGTGCTGTTATTCGGTCTTCGTGTCTGCAGTTTGATCAGGTGACAAGTCGGGCACACAGCTTATGCACTCGTTATTTCGTCTCCTTCAACAGGAAATGTCGTTTCACATCCGTGTCCGGTTGCAGATTTTATTGTGTCCACACTGAACTCACATCAAGTGCACGGTCAGGTCGTTGCGCAATGTATATCTGTGATGCTTGAGAAAACCGACAGATGGAAAACACAGAACACGTCAAGTAAAATCGTACAATTTGATGATGTCTTCACAGTCAAAACTATGCTTCAGAGAAGATTCAAGTAAGCAGACTTGCCGTAAGCGTGATCAATGTACAGTATGTAGCATGAATTCATCTCCATGCCATTTATATGAAAATCAGGGCATGCACGTGGAAAGCACAAACTGTCCATCACCATTCGAGTTAGGTAGGATGCACTCGTTTGAATGTGCCACGAGGTGCGTTGATTAGAGGTGAATCTTTTCCTTTTGATACTGGAATGCTTTTTAGGCAATCACGACTCTATACCGAAGAATAATAACTCTTCTACATCACTGTTACCATGGAGATATTCAATAACAAGTGCATGAGCCAAAGTTGCCACCACAAAAGCCGGCCACAGTGATAGATAGAAATACTCAAACATGGACATATCCACACATACAGGCATGTGCACGCACACACACCCACATACACAGATGCACACACACATAAACACACTGACAAACTGTCGCTGTAAATAATGACTTTGGTTATTTTGTACAGTGTTTAAATATCATGAGTAAAATGATGGCCGTCTTGTGCAACTTCACGCCGGCCTTGCTGCCAACCTTTTTGTGCTTTTGTGTATAAAAGAATAATGATGATTGTTGTTATTATTATGAGAAAAAAAAAAAATCATAGTATATGTTGCTGGCTCTCAATGACTGTTGACTACAGTGGAAAAAATGTCAAACTTACAATCTGAAATCATTTGGTCTGTGTAGGGATTCTGTATTGTGTTTATTGAATTTAAATACAGTGAAAAATATGTAAGTGGCTTCCATCCTGACTGTGCCAGAAAAGAGGGTTCAGAGTGATTTAACGGATGTATTATAAATTCAATCGGGAATTGGGAAAAACAACATGGAAAAAAAAGAAAAACGTTCTCACAAATGAAAATTCACTCACTGTTGTAAGTGCAATGGGCTAAATGTGAGTCCAGTATTCATTGTGAAATATTGTGTTCTTTTCAATGTATTCCTGTTAAAAAGATAAATTTTGGTGCATCATGTCATGTAATGTGATTATGAAAATAATGAACCTGCAATTTGTTTCCAGAATGGAGAAGAATAAAGACAAAGTTAAAATTTGCACGGTCTCGTTTATTGGTGTATTTTACTACTTGCAGGAAAATGGCATTAGGGAGAAAAGATATGTCATCCTCTTTCTTATCCCAAGCAATTTTATTTTTTTAATAGTGTCTGCAAGCATAATTATGTATTGTTCATACTTGGGGTTAAAGGAGTCAGGGGCGTCGTAATTGGGTGAAAAGTGGGACTAAATTACCAGTGGGAGGGCCCCTGAGGAGTGAAATTTTATTTTCCTTTAAATATAAATTTAAGATTACAATAAATGTTGTTAACTAATGTAAATGCTAATATTTAGGGTAAATGCATCAGTTGATTGATGTATTAAATGGTGTCGTAGGTAGTTGGTCACATGGTCACTGTTTGTGCATAGGGCCCAGAATTTGGTGCTACGTCCCTGGGAATAGTTCTCATAGTAATTCAAATGACTTCCTAGACAGACTTCAGTTAACTGCTTGTGAAGTGCAAATACAAATGCAGTGCAAGAGTCTATATATGATGTTTTTTTTCTCCAGTGAAAAAGCATTTTTCACATGAATCAGGAGAGAAATATGCACAGATCAATTTCCATATAAAAGTGAATACAGTTTTAAACTAATTAGATTTAAAAAAAAAATAATAATAATAAAAAAAAAAAAAAAACATGAATCTTATCACTTCATAAGATGTGAAGTGAAGGACTGGAGTTGTGTCGTTAATTACTGTGATGTTTTTATCAGCTGTTTGGACTAATTCTGACTGCATCCATTCACTCAGGATTCATTGGTGAGCAAGTACTAAATGTCTCCAAATCTGTTGTGATGAAGAAAAAAATCATGTATGGAAGGTGAGTGCATTTTCAGGAGGTTGTATTTTTGTGTGATCTATTCCTTTAAGAGTTTGTTTAAAATCCCTAACCCTAAGTATTACACCATGGTTATGTAACTCCTCTCACACAATTTGCGCTACAGATCATTGTAAATGCAAATCATGTGTAATTTCCTGATTAAATATCATTAGATATGATCAACATTGCAGTTTGCTCTGGCCTGATCACATCTGACAGATGTTAAAATCGATTGATCCCAGTCTTGTTTTCGATTTGAAATGATGGAAAAAACATTTCCCTGCTCACAATGTAAAAATTGTTTACAAATTTAATTTTGAAACAACATTATTTGGCAAAAGGAAGGGGAAAAAAACACTTGAAAGATGCATCGATGCAATGTTTGACAAGACCTCAAGGTGTCATCAGAAGACCATTGTCTCAACGTGAGCTATAACGACTAGAAAATGAGATAGCTGTGAAATACAGAGTCATTTTTGTTGTTTGAAATAGACTGCGAAATAGACTGTGATTTGGTTTGAATCAAAAAATCGTAATCACTGCCTTGTGCTCTTGTAATTAAATAATTTCCCCAAAGGCCACAGACAATTGATTTTGAAGACAACACAAAATTTACGAACAGAATTATATCTGCAAAAAAAAAAAAAACTACTTCATATCGTTGCGTAAGATTAGTGGAACGTTTGGAGGAAAGGTGCTAAACTAAAAAGAGAGCTCAGATCTCGACTTGCTTCTGTTAATGGGCCTTATGATGTGTGTTTGTTTAACTGTGGAGTCTACGTGTTTTCTTGTCCACCCACTGTCACGCACGCTTACCGTCAACATTCGCTAAATCCCTCCGCACCAGGACGGCTTGTAGCGCGTAAAGGCGCTGTGAGGAACCATTACTCACATCACCGAGGGACTAACTGAGCTGGTTGGTAAGGCTGAGTCACGAATAGGCTAATCAAGTAACCACACTGAAATTAACATTAAGTTTCAAAAGAAACTGTCACTAAGACATTTAAGCTACCTTATTTTGCATATATTTGATCAATACAATTCTGAACACTAGGCTGAATGGATTGAATGTCTTGCCATTCTGTTTCCAGAATGCTTAAAAGGATCTTGCTCTCCTCTTGTATCGAGCTTGTATCCTCTTTTAATGCATCGGCTCTCTTCTTTTTTTAATAGTCAAAGTCCATGTCATTGTGTAGACGGAGCACTGGCAGTCTCCACCCGTAAGCATCACGTCTAGAGCCAGAGCTGGAGGGGAAGTCTGTGACAGTCAGCCAATCAGAAATCACCGGAGGCATCAAAGCCAATTACAGCAGGGGTCACATGACCACACTTGGCCGCATATGATTGGCATGACCGCAGACGGTGAGTGGCTCATCCGTCAACTTCATGCAAACTTCTTAGATGTGACCTTCACAGAATTCATAATGAGAACAGCAGTTATTGTAAAGCACTCTTAACTTCTAAATGGTTTGAAAAATTCAAAATATTCAATATAACAAGCAGAAGACAAATACTTGTAGGGGACAGAATAAAAGATTACAAAACTACTAACAGGGACAGGACGACTGGTTGCAATCAAGGGAAAGATGAATGCGGTATCCTGGACGAAAACCTTCTCCAGAGTGCTCAGGACCTCAGACTGGGCCGAAGGTTTACCTTCCAACAAGACAATG
>JAUMHP010000060.1:5982397-6001038 GCA_032361065.1 Enteromius trimaculatus
CCAACCTGACAGAACTGGAGAGGATCTGCAAGGAGGAATGGCAGAGGATCCCCAAATCCAGGTGTGAAAAACTTGTTTCATCTTTCCCAAAAAGACTCAGGGCTGTATTCGAAAATCAAAAGAGTGCTTCTTCTAAATACTGAGCAAAGGGTCTGAATACTTAGGACCATGTGATATTTTTCTTTTTTAATAAATCTTCTGCCAATATGGGGTGCTGAGTGTACATAAATGAGGGGAAAAATGAACTTTACATGATTTTAGCAAATGGCTGCAATATAAAAAAGAGTGAACATTTTAAGAGGTCTGAATACTCTCCGTACCCACTGTATATATATATATATATATATAATACATTTGTATGTATATATATTTATATATATATATAAATATATATACATACAAATGTGTTTGTGTGTGTTTGCATAAAGGCATTTTTGTGGTAATAGTCTCTGTGTGTTTGTGTGTTGGGCTGGAGGAGGTTATAACTTAACCTTGTTTTAACCCTTGGTTTAGATCTCTCTTTATAGGCAACACTGCTCTCAAACTAAGCTTAAGAACTGGTAATACCGTGCAATACAACACAAGCTACATACATTAATGACAACGCCTCATGTGGTCGACGCGTGTCTCGTCTTTATTTGTCTTGGCCCTTTAAATCTGAAGCTCATTTGTGAGTTCGGAGGCGGAGATTGTGCGCGAGTGTCCAATAAACGAGCGGAATGCTGATGCTGGAGTGGATGCAGGACGCGGGACGCTGATGCTGGGTGATGACCAGCACAGTGATGGAGCGGCGACGACGCTGAAAAGGTAACGGAACGTGATCTAACGACACACTGGCATCCATTCACCCCAGCTAGGTGGGGTTTATATTAAAGGAGCAAAATTTAGGTCAGATTCATCGATCTGAGCTAATTATATTATTTTAGAGTGATGAGAAATGAGCTTAAATCCGACGTAGTATGAACGAGATGAAGCGTCGCCCGATGCTGTTTCAGTAGCATTTGCTTTAGGATCAATGCATATGGTTTTGGTTCAATATATGAACACTCGTTCACATTAGTGTTAATTTATCTGCATAAACGGTTGATATTTTCTGCGTGAACGTTTCTGTGTGCGGTCTAAATGAGAATAATTCGATGTTAATGTTAGAAATCACACTTCTAAGCATATTAATATTGACTACAACTATCTTTTTTATTTCAATTTAGGTGCATTACATTTTCAAATGTATATTGGATTTGGTGGGGTTTTTTTTTCAATGATTGCTTCTCAATTAGGAAAAACATAGGCATGTATGAGCTGTCAGCCTCTAGGAGTGATTTTTGGGGGATGATTGACATTGGTGAAAGCCAATCAGAAAACAGATGTTATCCGCACAGCCAGTGGCTGAAGGGTGAGGGAGGGCTTTAACATGCGGCTTCTATCTGATCTTCAGAAGATGAAGAATTTATTGGTGTTTAAACAGTGTTTCTGGCAAGCCTTGTTACAAGGGGCACTGTGTAATACTTTATCACAGTGTGACCCGGTGTCTGTCTTTTTGTGCTACCTTGTCAGATTTTACTTCCTCCCATTAATAAAGTAAGTACATCTGGAAGCAATTGAATTTTATATCATGAACTATCACCATTGCATCAAAATAATTTTATTTGGTATTTTATTAAGATATAATTGAGAACATCAGTTTGTTTTAAACTTGTACATTTGGTGGAATTTAAAAATGGGCCTGGAAATATAATGGGAATCTTGGTAGAGAATATACATTTTTATGGAAATATGAATTGACTATTTTTGTGTGTGCACTCTTTAAAAATGATTTTAAAATAGCCTTAAACCAGTATTTAGCAATGACTATATATGGATTAATTTGTTAAAAAGGTGCAGGAACTGAAGTTTTTTAAGGTTCACTTAATAATTTTTTAAAAACATTTAATCACATACTGAATGCCAGTAAGTGATCTGCGTCGAATTGTAGTGATAGACTTATGCCGAATAATATTTTTTATCAGGATAAGGTCTGTGAAAAATGTATGCTTGTACAAATGATTGACTTAAGCTGAACTGAATGTGTTTAAACCACGCACTTCATGGCTTGGTTAACTCTCATTCCATGCAACAAATGTATTGCTTGGCCAGTTTCTTTTTTACCATGTGATGTTATTGAAGTCTGGGTGATTTGCCCTTCTTGGCTCTATGCACACTGTTTTCAGCATCAGAGTGGGTGGCAGAGAGAGAGTCAGTGGCTTGTGATATTCACCCTGCCACCTTGATTAAGCCATTTATGCCAGAGAGCAGCTGGCTGCATATATTACTGACCAAAAAAAGCTCTTTCTGTCATTAATTTCTCATTCAGAAGTTTCTCTGCTAACATTAATCAGCTCAGTCTCTGTTAGCTACTTCAGTTGAGACCAAAAGCAGCATTTGCTTGTTTCAATAATGCTGTTGGCAGATACTTTCATCCAAAATGACTTGCAGTGCATTCAAAGTTTATGTCTTATCATGTGTTCCCTAGAAAGCAAGCCCATGAACTTGGTGTCAGAACAGGAAATGAAGCTTCAGAAAGTGTAGTTTAATTAGTGGTGTTTCCTAAGGCAAACATCATATGGTAGTTCATGCCAAGGTTTAGAGGTTTGAACTAAACTCTGGGCATAACTCTATTGTGCTACAGGCGTGAATGATACCTCAAATTGAGAAACTTATATACTGTAGGAGAGGTGTTATTTTACACCGGAATTGACTTAGCCTGCATCAACTCTGTAAAATTGTTTATGATTTTCACAGAGAAAAATTTTTTAGAAAATGCTACAGTAGACACTTGTTTATCGATCGACTCTTAAGTGTCTTACCACATACGGTTGCATCAGATTGGTGTTTTAAAGTAAAAGTACAGATCACAATCCATTCGGGTACTGAAATTAAAAAAATGACAAAATCCCGCGGCGCTAAAATTTGAACGCTGTTGAGCAGATTCCTAAAGAGTGCTGATTGGTCGTTGTGTTCACGTGTTCAGCTGTTTTGATTGGCTACAATGATCATCACTTCAAAATACATGAAGTATAAATAATTTACTTAATAATACTTTTTGTATGACCCTTCAAACTATCCATATTAAAATATTGTTCATGTGTAATTGACGAGCCATTTGCTACGGTTCAATATGTGGCTTACTACTGTATTTTACTACCAGTGTTATTTTGGTCGTTACATTATAACGTAAAAACATTAGCTTGGTGATTAAGAATCCCATAATAGCGGAAACATTGCCACTATATTTTATATATTTATAACTATGAATTTTTGGCTGCTGTTTATTTACCAGGAGAGTTCTTGTGACTCATGACAGTAAGCAGCCATCCAGAAAACAGTGGGTTTTGCAATGGAAAGCACCAGAAAATGTAAAAATCTTGGCATTCGGATGCAGCCCTTTCCCTTTTTTTTTCCTGTTTGTCCAGTATGGCATGCTATATATGGTCTCCGTCCGGAAAGATGAAGGCTGAGCGTGTCCTTTCTCTGGCACGGAAGTGCACAGATGACCAGGCCATCTGCAAGACCGGCTTCGTTTAATGTCAGCATAAATGTACATTTCTCACTCTCTCTCGCTCCCTCACATGCCCATGAATGCCCACACATCCTCACTTTTCGTACGAGTGAAAACAGGTGCGCTTGCCTCCATCATCTCAGTCACTGTTGCCATAGCAACCCTCTCTACAGCATCAGCGTCATCCCCGCGAGCAGCAAGTGGTCCCCACCTCTGAGAAAAACTGCGGGGCACTTTTCATTTTGACTCATCTTTCTGAAGAATAGACACCGGCGTTATCTTGAACCCACCTCAGGCAGAAATTTGAAGGAAGTTACATTGTCTCTGAAATGAAAAAGCATACAATATCTCATTACGTTTCGCGACGGAACTTAATACGTCTTTGCATTTTGATTAGCTCTAGGCTGTTGTAAATGAAAGTGAAGAATTGTTCCAGAAAATACACAAAGCCGCTTTGTTGCAGCCATTTTGAAGTGTTTGACTGCATTTTGAAGTGTGTGACTTCTCTCCTTTTTTCTAGGATGCAGTAACCACCCTTGTCGATCCGTGAAGGGGCTTTTCTTACAGACTCTCAGTGTTACAGAACCTTGGGAGATGTATGGCAGCGCGCGCGCCGTCGGCCACATTGAGGGCAGCCCTGCTCGCTCCCCACGGCTGCCCCGATCTCCTCGTTTGGGCCACCGTCGGGCCAACAGTGGCAGTTCGGGTGGCAAAACCTTATCCATGGAGAACATCCAGTCCCTCAACGCTGCCTACGCAACATCTGGCCCAATGTACTTAAGCGACCATGAAGGGGTCGGATCCACAGCTACTTACCCTAAAGGCACCATGACGCTCGGTCGGGCCGCGAGTCGAGCGATGTATGGCGGTCGGGTTTCAGGCATGGGCAGCACCCCTAATATCGCAACGGTGGGACTCCCGCACGCTGACCTGCTGTCTTACGGAGATCTGGGCTCGCTGTCTATGCTCCACCATCAGGGGACCCCGTCGGCCCTGCTGCGGCAGGCGGTTAGGGGCAGTGGAGGTGAACTCTTGGAGCTCCAAGCGCAGATGCGGGACATGCAGAGGGAAAACGAGCTGCTTCGGAGGGAGCTGGACCTGAAGGACAGCAAGCTGGGCTCTTCCACCAATAGCATCAAGAGCTTCTGGAGCCCCGAACTGAAGAAAGAACGTGTGATGAGGAAAGAGGAGGCAGCTCGCACGTCAATCCTCAAAGAACAGATGCGAGTGACTCATGAGGAGAATCAGGTTAGGATGGTTACCTTACCTTACATGCAAAATGATAAGGAGTTATGCTTGAGTAAAAAAAGGGTTCTTTGGAGATTATTTGCAGTAAATCTACCAGTCCAGCTGTCTTGGCTTTTTGAGATGCTATATGGTTCTTTGGAGAATAAGTTCTTGATGTTACATTATATGTTCTTCAGATCATTATTTGTCCTAGATATCAGCCATTCACAGAGGAAAAGCCCTCCTTGGGCTTTTTTTGTAGCACCACTACACTGATAACCTTCTTCTTAACCTTCTAGGAACTATAGAATAAAAAATGTTCTCTAATAATATCAGATTGTTCTGTGGAACCTTTATTTTTATTAAGAATGAATTTTTCAAAGATGTACAGTATAATACATTATGGCATTTATAGATCATTTATTGTCTACTCATGGCTTTTGATAAGCTTATGATGTACACTACTGTTCAAAAGAATCCTAAGAAAACTATCACCATTTCCAGACGAATATTAAGCAGTTGTTTTCAACATTAATAATAAAAATAAATGTTTCTTTAGCACCCAATCATCATATTACAATGTTCCTGAAAATTAAACTTTTTTTCACAGAAATAGAATGTAAAATTTGTTCAAATAGAACTATAATAGAAATTTTATTTGCATAACAAAACCCCAAAGTTTTGAACAGTAGAGTGTTATTGCATGTCACATATATTTAAAAATAAAAGATAGTTCACCCATAAATGAGAAATCTGTCATTGATGATTCACCCTTATGTCATTTCAAATCCATAAGACCTTTTTTCATCAAAATATTTTGTTTTCTTTGCACAAAAAAGCATTCTTGTATGAAAAATTCAGATGATTTGTATAATAAAATTAAGTATGAATCTCTGACGTCACATGGACTATTTTAATGATGTCTTTACTACCTTTTTGGGCCGTTAAAGTGACTGTCTAAGGAGGGTTACAAAAGCTCTCGGATTTCATCAGATTTTATCTTAATTTGTGTTAGGAAGATGAGTGAAGGTCTTCTGGGTTTGGAACGACATGAGGGCGAGTAATTGACGACAGAATAAAGTGATTGGGTGAATTAAACCTTCAACCCAAAAAATGCAAAACTGTCATTGCTTGCTCACCCTCATGTTAGTCAAATCTGTATGGTTTTCCTTTTGTTCATGGAACATAAAGGTAATGACAAAATATTTGAAAATGTGAGTTCTTACATCTTAAGAGCAGCATGAACATTGTTCAAAATGACGCTTTTTATTCACGTCACACAGAAAGCCATACAGGTTTGAAACGACGAGATGAATAAATCATGACAGAATGTTCATTTTGGGTGAACTTTCTCTTCAAGACTAGTTTATCAGCTGGCGATCAGTAAAAGTTGCCTGCTTGAGGGATACACTTTGTCTATGAATTCTTGTGTTGCCAAGGTTGCTCTTCCTGCCTCCAGTTTTGGTGTCATCTGTGGGCTGTGTTCCTTTCTTCTCCTCTGTTCTGTGTCTCACTCAACTGTGTAATCACGAGCTCGCTCTTTTTTTTTTTTTCCCACCCACTCTCATGCTCTTTAAGTCTCTTCACAGCTGATTTCTTCTTTGGGTTGTCTGTCTTTTATGTGGCACTTCTGGAAAGAGGCTCTTATAATCATTAATATTTAATCGTTTAATCGGATGTGGCTCTCTGTCAATGGACATGCCAAAACCACATATACTGAAACACATTTTAGACAGTTTTGGCTGAAAAGCCATTGCAAAATCGCATATATTTGCATACCTGTGACCGCACATGACATGAATTCTATATTTAATCTGTCAAATTGCTGTAGAGTGCAACAGTACCAGCCCACTTTTCAGCAGCCTCAGTTCTGTAGATATTCTTTCCGTGCATTATTTCCAAAGGGAGTCTTCATTACAAAAGTTAAAAGCATGAACCAAGCCAACCAGCTACAAAGTTAATTAAAACACTACAAATTTTAATTTGAAGTGTTTGAAAATGGAGCAAAAAGACGATGACTTTGTACTTACTGGGCTTTAATGAGAGTTAGATTTCAGTTCCAAGCATTGCAAATAGCATAAAAATGATGGGCAAATATAGAACTATTTATTTGAAGATTTAAACGCCTCTCATTACCTTATTGATTAAATAAGAATGATTCAAGATCACTCTCATGCGTTCAACAGCTGAAGACCGGAGACATTTGTTATCTCACAGTCTCACCTCGTCCTGTCTATCTGTGTTTCTGAGAGTAGGGCAGTGGCCTAGTTAAATCACACTCCGTCAGCACGCTGCACGAGGCCTGGAGATGCAGAAATGTCAAGGACAAATGCTTGTCTGAGAGACTCTGTTTTCTTTCATCTGATTCCTTGTCTTCTCTAACACTGCCTCTCCTTCTCTGTCTCTCATCCAGCTCTCGTTTTGGCTCCTTTCCTGTCACACATCCTCACTCTGTGCTTCTTCCTCTCTCCTCCTCACCCCAATGTCCTCTCCATCCATCTTGTTCTCCGTTACTCTATCCACCCGTCCTCTAAGGCACCATATGGCATTTTCTGTATATCGTAAATACCATATCATTTGCATTTGACTGAATTGTATTTCACATTGGAATTTAGCGGCATTTTATTACCACACTTTCGTGGCAAATTCACAGTCGTGTTGTGTTTCGCATTCATCTCACTAAACTACTCTCAGTTGAGTTTAACCAGGTGCCATGCATATTTAAATGAAATCATTGCCATTCATTTCAACACAAATAGTTCTCCTTTCTATGCAAATTAGGCTTATTGTGCTGTATGAACAAAAGTAAATTTGCCTACTGCAATTATTGGTGTGTTTTAATTAAAAGAGATGTTTGTGAACATTTTTTAGTGACCTTGGCAGCAGTTATTGATCTAATGAAAGTTAAGAGCCCTTTTTCCAAATGCACTTTATGCAGTTTCAGGAGCCGGTTCAGGTGTCTGGAACTGCGTTCTGCACTGTTTTGACCCTGTTTGTGCAGTTACCTGTTTTGCATAATTCCTTTAGCGATTTGAATGCAAAAACAGTGCAGATAATGCATGCAAATAAAAAAACCTCATTCCTCCAAATGTCGTTATGTGCCGTTGCTGTTGGAAAACAAAAGTACATAAAGCTGGAATATGCCATTTGCTAAAAGTCCTAGGATGCAGAAGTTTATTTGAATAAAAAACTATTTGGAGACATAATTTCCTTGCAAATGACTAGTGAATCATTTAAATTACTATCGCATTTTCTAGATTTGTATTCCGGTGGACATCGGTGGAGATGAAGACTACAAAAATGCAGAAATTAGCAGTCGAGGGGTGAAAATGGGTTGCTTAATGAAAATTTAAGAAAGAAGGAATGATACAAAACACGGCAGAGTGTTCCTAGGGTCACTAGAAATTGAAGCTTGTGAGGAAGGTGATTATTAACAGGTCAGTTTCTACACACGAGGCCAATTTAACATTGGAGTGGCTTAATAAAAGCCCTGGGCAAATACATTATTTGAAAACTGTAATGAACAAATGACATCTAAATAACCTCAATGACCTGGAGCAAATACAGCCTGGAAGAACAGGACAAGATCACACTCATAGCTCAGGAGATTTAGCTCTCACATATTCTTAAGCATAGAGGTTCCTTATTGGCATGGATGGTTCCGTTAAGAACATCCATGAAATCTTTGATTGCACAAAAGGTTTTTTATAATAGTATATATATTTTTATAAAAGTAGTTCTTTAGATTATTAATGTCCTTTACAACAGGGAAAAGCTGGTTCTTTTAAGAACTGTTCGCTGAAAGGTTCTTTGATGGACTAAAATATTTGCTAGAACCATCTTTTGGAACCCTAAGTTTTTTAAGGATTGACGTTTCTTAAAAAGAGACACAGCAAGTTTAATATATCTGTACCAATATCTCTATCAATGGTGAAATACATTTGTGTGCATTGTTGCAAGCTTATAAAATAAGCCACTTAATCGTGACCTTTTTTTTTGTAACTTGTGTGTTTTTAACAAACTTGTGTGCATTTGTCAGTTTAAACGCAATAAGACATGAAAGAGAACTTAGTGTAGTACTCATGCCGTGTTATGTACCATAAATAATATGGTTTAAAACGCTTGGTTTAAATTCATAGACGTGATAATCAAAAGCAAACAGATGCTATATTAACAGAGTATCTGAAATCACGCAAACAGTGTGGTTCTGCTTCAGCTGAAAATGGGCAGAAACTTCACCGACACATTCTGGGGACACCTGAGACTTCTATTACATTTTGTAAAATATGAGCACAGTGTGAGACATTGTTGAGATCTTTTTTGAAACTCCAAAGGAGGGATTAGTAGTTGTTTTTCAAAAGAAATATGTAAGAATCAGCTTGTTCTGATTATTTCATGGCTCTGTATTAAAAGAGAAAATGACCTTGCATTTAGTTTGCATAAATATAAAATTACTGCAAGCTCACTATTGAAGAGCAGATGTGTGGTGTAAAATGCAATCATGGTTACAATGCAGGGGATACTGGAACAGGGACACTGAAATACACAAATGAGATTGGATATGCAAGTTAGACAGGCTTATGCTCAGCCAATCTGTGAAAGTGTGTGTGTGTGTGTGTGTGTGTCTCATTTCTCCTTTGCGTGATAATGTCCCTTCTTCTGAGTCCTCAAGGTTAAATCAGGATGGTGTCACCACAGCTCCCAGCAAACACCTGTGCGTGTGTGTTCGTTCAGTCCACAGAAAATGGGAAAGGACATTAGCAAAGCTGTAGGTACATATCCGCGACACAGTTAGTGCCCTGTGGTGGAAAGTAACAAGATTAGACATGCAAGAGGTTTCTTATGAAGCCCTTGGAGTTAAGATTACGTGATCAGACATTGTATACATGTTATTACGTATTTGTTTATCTGTTGATTTGAATATAAATGCTGGAAATCACTCATAAAATGTGTGTTTAAATGCAATGTAGGTCGCTTTGGATAAAAAGCATCTGCCAAGTGCATAAATGTAAATTTAAGATGACTCATGGTGATATTTTTCAAAGGGGCTTTATGAACAAAATATGCAAACAAAAAATGCACAGGATCCAGACAGAGGTATGGAAATGTAGGTACAAATAAAATGGTTTTCATCCGATTAACCATAAACATAAAATATCCCCACCTGACAGATATCTTTTACTTATTTTTCTAATAAACATCTATATAATCTCATGATTGTTATTTTCTGTTTATATTTATTAATAGTAAAAAAGCATTTTTACAATATATTTAATTATATTTTAATACGTTAATGTTTTTTATTATATTTTAATAATTTATATTTATCTATATCTTTACATTTTTAATCTAAATATAATGATTTATGTTGTTAATTAACTGTATTTTAAGACTGACCTTTAAAGTGCATATTTTAGAGTTTGAAGCTTGTTTAAAATATATCTTCAAATTAAAATATATCTTCAATATAGCCTATATAACTCCAAGTGCATATTGTAATATATTTTAGCATTTAAAAGTCTAAACAAAATATGATTAATATATATAATATAAGTTTATTGCCTTAATCAAACCTTTTTTTTTTATCATATTTTTACATATTTTACATACATTTTAAAGGTGTTTTTGGAATGCCTTTTTTCCCTTTAAGTAAATATTGTTATATATTTTAGCATTTGAAAGTTTCAACTAAATATATTTTTAATAAAAAAAAAGATTTCCTTAACCAGCATTGTCTTTTTATCATACAGTTAGCATGTGATAAATTTTAAATGTATTTAAATATCTGCTCATTGAAGTACATATTGTAATATATTTTGGTATTTCAGGGTTTAAACAAAGCATATTTTCAGTATAAAAATATAAATTTACTTTAATAATACATTTTTAGCATATATTTCATATTTATTCTTCAAAAACACCTTTTTTATCTTCTTTTGTATGCTTTTAGTATTCTGGCAATACAATAAATAAATAATAAATACATTTTATACTTGTTGAAATCAATCCAACCTTTTTCTGGCATGTGAGAGAGTAGCAGTGAGCAAATTGCAAGAGCAAATATTTTAAGAAGATAATCGTTTTTATTATTATTAATATTATTATTATTATTATTATTCTTTTCAAATCAGTGCTAAGCAGTTTCAAGAATTTCCTCAGTATTATTTGCTGACCTTCAGTCTTACAGTGTACACTAGGCCTAGTCCGTCCATGTCCTCCAGCACGTCTGGACCTCAAGGACACTTGTGCATGTACTGAAGATACCGGCTTCACAAAGGAGACACGGCTTGCTGGATTTTACAGCAGAGGTCACCAGACACAATTAGTATAAGGCGCACGTCATCACGTGCTGTTAGCGGTGCTTCATTTTCACACCCCTCCTCGTGGCCACATGTTCCTACTGTGATTCTGGAGGTGGGCAGGCGAAAGGTGGGCCGCAGCGATGCTGGTCAGAGGAGGATCCTTCGTCACAGGGTATCACTTGGGATTCTCAGAAAGCCATACTGTGCATAGTAAGTATACCGTGCCCAGTATGCAGATTTGTTGAATGAAATACTCATCACGACATTCTACATTTGCCAAAATGTGCAGCATGCGTTTAGAGCACAGAATATGGGACGCTGTATCCCACAATGCAATGCGCTAAAGCAGATTTTTCCAGTGATAAAGTCATTATTTACAGTAGAGAGAATTGGATAAAAAATTTCAAAGCAAAGTAGCCACAGCTTGCTGATTTAAAAATGCATCAATGTGAGGTCTTGTGGCAACAAACTGAAATGTATTGTTTTACATGCTATTTACTAGAAATTATATGCTATAAAAAAAAATAATAAAAATAACAGCTTGAAACAGATTAAATTAGTTTGGTACTTTTAGTTGGTCTCCAGCCCAGTCAGAGTTTTGGCCATTTTTAAAAGGTCAGGCTTGGGCTTCCATCGAAATGCATTCATTCTGATTGACGAATCTGAGCGTAGGGTTACATGACCGGTAAATAAAGCTGGGTTGCCAGGTTTTCACAGCAAAACTGTTGTACTGCTTACTTTAGAAAGCAGTTAATGTGCTCCTTCCCGCAACCTAAACCAGTCATCTGTGACTGAGTCTTAAACAAGGACCGTTAGGACATTGTCCTGCTCTACTTCCTAGATTCTGAGTGAAAGAAGAATTTTAGAATGACCAAAACTCATTTATGACACTTTATTTACCGGGAAGAACAGCGTCCTTTGTGTTATTCGTCATTACGTTATTTTTACGTCACTGCAGATGCACAGTACTTTCCACGCGTTTCCGCTCACTCCGATTACAGTATCTGATCGAAAATGTTATTAGATCTGGCCAATTCAATCTGATTGATGTGGTTACACGGCACTTTTAGATTCCGATTATGCTTCTAGTCCTGTTACGATGAGATTATTAGGGTCTATGTAAACGCGTTTTATCTTTGTGCAAATATACATTTTTATTTAAGAATTATTTGTTGAACCTAAATTCAAAAACCAGCCTTTATTTGAAAAGTTAATATTTTATAACACTATATACGCTGTCATGTTTTGTTCATTTAATGCATCTTTTCCAAGATTTTTAAAATGAATAATTCCAATTAAAAAATAAACTTAAATACAGGGCTGCAAATTCTGTGCTTGATTCCCTTTTAAGAACAAAATGTACTTTGCTTGAATAAAATACATCTGAATAAGGTTGTTATAATGTTGCTTGTGACCTTCCATTAAGTCTGGTAAATGGTTTTGGTCAGTGGATCGAGAAGGTATTGATGTAAATAGACTTGCAACCTCTTGATCTTAGTCTTGTTCTTCTAAAATGGTCCTCTGGTCTTAGATTGATGGCTTCCGTGCTGTTAATAGCTAGGCTTTGATGAATGATGATTGGGTTCATCCGTTGGGTGACTTGTGCTCGGTGCTAATGGCTCTTTTGTAGCTCAGGACTCAGAGGTGAGGTGAACGGATGAGTGAGAATGTCCTCAGGTGTTATAGGCTAGTTTAGCTCAAGTGTGGTTGTTTTTTTTTTTTGTTTTTTTTTCTGAGGTCGTTCTCTCTCTCTCTCTTTCTGTCTCCTCCCCCGTTTCTCTCACTCCTTTTTCTGCTTTCTCAATTTCTCGGCCCCGCGGGCGCCTGAAAGAAAGCCAATACCAAAAGGATTAGTGGGGGCTGACTTGTTTTTGATTTGTACAGTAACAAGATTTGATGGCCTGTGTTTAAACACGATGCTATCGAGGAGAATAATGATCCACACAGCATGTTTCAGCATGGCTGAGAAAGCTAATGGAAAGACCAGATTTAGATCATGAATTTAGTGCTTAAAATTAATAAGCCGTGTTCACTTTCAGTCACCACTTTTCTGTTGTCATCTATCGTTTCAGAACCACATCTCACGATACCACAGAATAGTTATTGTACTGAAAAGGCTAAAAATACGTTTTATAGGACTACATTTTCTGTGCTTTGTTGTTTATGATGAGAGTACGAGTCTGGAATTCAGTCAGAGATCACGTTTCAACGATAACTCTTATGAATGTCTCTGATTGGACCATTGCATTCCTAAATGCAACAGAATTGTGTGTGCACTGTAAAACACTGTAAAAAACCAACCTGGTCTCTAAAAAATATGTACCTCTGTGCACGTTTCGCCTCAGTTTCGAAGAAAAATATCCACTTATTGGCGCTAAAACACAGGTTCAATACGTGAACACTGGGATGTTTTTATTACGTTGATATAGGTGTGTATAGCGGCGGTTCAGCATTTTAATATTTATGGGTTGATGCTAGAGGTTAATGCTCTATCATGTTAGAAATATGTCCTACAACAAATCCAACCTAAACCTACCTGATAGTATTAACAAATGCAAAACTGATATAAAATGGCATTTGTTGATGCAATCGTGTCATTTCAACATGCTTTTTTACACAGATTTGAATTGTTTTGTCGAACCGTAGTTACACGGAGCACCTCGCCTCTCAAGTACATCTCTGTACTCCATGAGCTACCAAACAAACCGTCTATGAAAACTCAGATATGTGAGATGCTAATGTTCAAAAGCATCAGTTTTCAAATATCCCAGCATATTAATAATGTTTTGAAGTCATAACATGATATTCTTCAAGTAATTGTGTGAGAACTGAGTTTTTCTGCCTCTAGTTTTCATTTCTTTAGGGAACTGCAGGGCTATGTACTGGTTGGTACGTATTTTGTTTGTCTCGCTAAAAGTGCACCAAGAGACATTTAGATAGGTAAAAACCTCTTAAAATGAAATGCGGTGCAAGATGAGCAGACCTTAATTTAATTTAATTCCCTTTGTTAGCAACAGACGTAATAGATTTTGTTTGTTTGTTGCGGGGGCTTTTAGTCCAATTTAGTGCCACAGTCCTTGTGGCCAGCCTAAGCCTTTTATGGTTTCAGTTTTAGTTTACTATAATAACCCAGCACAGAGTGCATTTTCAGGCGTGCATGATGCTATCTTGTACAATCTAGTTCATTTTGTAGTAATTAGAATCTAACCTGACATTTCGTGCTGTTATAAATCATCTAGGGCGTAATCTAATGCTATACAACCAGAATATTAGCATTTAAATGAACATGCTCATTTCATCCACAGTGCTAGCGTGGGCATGTGCAGTAATTGAGACATGACTCTCCGCAGAGCTAGTCTTGGCTTCTGATCCAGAGGTCTGTGAAAGCTAACAGCTCTCTGCGCTAGTTTTAACACGCAACAGCTTTCAAACTCAACTATCCAACTGATGCATAGAAGCCAAATCAGACCGCAGTGGTAGTGTATATCACTGCTTGATCTTGTGAGGGAGTCTCCGACAAATCATTGACAATTGATGTCTGTAGCAAGGAAGCATCAAATTGATTAAATTACATTTTAGAATGCATTCACTTCAAAGCTTACAATTTTAAAGTGTAATAACAATTCTCAATATTACAGTTTTTGCTGCATTTTTTATCAAATAAATGCAAACTTTGTGAGCAGAGGATGAACCCAAAATTATTGTAGTGTGTTAAAATTCCTGGACATCGTAGCTATTTAGTATTTGTTGTGCAAGCTGTTAGTATCTTATATAAAGAATAAAACTTCAGGTGACCTTGGTACAGTTCTATGCAGAAAAATGTGAGATTTGTCTTCCGGACTACAGTAAATTGGCCTTTTCTTTAAGTGTAATTGATCGTAAAATGGAATACCCCCAAGCTGAATATCTAAGTGAATCTTTCTCTACGTTCGCAGAAGAAGAAACTGTCAAAATTGTATTTCCTTAACCTCAAAACCCGTGTGATCTTGTACTAACCCTTTATTTTAAATAAGATGCCTCCTAAAAGATAAAAAAGGCACTTATTCCACATATTCATGTGGTGATATATTTGTGATTTTTTTTCTTATTTTTCTGTGAGAGATCTGTCCCTTTGTACTATTTCTGGCATGACTAAGCCAAAAGAAGGGAATCATGGGTAGCAGCGAGGGCTCTGTTCCCTGTTGTCATGGCTAACAAAGTAATGATCTTCGATCTCATTCTTTCCCTGTTCAAACTAATTGCTAAAACTAAATCCAAGGCACAGACACTGATTCTTTAATCAGAGATTTTTCGCATGCATTCCTCGCTATTACAAGTCTAAAGCGGTGGAGGAAACTAAATAGAGATGGATGGATTGGTGAAAAGCACATTTGCGAGGGGAAGTATTGGCCGGAGGGAATTAGAAGACAGATTAGCAAAACAACGCTCTTTGATGGACGAGTGAAGAACTGAAAGAGAGAAGAAATGCCGTTTTCTAGCCACTGATTTTTGTGAATAACTAGACTATAAATACATGTGTGTGTGTGTGGTGGGTGATTGTGGGGAAGAACATTAACTACAGTTGCTCAGGCACAGATTGCAGTTATTGATCTTTAGCATGTACTGCTGAGCAATGGGGTGTGTGTGTGTGTGTGTTGTGTCCCAGCATGCAGCAGCGATAATCCCTGAGGTGTTTAGTGCCTTTAGCCATCTAAATATGAAATATTTCTTCACTTTTTCTTTCTCACAGTGTGGTCCAGTCACATACAGTACATAATTTTTTTATATTGTTTACTTAGCTGTTGTGTGTGTGTGTGTGTGTGTGTGTTTCTCCATTGTGGTCTAGTCACAAATTGATCGTTATGTATTTATTTTAATACAATTTTCACATTTATATTTCACATGCTTTTGATTGTGGTCCAGTCACAAATGTATCATTGATTATTTGATATTTAATAATATTGTCTCTCACGTTTCATTTAATTTTTCACTTCCTTTTTATTGTTGTCCAATCACAAATTAGTTTCATTCATTCATTCTAGTATTTATTCTCTTTTTCACCGCCTTTAATTTGGTCCAGCCACATATTTATCTGTATTTATTTATTTATTCTGTCCCTCTGGATGATTTACGATTAGTTTCAAGTAAGCATGAAATCAAAATAAATGCTCTTACTCAAAATATGCATCACCAGACTTATTGTTAATGAATTCGTCCATTTTTCCTCAAAATTAGTTATTGTCGGGTCTAGTCCTGTCAGAGCATAAACAGCTTAACATATGACCATGTACATTTATATATGAAGCTAATGATCCATCATCTTGAATAAAAGATGCCGGTTAGCTAATCATCATAGGGATTAAAGGTACAGTAGCACAAACAAGTATAACACATCTGAATGTGTACGTTTGTTCAGAGAGATAAAGAAGCATGCACAGCTTTCTGGTTTATAACAACTTAACTAAAAACACAGGTATCTATATATTTTTTTATTATTGTTTGTGTGAAAAAAAAAGAAGTGCTACAAAAATGGATTGCTTTAAAACTATTATTTATATACCAGCTGTTGTTTTGGCTTTTAGTGTTATCATTGGTTTAGAGATGCAGTAGCATTTACTGTGGTGGTTGACAGCCAGATCCAAATATTTCCACATTTGGACAGAGCTGATGGATGTTGTGCAGAAAGATGAAGCATCTGTCATGGGGGTGGATGTGAAGGTGTGTGTGTGCATACGGACCATTGGTGTATGTCAGCTGTTGAATGTGTTTTCTGAAATTTGATCTGGTTAGCAACCAAAGATTTCGGCTTGATTTTTCACTCCTTGAGACTCATTACAGTCCGTAATATGAAGATCAACAAGCATAGCACAACGAACACTAGTGCAATACATTTTTTTTTCCAAAACCTAAAAACCGGCATGTTTAGTTCTGTCCCTTTAAGATATACTGGCACGTTTTTCTCTTGATTGTTTACTTTCACTTTAGACACAAGCAACTGTGTTTAACGCTGTGTGTTTTTGACAATATTGCCACAATCACAGGTGATAAATATCTTTGTTCGGTAAAAAAAAATGTAAACAAAGCATGAAGATTCAATATGCAGAGAAATTAAATTTGTCCACAGAATGACAAATTGAATAAAAAATTGTTTATCTTGGATGCACAATGCTATAACATTTGTGATAATAATGGGGGGTAATGAGTAAGAAGCGAGAGAGGGAGTGATGCAGGCTTCCTCAGGGATGCTTCGGAATATTCCTGCTGCCAGCTCTCCTCCGTGTGATGCCGCCTCCCCCTTTATCATGCGCTGCTGTATGGGATACATATTCATGGCTGCCTATGCTTCAGTGCGTCTGAGAGCTCTTCACACACACACAACATGAAAGTTGAACACTTCCGAATGACTCAGCTAACTCTACTCAAACCTCATGCTCTTAAAGAGACAGTACACCCAAAAATCTAAATTATATTATTGTTCCAAGGGTGACGTGAGGGTTAGTGACTGATGCTAGGATTTTTATTTTAGTGGGGGTGAGTGGTCCCTTTAAATGCACGGGAATGACAACCCCATATATCTCCAGTCGTAAGGAATGGAGTTTATTCTGGCCGCCGTTTTGCAACCCCCGGGGATTGTGGCTCTTTGCAAACTGTTGTAATTATGCAAATGGAATAATTGGACCGTTTCCTTGCATTCTTTGCCAGCCAAGACAGATTATTGATCGGAGATGGAAAGAGAAGGAGGAGAGGATAAGGAATTGGGAAGGAGACAGATAGACAGAAGAGAAAAAAAAATGTCCTGTGTCCTCAATAAACTTCCTGTCCTGAAGGAAACACAATCTATGCTGGGAAGAGTGAGAACAACAGAAATAGAGCTGTAGAAAATAGTTTATTTGGTTGACAGATTTAATTGAATAAAGTCTCATCTCCTCTGTTTTCAAGTGTTCCGTGCATATCTACACGTGCATCCGTAGCATTTATCTGAGATAAACGAGTGCACATGTTTGATTTTATGTGTGTTTGCTCGAATGTGTGTGTCTGTTTAAGGAGTCTAAGAATTAATTTGCTAATGTGCCTGCAGTAAACACAGACTCCCTACAGCTGCATTCGATTCTTTTAGAGGAAATGAGCGCAGACAGCAAGCACTATCAGCACCCATAAAAGCCTATTAGTTATTTTTTAAAGAAAGAATATTGGTGCTGTAGTTATATTTATAAGGATGAGTGAATCTCACAAAACCTATCACCCAGGTGATATTTGACCCCTAAATTAAAATAAAGAAATTATATTATATTATAAAAAAAATTATTTTAATTAATTAAAATTTATATTCTTGATTAAAAGTTGCTTACAGTTTTTTAAGATCACTAACAAAAAAAGGAAAAAAATATTTATAGATTATTAAAATTCAAACATGAAAATTATGCAATACTGCATTACTCTATATATATATATATATATATATATAGTGATGTATATATTTATTATGTATATGTTAATACAAACACATGCATGTGTATATTTAATAAGTTAAATATATTTATGCATTATATATTATCTATATAATATATAAATGTATACATGTAAATATTTTCTATATA
>JAUMHP010000060.1:6001138-6024983 GCA_032361065.1 Enteromius trimaculatus
ATTAAACATTTGACAGCACTACTGTGTATATACAGTAGAGAGAGAGAGAGAGAGAGATGGAAAGGGAAATGCTTCCCCTGAGCCCACTGAGTTTTGACAGATCCCCTAAAGCCTGAGGTGAGTTTAGTGGGGAGTAATTGAGAATGAACTGGGGAAAGTAAAGTGAGAGGAGGCAATGCATTCATTGTTGTATGATTGGATATGACAGGTTATGATCAGCCTCAGATGTCACGCCCATGAACACTGGCTAGACGTCTGATGCATATGGCACACAAACGTGGAAACACATCTTTCGAAGTTGGTTAAATTATCATTGAATTATGTTTTACAACTGTGATGATAAGAGCTTTTCAGTATCAAATAAATGGTGGATTTTCTAAACTATGAAAAAATGTAGTTTTGCAATCTTTAAAATTCTTTACACACCGCTCTGTTATTTCCACGCCCTGAAACGTGACGCTGAATGAAACTGACTGTGATTGGTTTTTCGACTTGTCAGTCAAACAGCCTCATGGGTGGGCCTTGGCCAATGAAAGCTATCATAGATTCTGATCTTTAGCCGTCAGTCTGAAACTATGCGAGGCTAGATCTGTTGTGATTGGTTCATGCTATAAATCTCATCTCTTGTGCTTATGCACATTTGCAAAAAAGTCTGAAAGAACAATATAATGGCCTTAATGGGAAGACTAATTAAAATGGTTAAGTAAACAACTCACACACTCAGATAATAACCTTCTTGTTAAGAGAAGACTTCAAATGGAACAAAAACATGATCCGTGAGAGTTTTTTCTTAGTTATTAGCTTAGTGAAACTTGAAGTAAATATGTGACCAATATTTAAAATTAAAATGGAATTGGGACATGAATGTACATTTGATTTAAAAAAAAAACAAAAAAAAAAAACATTGTGCATTTTGTCTTCTCATTTCAAAACTCCACCATATGCATGCATGTATATGTGCATTATCAAATATGAAACATACTAAAATGGTGTTGTTTTAGCAGTTTGCATGAGTTCTATGTGTGTGTTTGTCTCTGTGTGAAGAGAATGTATAATGGCAGAAGTGTACCAGCCCAAAACGGCATTTCTTACATAAGACTGAGTGCCCGTTGATCTGGAACTAAGGCAGGCTGGCACAAGCCAGCTCACACTTCACTCCTGTGTCTGAAACAGCACTTCCCTTCCCCCTGCTGGTCAAAGGAAGGCATTACAAAGCCCCAACAGAAATAAATCACAGCACATTTATCCTGTTTAATAACTGACGTCTTTCCAGAATGATCATTCACATTAGCTTTACGACTTCCTCTGGTTTTTAATTGTATTTTCCATTCTGTTATGGTTTTTCCATTAGCAATGTGTTTGCGTACAGTGTTCTGAATGTAAAATGCCTCATTATTCTTTGTAATTGAATCCTTTGAATAATGCTATCAGTTTGTTTTTGTTGTGTGTCATTGCTTAGTCCATCTCCTTTTGCACTCACTGCTGTGTTTCATTTCTGTTTTGTTGCACTCCACTATCATGCAGCACCTGTTGGACGCCAGGAGGACAAAGGTTTGTTGTCATGTTCACCACCACTAGCGTGTGAAGAACATGGTACCGCACGCTTGGCGTGAAATGTGTCCCTGATCTTTAAACAAAACCAGACTGTACCTTAAACCTGATCCCTGGATTCAGATCTCATGAGTTTCTTTGAGTGTTGTTCTTATCTACTAAGGATGCACAAAAATGGTGACCAATATCAGCCAATATTAGGATTTTTTGTTGTGTTGGTCTTATTTGGCCAATATCTTTTATTTTATTTTATTTTATTTTATTTTATTTTATTTTATTTTATTTTATTTTATTTTATTTTATTTTATTTTATTAGTTTAGTTTAGTTTATGTTTTAGCAATATTTAGCAATAACAATTATTTGTACCTGCTTTTTTTAAATAAAATATTTTAATGTAACAATTTTTTTCTGTTTTTTAATTTAAAAAAATAATATTTTATGTTTATTAAAAAAAATATTTCAGTTAACTAAAATTTTCACTTTTAACTCAAAATATTTTTCAGCATTGTTAATTTTTTGTGACCTGCTTTGAAACTATATTATATTGTAAAAAAGTGGTACTGCATACAAATGAAAGTAAATTGAATTGACTGAATTAGAAACAATTAATACAAATAAAACAATCAAAAAAGATTTCACTGGCACTTCAGCTAAAATTTTTATATCAGTGCATCCCTACTAGCTTGATCTGAGACCATTGTTATTTTAATTATACTTTTAAATGGTTCAGATCATTATATAAGGACAGCCTCAATAAGGAACATTTCCCTTATCTGCTCCTTCAAGATATAAAGAAGCATATAGCCATGCCTTAAATAGCTGGTTCTTTTACTAAAATCCTGAGCAAAAGCATGCCTGTGATCCTTAAAAGAACCTGTTCTTCTGTCAGTATTGTGTGCTCTGTTTGTGATAGTGCAAGGATGTGCAATGCTCTAAATTTCCTGAGATGAGTCTGGGTTATCTGATCCAGTTCTGGGCCCATATAATCTCTCATTCTGCCGAAGGCGCCACATGTGCCACGTAGACCCAAAAACCCCATTAACTAGTGACTATTTGTAGCACCGTTTTTTGTCATTAACCTTATTTAAAGAGTTATTAGTTAGTGTTTTCTCAAGAGAAACCTTATCCTTTCCTGTTTCCTTTCCTAGAATAGATCTCACTGTGGTTTTCCTGCTGTATCCTTCATTTGGATTCCTTTACAAAGATATACATCCAAATATTGCTAAATTGGTCAGTTAAGCTATTAAAGATTAAATTTTAAATGAAAACAGATGTCATCATAAATTATGAATGAGAAATTGAACCAGTTAATTTGTAATCTGTAAGCAGTGCTTTTATATATTTATAATAATATTTATAATTTTTATTTTTCCAGGATCAATTAGCTTCTGAATGGTATTTGTCACTTTTCAGTTTTTGATTTTTCCTGAAGGACAGGAATTGTTACCCACATTTGTTGAAAACTTGTTGCTCCGCACCTGATTAGGACAAATCAGGTGGTATACATCACAGTGAGGTCTATTTAACCTTTTCCCATATCTAACCTAAAATTTCTGATTTCAAAATATGGGTTTCTGAATGGGTCTGGTTGAGGATACCTTCTGATTATTGTCTACATGAGGTTCCCAGTGCCTGTTTTGTTGACTTCTGCTTGTATTATCTTCTCCAGCACCTCCAGCTGACCATCCAGGCCCTGCAGGATGAGTTGAGGACTCAACGCGACCTCAACCATCTTCTCCAGCAGGAGAGCGGGTCACGGGGCAGTGGCGTCGAGCACTTCACTACCATCGAGCTGACCGAGGAGAACTTCCGCCGACTCCAGGCCGAACACGATCGTCAGGCCAAAGAGCTCTTCCTCTTGAGGAAGACACTGGAAGAGATGGAGCTGAGGATTGAGACGCAGAAACAGACACTAGGAGCCAGAGACGAGTCCATAAAGAAGCTGTTGGAGATGCTGCAGAGTAAAGGGCTTCCTCCAGCCTCAGGAAGAGCATCGGATGAGGAAGAGCAAGAGCGAGCCAGGCGTACCGCAGAGGCCGAAGCTCAGCTGGGACACCTAGAGGTGATATTAGACCAGAAGGAGAAGGAAAACATCCATCTGAGAGAGGTATCAGGTTCTGCTCTAACTTTTTGGTTGAAGGGGCAGCATGCTTAAAGATGGACTTAAGTAATGTTTGTAAACTTACTAAAGGAACTGCTAAACTAAGGGTTTTCAAGCATGAATATGCAAAGCAGATCTTCAGTGCAGAAAAGTATAATAATTCAGGAACAGTCTCCATGGAGCAATCTGAGGTTAAGTGGTTTGCCATCGTAATAGTCAGACAGATAGTCAGATGCAACTAAGACAATAACAGCATATGGTCTCTGAGTCATCTAAACCCGAGAGAAAAACATGAGGAGATCCATGCCAGCGCTGTTGCAACCACACAGATATTTCACTATGAGCTCAAAGAGTGATCAGAATGCAGATTTAAAGTGATATTTTTAGATGAAATGTTAATGGATTGACATAATTGCTCTCTGATGTTTTGGGGTGGTGTAAGGTTAGGGCTACTGTATGTAATGGATCTTCAAGGAAAACTCCACCGTTTTTCCATATTCCACTAAGCCCTTCCCTCAGCTTAGATAAGTTAATAAGTACTTCTGCCATCTCATGGTGCGTTCACACCAGACACAGAGTCAATGCAAAAGACGTGATTAGACATCCAGCCGTCAATTCGTAGAGAACCGAGCGTTTCTGGCATTTGACGAGTGAATGCGCTTAATCGCTCTAGCGCACGATGCCACTATATTAGCGTTTAGCTTAGCTCCCTTCATTCCTTAGGATCCAAACAGGGATGAATTTAGAAACCACCAAACACTTCCACCTTTTCCCTGTTTAAAAACGGTTAAAATGACTAGTTACATGAGTAGGTTGTGATTGTTTAAGTGGATAAAAAAAGATAACTATAATGTATGGCGGAAGAGCACTTCGACATAGGTGCAGTAATATCATCACTGTGAACACTCCCCCTCTCACTTCCATCAATACAACCAAGGAGTGATGATATTACTGCGCTGAGGTCGAAGTGCTGCAACATTATAATTATCTTTTTTTTTATCTTTAAATTTGGAAAATAGGAAAGTGGTGATTTCTAAATTCATCCCTGTTTGGATCACAAGGAATGAATGGAGCTTAACTAAACGCTAATATAGTGGCACCGCGTGCTAGAGCGATTAAGCGCATTTACCTATCAAATGCCCAAAACGCTCAATTAGCGCAGAATTGACCACAGGATGTCTAAGACGAGAGAAATACATAGCAACTCATCTAATTGAGGGAAGAGCATAGTGGAATATGGAAAACCGGTGCCAGTTTCCTCACTTAAGTAATAAGAACGAAGTTGTAATAAACAAGAACACATTTATTCTAAAGTGTATAGCTCAGTTTTTGTGTTATGTGTATATCATTATGTTGGTTTTTGTTTTTCTTTAGGAGCTTCATCGCAGAAACCAGCTTCACCCAGACCCTGGAAAAACTAAGGCTCTTCAGACTATCATAGAGATGAAGGTAAACGTCTGTGATTCTTTCTTATATTATAGAAGTTTAAGTTTTTTTGTATTTTTTAGAATGCAATTAATTGATCAAAAGGCATTTATTATTTAGGCAACAGATATAATTTTTTATATATTTTTACTAGTGTGTGCTGGAAACTATAACAATAGCAAAATAAACTATAACTATAATAGCAAAATAAAGTGTGACATACAGTATTATTAAAAATGTATACAGTTTTTTTACCAGTAAAGCTGATTTAAAAATGTGACCAGAACTCATCCTGACACTCACCTGATCATACTTAAATGTTTTTTCTTTAATTGCTAATGCGACATTTTAAACACCACAGACTGAACAAAATTAAGCATTGCTTGCATTGTTTGACCTCAATTGGTATTATCTGATTGGGTACTTACGCTTAACAACTGACAGCTATTCAATCTAATTCACATAATTTACGTCACACTAATTTACATAAGCAGTGTTGGGCATGAATATTAATCACGTAGTATGCATTCGCTCAAATTGATTTACTGAAATCAAAACAGGGACAATAATAGGTGAGCGCCAGCCAATAAGATTGTCATTAGCGCATTAGTCCCGCCCACTACCAGAAAAACCGGCAGTTCTTGAAAGTTGAGGAATTCCAAACGAAATCCGTTATTTTGACAGGAAAATACAACAAAGAATATCGTTTACATGTAGTGCGTCAAGTCTGCATGTTATGAAAGACTCTCTTGCTCTTTATCTTTCTTTGTGTGAATGAGACAAAGTGATGGCGACCCGTGCATTTATGGTACGTCAAATACAGCTACACTGCGCATCCACTGAGATGGACTAAAGAATAAAAATGCTAATAATATAATAAATTATAGTAACGGCACATTTTCTTGTCCGTAACGGCGTTGTAACGGGGGAAACAGTAAATCATTTGATTACTCGTTACAAAAAAAATAATGCAGTTAGTAACGCCGTAATCACTGTACATAAGTTATCAGACATTATCAAGATGGATTTGTTGACACCGTTTAACTCTGAGGTCTTGTCAAGTTTTATTAATATTACAGCAATTAACTGCATAAAATGTTGAATTCGTCTGAAAGTTTTTGGTTTGACTGTATAATGTTAAAAAAGATACCTCTTTCGAGTAAATGCTGCTAATGTGCTGCATCATGGATGGTTTCCAAAAATATTAAGCCACTTTTTTAAACATTGCTAATAAGACGTGTTTCTTGAGCGGCACATTTGCAGATTTAGAATGATTTCTAAAGGATCATGTGATTTCGAAGACTAGGTTTATGGATGTGATGTTATAACAGGAATAAAAGTAATCTATTTTTAGTGCTATTTCACAGCATGACTGCTTTTATTGTAGTTTTGGCAAAAATAAATGCAGCCTTGCTGAGCACAAAAGACTTGCTTAACAAATAATTATTATTGCCATCAGAGAGAGTAGTAGTATTTGGCACACTCTAGTTAAACAATAGGCAAACAGAAATGGTCCAGAAAGACAAAGAGAAATGTCTGATGGCAAAAGCCACTGCAGCCTGCTGCTTAATGGCTGAATGAAACAGTAAGTGGGTTCGTGCGCTCACAGGCAGAGCAACTCCTGCCAGCAGAAGCATTACACACCGCTCTAAAAATAAAGCATGACCTCATGCAAGGCACGCACACACCCCTTGGGTCCACTCTGATTGGAGCTAAATATTACCCAGAATTCACCACTGCGCCCACGTGACACGAAAAGCAAAGTGTTAGACTCCTATTCCAAGTGCAACTTCACTAATTCGACTGATGCTTTTTTCTTAAATCAAAAACTACAAACCCACTCCACCTGCTCTTTTAACCTTTAGCATCACTGGTAGTGTTCTCTCACCTTATTGGCTGAGTAGGGATGCTGATTCTGGTGCCATGGGAACAGGTGGAGTTGTTTACAACACATAGAGCATGAATGCAGGCGTGGGAGAGGATGACAGAAAAGAGAGCAATGTGATCTGTTTGCTTATGTTCTGAAGATGGATATCATCTTTCGTACCGCCACAAGGTATAACCTTACATTGCATTCAAATAACGAAGGATTTAGCATTCAGAGCCTGCTTAATATTGACGATAAGCCTCGCGTTTTACCTAAGGAGTCGACTCTCTGTGTGTAATATGCTGGAAAAAGGGATGCTGGTTTTCAAAGGCCTCGTGTGATTGATGTCTGTGAAAACAAAAAGATGAGAGAATGAGTGAGAAAGAGAGAGAGAGAGTGAGCGGAGAGGAAGGGCGGGTTACCGGAGAGAGCATGCGAGAAGGAACAGCAAACGTTCTCTCATATCTGAAGGAGAGATGGACCATAGCTAATGCCAAAGACGTTGTATTATTTATTTAAAAAGCCGAAGGAGCTGCAACCGCTGCAACTCTCTGTCTCGCAGTCCAAAGAGGCACAAGCGCAGCTGGCTTTCCCCGAGCATCTCTCTCCGCCCAGGCTGGATGTGCGCTCACTACTACCAAATGGTGATTACATGCTGATCCATTAGCATGAGAGAGACAGATTCTGCTTTGGCTATGCAGCAGTACTGCAGCAACGTTAGAGTTTCGCATATCCCCGTCTTCCTCTTGTTTTGATCCCATCTGTTGGGAATCGGGTTTGGCATGCTTCCGTTCGTAGAATCGCACCAAAGTTCTCATACTAGCTTAAGACGATGGAACACAGCGTCGCTAATTTTTCCACTAAATTGTTTATCCAGGACACCAAAATCGCATCTCTGGAACGCAACATTCGGGACCTGGAGGATGAGATACAGATGTTAAAGGCGAATGGATTGCTGAACACAGAGGATCGAGAGGAGGAGATCAAACAGATGGAGGTCTACAAAAACCACTCCAAGTTCATGAAGACCAAGGTAAACTTTTTCTTCAAGGAGTGAAAATGCATCATTTGTATTGTTATCTGTGTGTTTTTTAAAGGGATACTCTCGTGTTGTTGTGATTGAAATTGTTGAGTGGAAAGTCTTCTGAAAGCCATGCATCAGAAACATACCAAAATTTAGGTTATTTGAGCAATTTTGGAGGGTAAACTGTTTCTTTAATAATTGCCTGAAGATGTAGATTTTGAAGATTTCTTGTTTAAAGTACATATTACCCTACTTAAACATTCCTAATTATGTTTTGGATCATTTGTTAGGCTTTTTTTCTTGTTTTTGATTTTAAATGTAAAAACTTGCTTTGTCACTGAAATAACTGTTTTTCAACCCCTTCAAGTGTCAGTTGACACAATCCAATCAATTCTTGATGCATAAAGGAAATTGGTTGTTTTATATTTACTTTAACAGGAAAAGTTTTTAAAATCAAATCAATCATTTCAGATAAATAATTGTGTTGTTTAGATGCAGTGAAGGGTTTCCAGTGTCAGAGAAGTGGCAGAGAGAGAGCATCCTTGCGGATGTCTTGTGGAATTGTAATGATCGGTTTGCTGAGTAATGCTAGAAGCAGCAGTATTAAAATAGAGTCTGTAGGATCTGCGTAAATATTTCTCACGGCTGTGCTGACAGAGTTTCCTGTCAAAACTCTTCAGTGTGTTTGCTGTAGGTTTATTAGTATTTCTTCCCTCACAAACTTTGGCTGAATCACAGTTCCTAGTGCCAGTAAAACTAACCCCCTTGCGCTGGGACTGTGTCTAGAATCATCTCGAAACAATACATTGCATAAGAGGGTAGTTTTAGCCAAAAAAAGCATGCGTTTTAAAAAAAATTAGTATTAGTAAAAAGTATTAGATGAAAAACTTTAACTTAAAAAAAAAATAAAACAACTAAAATAATACTGAGATATGAATTAAAACTAAACCAAAATATAAAAAAAACCCACAAAAATTGTTAAAATTGTAAAATTAAAAAGAAAAAACTTATTAATAAATTTGTTATATTTATTAATTACTGTGAATTAAAAGTATAAAGTAAATGCTATGCATACATATAAAAATACAAAAATAACACTGCCATCCTGGACACTTTAACAAACAATGTACAAAAGTTTGGATATTTACTAATCTTACACTTGCACACAAAATATGATCGATCTGGGATTCTAACTTTATTCTTTGTAATTGATACGATATTGGAATCCTGACCTCTGATTGGTTTGTTGGATTTGCACCTCCCAGTTTTTAACTGGCTTGTTTCTTGACAGAAAAATCTCATTGGTTAGTGGGTTTTTGTGCACGTGTGCGTGGGTATTATTTTGTGTGATGTCTTCGCTGTATCTAACATGCTCGTGAATGAGCTGGATATTTTGTTGTGATATTTATAGAACTCATTTCATCAATTATTGATGTGGCTGATGTATATTAAATGGGGATTGCGTTGTGAAATCCATCTTTTATGTGAGGAGAGTACAGATGTAGAGCAGAAAACTCCCATACTCATCCCAGCTTTCCTATTAAAAAACATAGCTGATTAACACATTTTATGACATGATTCATTAAAAATATCAGTTGTGTAGATACGCATGCGTGCTAAATGATTTCCATGTCCTATAAATAACAGATTTTCTTCTTTGTGCCTGCCTTTTCGATCTCTTTCAGATTGACCAGCTCAAGCAGGAGCTCTCAAAAAAAGAGTCTGAGCTTTTAGCTCTCCAAACAAAACTGGAAACTCTGAATAATCAGAATTCAGACTGCAAACAGCATATTGAAGTGCTCAAAGAGTCCCTCACTGCCAAAGAGCAACGCGCTGCCATCCTACAAACAGAGGTTCCAATTATTATTTTATTTAAAAAAATTATTTTTAATAAAATTTAAGTTTTGACATTTACTTTGGTGCAACTCATTTTACTTTATTTTTAAAAGGATATATATATATATATATATATATATATATAAGACACATCTCACCAGCTTTACATGAACTCTGTGCTCATGGTGTGTTGTTTAGGTGGACGCTCTTAGATTGCGTCTAGAGGAGAAGGAATCTTTCCTTAATAAGAAAACGAAGCAACTGCAAGACTTGACAGAGGAGAAGGGAACACTGGCCGGGGAGATCAGAGACATGAAAGACATGCTGGAAGTCAAAGAGCGCAAGATAAATGTCCTGCAGAAGAAGGTAAATCGCACTTGATCTGTACCAAGAAGTGTGTGATTTTGAAATAACAGATTTAACGTATTGCACACTTCTAAAGTGTTTTTGGCGAGATATTTTAGAAAATATAAATATAACAAAGAGAAAGCTCTGTTTTTAAAACCTAGTGAGTTGAATTTCGTGTTCTTCACAGACAAAGCAGTCCTAGTAAAATGCATTGTAACAGAGCCACAGAGCATTAGACTTTCTCCCTTTATCTTCATCGAACTGCTTTTCATCTTTGCCCTCTCCTTACCTTACCACCGCATGCTTTTCTGGGTTCTTCAGACTTTTTCATGTTGTTCAGACAATGAAAACATCTGTAAAAAGTCCAAAAAGCCCAGATTCTGATGGATGAAGGAAGTGAAATCTAACCCATTATCTGACCATACAGAACATCATCAGGCATAAATATTCCCGTAAGATGCCGCCTATACCATTAGAGACCAACCACTATGGTTCATAGTCAGCAGTAGACATTGTGGGCTGAAACATCTTTAGGCTTCCTTTAACACAAACCATTTCAAAAGGAAAAGAAAGTCAAAGATGAAGCAAAAGACCATATAACTTACTCGAGTACTGGGTCTGTTACATGAGGTTATCCATCTTTGTAAGATGGCCTTGAGTACACATAGTTGTTTGTATGATAAACACAGTGTACATCCGTTCATGTCAGTAAACACTGACTTACTAATGTTTCTCAATTGTTATTTGACGTTTGTCCTTGTTATTTTGACAATGCTTGTTCACCCTTTTACAGATTAAAATGATGTGCAGCTACCAGTGTGGGTATAATTGTAACTTTATTAGCTCATAGTGCTTCTACAACTAACCGTTTCACATTAAAAAGCTTTTGATAACTATTTAGCAGGGCTCTTACAGCAACATAGCATGACCAAGTCCAATTTAAAGGGATAGTTCACCCCAAAATTAAAATTACCCCATGATTTACTCACTCTTAAGTCATTGTAAGGTGTATGACTTTTTTTCTTTCAGATGAATATAGTCAAAGTTGTATGAAAAAATTTTATGGCTCTTTTGATCTTTATAATGGCAGTGAATAGGTGCTGATATTCAATAGTCCAACAGACGTCCAATAACAGATTTTCCTTCATCTGGGGCATTAATAAAGGCCTCCTGAAATTAATTCGGTGCATTTGTATAAAATATATATATATATATATATTTAAAACTTCATAATCTCTAGCAACGCCTATAGGACGGCTTAAATGTGGGGTAATTTTAGTTTTTGGTGAACTATGCGTGAAATAAAGCTTGTAGTTAAAACAAGCCCAACATATTTAATATTTAATTCACTTTTTACAGCCTCATTGTTTTTATACGTGTGTTTTTACAAACTACTCTAACTTTAACTTTCAAACAATATTTTAAATAAATATTTAAACAGTTGACGGAACCTTAGTAGTATGCTGTGGTGTAATTAGTCTATAGCTGTTTACTCCAGGCGATTGTGTTTAGCCTTCAGAGTTCCTAATTTGTGAAGATTACCAAAACGTGTAAGAATCCTCGTACACTTCTGTTATTTTCTGCCATAATCCAAAAGTCAATGGAAAAAAAAATCCCATAGTTTTTTGTTTGTTTGATGTTTGCTAAATCCACGCTCGTTTTATCTTCCTCCTCGCTCTCAGATTGAGAACCTTCAGGAGCAGCTGAGGGATAAAGATAAACAGCTCGGGAATCTAAAGGACAGAGTGAAGTCTCTCCAGACGGACTCCAGCAACACTGATACTGCCCTCGCCACGCTCGAGGAAGCCCTGTCTGAGAAGGTACCAGAAACGCTCCTGAACATCCCAAGAGGGAATTAAAATACAGAGCAGAAGCAAATAAAATCAGAGCTGTCTCATATATGCTGATTTAAGTGTTTGGAGAATATAAAATGAAGTTCAAGAAATTGCTTTGGACAAAATACTGTGCATGACATATTCATATAGTACTTTAAACTAGGAAATAAAGCATGTCTGCTGATAGCATTGTTTAGATGCTCAAAGACTACCATGACCTGGAATACTTTAATACAACATTTTTACAGTGAGTTTTAGTGAATTTATGCTAATCTGTGAGGAATGAAGACATTTATAGATAAACCTCGAGTGTTAGGGAAGTGGAAATTGTTTTAGCATGCTCAATTAGCCGTGCGTTCTGAAGAAATGTGTTTTCGTCACAGGAGCGAATTATTGAGCGCCTGAAAGAGCAAAGGGAGAGGGAAGACCGAGAGAGACTGGAGGAGGTGGACTCATATAAAAAAGAGAATAAAGACCTGAAAGAGAAGGTGAACTCTTTACAAGTGGAGCTAACAGAGAAAGAGGTACGTCAGTGATTGCACCTGCGTCCGTTTCAGCTGTGTTTCTGTGAGTTTTTGGTGGGACTGTCAGCTATCGTCTCGTCTTGCTCTTGCTCCAGTCGAGTCTCATAGATTTAAAAGAGCACGCCTCCTCGCTGGCCTCATCAGGACTCAAGAAAGACTCCAAACTCAAGTCCCTTGAGATCGCAATCGAGCAAAAGAAAGAGGAATGCAGTAAACTGGAGACACAGCTGCAGAAGGTATGACTTTCTTTCTGACACCTTGATCATTTTTGGATTATCAAAAATGGATTATCAGTTGTTTCCCTGTTTGTCATCTTTAGAATCTGCCAACAACTCTATTAACAGAAATTCCACATTTTTATTTTCATGCCGTTTTGGTTATTAAATGTTCTGTATTAGGTCTAATTAGGCTTGATTATGTTATTATTTAATTTGAGCACTTATGATCATTATTTTTTACTTATGTTTATTTATGTCATTTATTTATAATAGACACTAGCTTTCAAAGGTTTAGGGTCAGTAAGTGTAAATGAAATAATACTTTTATTCACCAAGAAGCCACTAAATTGATCAAAAGTGATGATACAAATTTTTACCTTGTGCTTAAAGATTTTTTTTTTATTTTTTAAATGCGTCACAATTTCCCCTAAAATATATTACAACCGATTTCAACATTGATGATAATAAGAAATGTTTAAGTACCAAATTTCCTATAAGAATGATTTCTAAAGAATCATGCGACACTGAATACTAAAGTAATGATGCTGAAAATTCCGCTTTGCATTACGGGATTACAGTTTAAAAATATATTTAAATCTAAACGTATTAAAATAAAATTTCACAATATTACATTACACAATATCACAATATTAAAATATGTACAGACCCCAGAACAGTACAGTATGTAATTTTAAGCATAACAATCTTTTTGTAAAGTATTTCATATACTCGGTGTCACAAATGTGCTGATTTGATTGGTGAAAGTGCAAATTTTTTTTTTTTCTATTTCTGTTTATTTTGAATAAATCCCAGTTTTTCATGTGGCTGTATTTTAAGGGTTAGTTTACCCAAACATGAAAATTCTGTTATTAATTACTTACAATTATTAATTAATTACTCATTAATTACAAACCCATAAGACCTTTGTTCATCTTTGAAAAAGATATTTTAATGATATCAGAGAGCCATCTGACCCTCCATAGACAGCAACAGAACTGGCGATGATCCAGATTGTAATTATTGATATGTAATCTGCGGTACTTTACGCATACGCTCTAAAATTCTTTGCTCAAAAAAAGTATTTTCATAACATGAAGTTGATCCACTGATGTCACATGGATTGTTTTACCAATGTTTTCACTACGTTTCTGGATCCGGGATCATTTCAGTTGTATTGGCGTCAATGAAGGGTCAAATGGCTCTCTGATTTCATCAAAAGTATCTTAATTTGTCCGAAGATGAATGAAGGTCTTGTGGGTTTGGAACGACACAATGAGTAGTACACAGTGACACAGTGAGTAATTAATGAGAATTTTAAGGTGAACTAACCCTTTAAGCCATCAGCCACCTTGCTCTAAAAATATCTGCATTTTTAAGATCAATATCAATCAAATTACTTTCAATGAGTAACCAGTTGTGTCATTGAATGTATTTTCTGCATCAGCTTAATGGTCACTCATTTTAGAGGGCATCATGGGAACTTTCTGAAAGTAGTGATGAGTTCCTCTTATTGGACAGTAGCTATGTGTCAAAACCTAGTCAACAGACTACCTAAATAGCATTTTTGGGGCATCAGAGGCATATTGTTCAATTAAAATGTTTGAAATCTAATGTTGATCAGAAATGCTGATTTGGTAGGCGATTCACTCTGATTTGACACTCAACTGGCTTTTTTTTATTGTTCTTATGTTGCTCTCTAGTTATTTATATTCTCCTTTGTAGAACATTATCATTATCCTGAAAGAAGAGCTAATGATAAAGCTTGTGCTGTTTTACTGAGTCCCTTCATCCTCCTCCTCCTCCTCATTTCCCATGATTCCCTCCTTTGCAATGTAGCAAGCAGAGCAGCTGTTCAGTCAAATGAACAATCCCGTAAGTGTCTCTCTGGATCTGTACTAGCACATGTTGAAAACATGAGGACACTATACTCTTAGTTTCTTTCTACCGTAACTTATAAGAATTCAACACTGCTGCTTTAGAAAGAAGGGGATATAATTGAATGGTCTGATGAACTTTACAGTTCAGGAACAATGCAGTATGTATATTAGTTACAGCTTTTTTATTGATGTGGAAAATGTCAAGTAATATAGTATAACTACATTGAAGCTATTTTTTGGATGGAGATGTCTGCAGGATGTAGGTTATTTAGAGGAAACGTAAATAATATATATAGAATATTGTGCAATACAAAAATAAATGTAAGTTTAAATTATTTTATTAATTCAGGTGCAATGCAGATCTTTTCGGAATCTAGCATGCGCATCCTGTTTAATATATTTATTGTATTAATCATATAAAGTGTACATAGCAACAGCAAGGAGACAACACCAATAGGATTGAAACACCAATTAATTGGTATTTAAGGGCATTCTGTGAAATGTGGATAAACTGTATTGTTTCCTCATGCTTCCAACGTATACTAATCTGTTTTTTTAAATGAATACTCAGATACTTGAACACGCATATGTCTGAAGGCAAACGCATTGCAAAGAATCTTACCACTGATCCATGGAGCTAAAATCCACATTAGCATGTTGTGTTGCATGTTCCTCTGTCATGTGTTTCATGTGAATCCGTCAGCTTTGACCTGTTGCAACCTTTGGATGTATGACCATATTATCTTGGATTATTTATGTTGTCGCTTTTTTCAATTTTTGCGTTGTGTGTGATTCATTGTGCGTTCATTTTCAACATGCCGATGTAAACTGTGTTTCAGAATGCCCACAGTGTTTAAAATAAAGCAAGGCTGCGTTTCAGTATTGTTAAGACAATTATGCACAATTGCAAATTCTTTTGTTTCAACTGCAGCAAGATATATATGTGCATTTAGTTTAAAGCTTGGCTAATTATCTGCTTTGTGGAGCCCTCTGGTCTGCAATATACTGGATGCACTTGAGTGGCGTTCAAAACTGGGAATGCTTCATTTGGAAGTATTTGATTGACTGAGGCTGTGTGTTGTAACTGGTTTCCTGCCTTCCCATGACCGTCATACAGAAGGCTCATGATATGGAGGTGCAGCAGAGCTCACGTGGGAACCCTGAGTATGTGGACCGGGTCAAACTTCTGGAGAAGGAGGTGTCCTTCTACAAAGAGGAGTCCAGCAAAGCCCAGGCCGAGGTCGAGAGGTTACTGGAGATTCTGAGAGAGGTGGAGACCGAGAAAAATGACAAAGATAAGAAGATCGCAGAACTGGAAAGGTGAGAAAAAGCCACTTATTTTATTGAAAGCGTGACGTCTACACACTTTTCTGAATTCGTTTTTGCGTTCTTGTGCAGATTGTGTTCTTATGATCTTGCATCTGCACATATAATAAAATACATGCACAGTTTTACTATTTTTTTTTTTTTTTTTAGTGTAACATGCAAGCAGTTTTATACACAACTCAAAATTAATTAATAAATTTAATACCACTGAAGTGATAGTGGTTCTGCCTTACAGAGCCCCTTTAGTGACACGGTGGTGGGAAAATTCTGGGTGAGTGGAAAAAAATTCGGGATAGGAGGAAAAAATATTTTTGAAATCTTTTTCGTTCCCACGTTTCGCACTGTTACTGCCCTGCCTTAAAGGTGCTCTATGCGATGTTGCAGGATTTCAGCTCAATTTCATTTTTATCTCAAACCGTATGCGTAACCCCTCGATCGTCTTGCTGTCTGCCCTCTGAATACACTGGGAAAAAAACGGTCTTGAAGGACAACACAGAGGCTGCGATATCGAAACAAACACTATGGGTACAAAATGTTCATCACAATAATAACAAACTTCGGCCAACCAATCGGCAGACGCTCGAGGGGTTATGCATACGGTTTCAGATAAAAATTCAATCGGGCTAAAATCCTGCAACATCGCATAGAGCACCTTTAAGGGGCTCTGTACTGCCACAGGATTAAATAATTAGAATAAAATTTGACTGCAGCTTCATCATAATTTTTCTTGCAATTTTCTGAATATATGTCACAATACTGATATTTCTCTTGCAGTTCTGAAAGAAGTAAATAAAGATTTACAAGTTTAGAAGTTCCCTGAGAATTGCAAGATAAAAAGTCAGATTAGTATTAGCATATAATGAATAAACCCTTCCAAACATAAGTAATGTATTGCACATATTGGAATTCATGTAAATAATTTTGATGCCTGCACGATTTTCATAAAGCAGCATCAGGACATAGTCCTTGTTTTGCTGTTATCTTGAGCTTTGACAGCATCGGTTGACAGTTTCTACTGTATTTAATATCAAATTCTGCTGGGGTATAACATTAAAATGCTGATGTCTAGAGCCGTTTTGTTACTGATGCAGTACAACCCATGCTGTATCCTCAGAGCTGCCGTCAATAATGCATCTCCTAGAGGTGAAATATGATGATGATTGCAAATATTTTCCTGGAATCACACATTCATGAGGTCATCAGTATTCCGTGTTTCTGACATGTTCTGAATATTGATATGGAGCTCGTGTTTAGTGGTTGCGTATTGCCTCTCTCTTCGTGTGCTGCTGTGATGACTGCTACTCCCGACGGATCTGTGTGTGTTTCGGCATGTTCATGTACAACTGCCTCCATATCTCTTTTCTTCTAAATTCTTGTTTAGTTGAGTAATTCATCTAAGATATCAAGTCCATGCTAGTGCTGTATGTTCAGGTTGTACATCATCTAAAATGGGCGTTCACACTAACAGCAAAGTGACGAGAAATCATTGATATCTATCACCCACAAATATGCCGCTTGCTTGTATAATTTCACGATGAAACAGCTCTTTGTATTTTGTGTTATCACATCCATACAGTCTATGATCATAACAACAACTTTGTCAGACATCTACTGTACATTGTCATCTGAGGAGATTACAAAGATTAAACAAGTGGGCTTTTTTTTTTAACTCAACTCAAAAACATGAAATGTTTAGTTATCTGCTTTCGCCCCCCAAAAAAGACTGTTGCTTTTGCTGTAAAACTAACTTTTAATATGTAAAAATCGAAATATTTATTAGTTTATTAGGTAACACTTTACAATAAGGTGTCATTAGTTAACATTAATTAATATAACCTGAACAAACAATAAACAATTATTTTATTAGTTAATTAGACATTAGTTAATACAAAACGACTATTCATTGTTATTCAGTAATTATGTTAACTAATGTAAGCCTTATTGTAAAGTGTTACCCTTAATCATAAGTGCGCTATTACTTAAAATATAACCGTAATACATAAAATATTAAATCTAAACATTATTTCTGAAAAAAAAAAAATATTTCTGAGTTATCGGTTTTTGCAAATACGCAAAACATTGACTAGACTTACTAGAATTTCTCAACATCCCAAGTGAGTTTGATTGATGCATTTGTGATGAAATATGAAATGCTGCAGTTTGCGGTTTGTATACACACTTTTTGTTCAGATTCAGCAGTAATTGCTGTCAGTGTGAACAGCCCTTATGATAGTTTTGAGCATCAGACAGTAAGTTTCCAGCTCTGGCTCAAAGTCTTGTTGCTTATTCTCGGTTGACATACTCATGCTTTAGTGTTAATGTGGTTCGATTAACCATGTGTTCTGTTCTTTTTTTTTCTTTTTTCTTTTTTTACCGTCTTGCCAACTCTTTCTCTGTTCTGTCTGTTGGTCTTTCTCTTTTTCCAACCTCCTTCTCTTCCTCCTGTTCCTTCATCTTCTGTCATAAAACACTCATTTCTTTCACTCAATTCTCATCCATCTTCATGTTCTTCCTATTCTCCATTTCTCTCACTGGTTTATGAATTCCTATCTTTAACCAATCTAATCTATATCTATCTATCTACCTTTCTATCTATCTGCCATCTTCATTCATTTCACCTCGGTCCATAACTTCATAATTCATACCCCCTTCACTGTGGCTCAGCCCCCCTCCCCTCGCTGCCCGCCCCTCGCCCCGCCCTGGTGGCAGAGCCCCCTCTGACCCTCCCCCCTCTGTGTCCGCTGCCCCCCAGCAGATTGGGGGCATGGTGTGGGACTTCCTGGGAAAGTGAGTGCTCTGTCCTGGCACCACGGCTCGGCTGCACTGATCTGTCTGCAACTGCTGTGTGCTTGATGCCTTGATGCCTCTGTTGCACGGCTGTCTCCCGTTCACTGTTTTTTCTTACAAAGGAAATAATCCTTTTGTTCTTTATAATGTGGTAAATACGTGCCAGATTGCATTGATGTAAAAATCTGTGGACTGAGACAGCCCAGATAATAATATGTCTGTATAATGTGTTTGTGTGTGCTGTTTTTTTTCGCATGTGTGGGGCTCTTTTCCAAACCCTAGTGAGATCCTGACCATGATGGAGCCTCATATAAGGCTAATTATAAATGATTTAACATTTAGCTGGCAGCACCAATACTGTCACACAAACAGTGCTCAAGACATCTGAAAGAGAGTCTGATGCTGTTGCTAACAGTTCAACAGAAATCTTCTACCTGGTCTCATGGCATAAACATACCTTGGTGCACTTTTTAGCGAGACTCAAAATATGCACCAATAAGTACATCGGTGCAGATTCCATTTATAAAGCGTAATTCTCACACAATTACTTGAAGAATATCATGTTATGACTTCAAAACTATATTAATATTCAGGGATATTTAAAAACGGATGCTACTGAATGTAAGCATCACACATTTTCAGCTTCATATTTATGGGTTTTCATAGATGTTACGTTTGTTCGGTAGCTCACAGAGTACAGAGATGTACCTGAGAGGCCAGGAGCTCAGGTTAGATAACTATGATTTGACAACACCGTTAACATCTTTGTAAAAGAAAGTTGAAATGACTCGGTTGCATCAACAAATGCCTTTTTATATCAGTTTAAATACCTATATCGGCGTAATACAAACGTGCCAGGATGTGTTTTAGCGCCACTCAGTGGACACTCTTTGAGAAACATGATGAAAACACGCATAAGGCACGTACTGTAAAAACAGCATTGCACAAAATGTGCACAGAGGTACATATTTTTATGAGACCAGGTTGGAAATCTTGACTGAGTGCATTTGTTATAGTATTTTCTACTGTTTACAGTTACAAACTTTTGAATGGTAGTATATGTAAAGGATACATTAAACGCTACTTTAGATTTTGGCCAAAGCACCATATATTTTATAAGCTGCCTACTTGCTTTTGCGAGTATGCCCATAGTGCATAAACTATAGATAGGGAGCTCACTAAGCTTTGGAACTGATCTAATGTGTACATCAATCAGTGCACGTTTTCCTTTTATGATTATATCGGTTCTATGATTATTTAATTTTTTATGTTTTTAATTATTTTTATTATTATTGTTGTGCATACTAAAAATAGAACATGAAATTTTAATGATTCCATAGTTTCAGCACAATTTTCTTTCACATAGTGTCATATGTGTGATGACTGCACACTTGATGTACCTGTCATGATTTTGGCATTGCAACATGTTGATGTATAATCATTCTCTAAAATTACACCAAAATTAAAGGGACAGTTCACCTAAAAGTACAAATTGTCATTAATAACTTTCCCTCATGTAATCAGGCTGATTAACGTTTCTTTCATGAAATAAGAAAGAAGTTCATACCAAAGTTGTATTAATGGCTCTAATTCTATGAGGTTCACACCACAGCTAAAACATAAACAACAGAGAAACAATATACTGTAAATGAAATCACTTATAGAACTATTTTTGTTTAGTTAGTGAAAGATAATAACGCTTCACAGCCAACCAGAATCAATTCTCCTTTAAAGAGCTCAAGCATTTAAAGTGGCAGACAACAAAAGTGCAACTTATGCCTCTTATAAACAGAACATTATCATCTGTTGTTATAGTTATCATTGAAATATATCATTATTGTTATAGTTTTTGTCAGAAAGTGAACGGGGACGAATGCCGTTGAGGCAAAGATGACAAAAAGTCATTAAAATGCAATAGAAGTAATTTATATTTATGGCTTGTTCATTAAATTCCAAGTATTCTGAAGTCTGAAGGATTGGATTATATTTAAGTCATTATCACTAAAAATCTCATATTGAGTCTTCTATTGAAGAAAGAAAATCATACATGTTTGAAATTACATTTTGGTTAGTAAATGGCAACATTTTCAGGTGAACTGTTCCCCTATGACCATCACTTATACAGTGGGTTTAACATAGATCTGTTTACTAATGCTATTTGTAGCAATCCAGGTCTATTTTATTCCACTCTTCTTATATGACATGAACATGGGCACGCTTCTGTGATCTCTGCTTGCCGCTTGGTGTTGCTGGCATACGAGGGCTCTGACAAAGAGTGGAGCCCCGTTTCCTGACCTTTGAACAGCCATTTCACACGCTGAACCTCTTGACCAGTCATCTTTCTGCTTCCTAACACAATCCCTCCCCCCTTCCCTCTCACTCTTCTGAATGATCCGCTCCATCCCCTCCCACCTCAGCCTGCGAAACTCCCCTCAAACCGGCCGTCTCATCGGCCTGCATGAGACGTTCTGCAGCATTTCAGGCCCTGTTTTGCTCTGTGAATGAGCTGGGTGCTTTAGGTAGGGTTTAGTGTTCCTCGAGGAGGCTTGCACCCTCATGCCTGAATCGGTCTTGCCCTGTTTGCCACCCCGTGCGATCCCTCACTGCGGCTCGGCTGGTTGGGTTGCTGCATGTTGGTTCTCTCACGGGCCCCTGCAGATCTGGACTCAGTGGCATATCCACTGATGGTGATGATTTGAAATGATAGCGTTGTGCATCCTGCCTTGCTGATCTCTGGAGCCGTTCTAAACCACTCCTAGTTTCTCACTTGACTCTTTCCAGCTGTTTTCTGCTTCGTTTCGATGAATTCTAAAGTTTTATTTCTCCTTTCCTTCCTGTTTGCTGTGTTGTGGCTTCTCTTCCTTTCCTGTACCTGCCCTTCTTGCATCCTTCCTCCCTCTTCTTTCTCCTCCGCCAGTCTTGCTCCCAGGTAAGTTGGTTGTTTCTCAGTTGCTGTTCACCCTCCATTATGAGCAAAAACCAAGCGTGTTTTGTGTGTGGCATTAGAAAAATAACTGCATCCAATGTGGTGTTGTCACCGTTATGAGTCATATTTCATGATGGTGTTGTGTTATGATGTTGTTTGCATTTAATAATCACACATACAAGTGACACCAAAATGCTATCATAATTAATTTTGATCATTAAATCATGTTTGGTTAAATAGGGTTTTGTGATTGGTATCAGATTCAGCTATTCAGGTGACACTCTGTATGTGTTCTAAGGCAAACCAAGGATCAAAATAAAAAGGGCCCAGGCATCAAGCTTGGTCCTCAGATGGACAAGAAAGGCCCTGGGAATATCTTGCAAGACCAACGGAAGGATAATCCAATGGACAACCCAAAGGTTTGTTGTTTTCATTTTAGGGCTTTACAATCGAGCGAAAACAAGAAAAATAAAAGGGTTTCTCTTTATTTTCTTGCACACATTTTTCTTTATTTCACAGATGGAGGAGTTGATGAATGTTTTGGAGAAGACGAGACAGGAGTTGGATGCCACTAAGCAGCGTCTGTCCTCCACCCAACAGTCTCTGGCTGAGAGAGACGGCCATCTGACCAACCTCCGACAAGAGCGCAGAAAACAGCTCGAGGAGATCTTGGAGATGAAGTAAGAATCTTGCAGTCAGACTCTGTTTCTTTATAAATATTTGATGCCTAGGATGTTTTTAGTCTACGTTTATTGTGTTGAAAGCTGCTCAATGTACATGTTCCCCTCAGACAACAGGCTCTGCTCGCTGCTATCAGTGAGAAAGATGCTAACATCGCTTTGTTGGAGCTGTCCTCCTCTAATAAGAAGAAGACACAAGAGGAAGTGTTGGCCTTGAAAAGAGAGAAGGACAGACTGATGCATCAGCTCAAACAACAGGTCCGTCCGTTTCTGGATTGAGAAACCCATTTAACTACACCAAGAATTAAGATATTGATTGTAAGTTACGATTAGTTTTGACAAATTCTGGTCAAGTCGGTAATTATTATCTTGTGGTTGTAAATTTTAAATGGACAATATTGTATTTAATGATTTTTGGTTTTTAAAAAGGTCATAAAACACAATAAAAATTTTTTAAAAGTAAGTAGTTTGTATGTTTGTATGTAAGCAAATATAGGGATAACACAATTACATTTTACTAAATGAAAGATAGCTAAATATTCATTTTTATAATAAGACAATAATTAATTTACATTTTAGTCATTTAGCAAACACTTTTATCCAAAGTTAATAATTAATAGTTTAATGCATATCACAAACATTGCAATTTTAAGTAAAAAAAATAACAATAACCTTTTAGAGCACTTGTGTCTTACTTCTTTTTATTCCTTTTAGACACAGAGCAGGATGAAACTTATCACCGACAACTACGAGGACGACCATTACTACCCTCACGCTCCACCTCCCCACATGCAACCTCAACCCCTTCATCCTCAACCCCAACCCCAGCCGCCGTACCCACAGCCCCAACACCCCCAACACCCCCACCAGCCTCCTTACCCCCACGCGCCCCATCCCCCACACCCCCAGCCACCACCCCACCACCCACAACACCCACAGCAGCCGCCCCAGCCTCAATACCCCCACCCACAACACCCTCAACACCCTCAGCACCCACAACCGCCCGGCCCACACCAGCACCCACCTAGACCCCAGCAACCCCACCCTCAACACCCTCACCCCGGGGTACCTCCGCAGCAGCACCCTCACGGCCCTCCACCTCAGCAGGGCCCCCACCCTCAACCTATGCCACACCCGCAGCAGCACCCCCATCACCCCCCGCATCCTGGCCCGCAGGGCCCACATCCTCGACACCCTCCACCACACCATCGCGGTCCAGGCCGTGGACCGCCGCATCCCGGACACCGACCCGCTCCAGACCAGGTTTGTAAGGTATCTTCACTACTGTATACTGCTATTTTTTGCTTGCACCTTCTGATTTAATGTACATTTGTTTTTTCTACTTCCTTCTATTCAGCATATAACTGTTTCTTATCTAATCTGCATCACATGAAATCCAGTACTTGCTTTTTACTAATTTTAGGATTTTTGCTTGAACACATCACAAAATCTGATGCATTTTGTAGTAATTTTGCGGATAAGTCACACATTTAATCATACAATTTTTATATTTTTTGTC